>BMAW01112981.1:65532-122504 GCA_019974015.1 Nephila pilipes
ATATATATATATATATATATATATATA
This sequence comes from Nephila pilipes, assembly GCA_019974015.1. Taxonomy (NCBI): domain Eukaryota; kingdom Metazoa; phylum Arthropoda; class Arachnida; order Araneae; family Nephilidae; genus Nephila; species Nephila pilipes. The sequence goes on from BMAW01112981.1 coordinate 65,560, forward strand.
TATATATATATATCAAGACATCCTAAATCCCAGTATGTTCAACAAACTATACATTTACTTGAATTAGATGAAATAAGAAAGCATCAAAATTTAGATAACTTGGATGATACTTAATATAAATTGATCAATGATATCATAATTCTTAAAAATAAAAACTTAATCAAAATTGTTGTACCTATTTCTTTAAGGCGAAAAATATTGCAAAATGCTCATGAAAAATTTGGACATCAAGATACTCAAAAATGACACATTTAATTACTCCTCAATATTATTGGCCTCGCATTAGTTTAGATATCTCAGCTTTTGTCAAACATTGTGATGTTTGTCAATTAAATAAAAAGAAAAGTTAAAAAAGATTTGGTCTTTTGCAGACTACCCCGAACAGATCGATCTTTTGATTGTTTTTCAATTGATACTGTTGATGGATATAACTATTATAATTCCACTAAAAATATTTGCATTTAAAAATTCATCATGTAAAACATTACATTTGGGCTTTTCATTTAAAAAGTGAAATCTCAGAAACTTATGCTAATTGTCTAAAACAAATTTTTCGAAATCAGGTACCCCCCAAAAAAGACTAAAGTTCTTAGTCTAGCGCGTGAATATGACTTAAAAATCAATTTTGAGAAACCTCAAATTTTGAAGGAAGAATTGAATTTCTGGTACATGTGAAGAAAAGGATTGCATTTAACATCAACTTTAAAAACCAAAGCTGTTCTTAATTTTCCTGAACAAACTAATTTGAAACAAATCCAAAGAGTTTTAGGCTTAACCGTATATTTTAGAAAATTTATTCTTAAATATTCCCTGATTGATAAACCTCTTAGTGATCTCTTGAAAACGGATTGTAAATTTAGATTCAATGATGAGAAAAAAAATTCTTTTAATAAGCTTAAAATGTTGCTGTCTCAGAAACCTGTTTTGGGAATATATAATCCAAATTATGAAACAGTAATGCATACGGATGCTAGCCTGGATGGGGATAGGGCAATTTTATTACACAGCTCTCCAAACGGTAATAATTTTCATCCTACGTATTGCATGAGTAGAAATCCCACAGACGCAGAAAAGAAATACTACAGTTACGAACTTGAGGTTCTTGCTATCACAGAATTAAGAAATTTAGAATTAATTTATCAGAGATACGCTTTAAAATCGTAACAAACTGATTAGGGTTTCAGAAAAATATGGAAAAACCAAACTTGTCTACACGAGTTGCTCGATGGGCGTTATTACTAGAGGAATTTAATTATGTAAGACCACCGATCGTGTTCAAAAAGGTCTCATGTTGATGCTCTAAGCAGATCCCCAATTAATACGTTTTGTATTTCTGTGGAAAATGTTCTACCTATACTTAATTTAGTTCAGAACGAGGACAGTGAAATAAAAACATTTAAAGACTTTTTGAAAATTTCCAATTACGATGACTATTACAAACGTAATGGATAAGTTTGTTGTAGGGAAAGAAGTAATATTTTAAACTGAAAGCAAGCACACCGAAATAATAAGAAATGCTCATGAAAAGTGACATATGGGAGTTAAGTATACAGAGAGAGACACTTAGAAGATTTTTATTTTATACCTAAATTGAAACAAAAGATTGAAAGAATAATAGCTAATTGTGTGCATTATTAAACTGTAAAAAGGGAAAGCAGGAACGTTGGAAGTCTCTCAAGAATAATTTCTAATCGTGTCACTGCATTTACGTCAGAAACTTTGAAAAATATTGTTCTAAAGAAAATATACACCATCATCTAATAACTTGCTAATGGAAAAGTTGAACGATTAAATCAAATTATCATTCCCATTCTTTCAAAGTTGTTCCTTTGTAATCCTTCGCATTAGTATAAGCATGTCAATGAACTGCAACAAACTATTAATTCAACCTACCAAAGATGTTTTGATACTACTTCTCTTGAATTTTTATTCGGTACCAAAATGAATACGAAACATTCTGATAAATTGAAAGAAATAATTGAAACTTAATTCCAAGATAATTTTGAAAAACATCGTAAAGATTTACGAAAATATGTTAAAAAACAAATATTCAAAGCTCAAGAGCAGAATAGGAAGACGTACAACTTACAAAGGTAAACTCCTTATTGCTACAAATTTGTTGATTATTTGCTATAAAACGTACTCAATTCGGATTTTATCTTAAACTTAATTCGAGATATTTAGGGCCATACAAAATTATTAATATTAGAGGTAAGGACATCTATAATGTTTCAAAAGAAGGAGAGCACGAAGGATCGAACAATACAACTACTTGTGCAGAATTTATATCAAAAGATGGTACATTATGTAAAATATACCATTACTTTATTTATTTGACTGTGTCCACCTATTAAGACTTTTTCCAACCAATTTGTCATTTCCCCGATTTATAACAATTTCTCCCCGAATATGACTGTTTTATGCGTGTTCTTGAATACGTTAGCAAAAAGAAGAGAAAAAAGAAGACGATATCAAAGCAAGACGATGATACTACAAAAACGACGGAGATTTTCGAATGTGATGATAGTCCAAAGACGATGGATGATATTTAATTATTTTGCTTTGTTGCTGCTTTTAATTTATCTCTTTTCAGAATTGTTTTTCTAGATTGAGACGTTGACATACCTTGGGGATATCTAAATCTTGAAGAATTCCTATAATTGGAATTAAGACGGTAAGGTCACTTTATTACAGGACAGCGGATGATGAAGAACTGAAATAAACTGATTGCATTTCTGAAGATGGCGCTGGTGCTGCTCTCACTAGATTGTAATCTGGGATGCAGACGGAAGCGAGCCAGTGAGAAAAGAAGAATGACGTTGTAGACGTTATGTTTAATTGTAGACAATGTAGAATTATATTAATTGTTTTATGTTCGTTAATGTGTTCGTCCGTAAAGTTTTAATCAAATGTCGTGAACGGCTAAACGTTTTATGTTTTTTGGTCAACCTAAACATAACATAGTAACATAGTAGTACTATATACGAGGGCTGTTTTTTCTCAACCTCCGATATCACACTATGAAGACCAGGAATGCGGCAGCTAGCTGGTGCGCGCAGTAGGCTACTGCGCATCTCCCCCTATATACACATTTTTTATTGCCTAGTCCAAAACGCCCTTTCTTGTTGAACTGCAGTCTCGTAAACATGGCTGTCTCTATAGATTTTCGCTCCAATTGTGAATTTTGAAGTGTTATTCGTTTCTTGCTGGCAGAAGGGAATAGTACAGCGGAAATTCATCGAAGAATGAGTCACGTGTAGGGAGACAGCTTTATGAGTGATGGTGTTGTTCGTGAATGGTGTCGAAAGTGTAAAGATGGCCGAACTGCTTCACAAACCCAACTGTTTATTGAGCAATTTAAATGTTACATTTTCGAACATCCACCATATAGTCCCGACCTAGTGCCAAGTGACTTTCATCTTTTTCCTGAATTGAAGAAGTGGCTTGGGGACAGTGCTTCCAAACTGACCAGGAGTCCAAAGAAACCGTCACAACTCACCTCAATTCATTGGCGGCAACATTTTATGTAGAGAGTATTGCAAAGCTTGTTCACAGGTATGACAAATGTCTCAAACATCAAGGGGATTATGTAGAGAAGTAATCTTTGTTGTACATTACTTTTGGTAAAAAAAACAGCTCTCGTATATATATATATATAACAAAAAATACTATAGAAGTAAAAGAAAAACCATAATGTTTAAAGGAAATCATAAGTGAAATTTCAAATATTATCAAAATAAAATTCTAATGAGTCACAAATTTACTTAAATATATCAAACAAAATATTAATTTAATAAATGAAAAAAACAATTAAAATATCACAAAAATTTAAAAAATCAAACAAAATTAAATTCATAGCAAAGCAAAAAGAAATAAATAAATGAGAATAAAAATTGCAGATAATGTAATTAACACTGTTCTATACCTTGGAACGGAATAATGTGAGTTAACACCAGTAATTATTACGGACAATCATCACACTTCAGTGAAAAACATTATAACAAGATAGTATAAAACCAAAAATTAAGCAGAAATAGGCAATATTCCACAACTGGAAGAATAGAAAGATAGTAAACAAATGAAGTATGCTTATTTAGACCTAAATATACTAATACAGTGATAAAAATAATCTAAATATATTTATGCACCTATTAATATTTTAAAAAGAGTTATAAAAAATAAAATAGCTAAAATCCAGCAATCTTAAGCAGAGAGATATGCTTATAACTTCCCTTTAACACAGCGACCATCATATATATCTTAAAAACCAACCAAATTCAAGAATGTGACACACACACACAATGTTATTATAATTAAAAGCTCGCCTATACAGAAGGCTCTGGGGCTGGTACTGTAATTACTATTAATTTCGCAAGGATATAATACTAATGACTCGCTCTGTGAAAAACATAATTCTGTTATAATTTTCATCAATAGGAGGTACTGCGATAATATCTAAGGCAATATTTGCAGGTAGTTTTTATTACTCTAGCAAATTAGATAGTTCCTTTCGCTGTTTTTAATTACACAAAAACATTGAGGAAAATACCTCATTTACTCAGATTTTTGCCTAACTACGTGGCAGTAGTGATGTCACAAATTCGAAAACCTTAAATGAGCTTCCTATTAACTTAAAGGTTTAAAACAAGATTAATGTCTGTGATTCTTTTGATACTAAACTCGTGTATTGTTGTCAAAAAGCATTAAAACTCTTTTCTCTATAGAAAATGTTTACTTTAAAGAAAAGGCTTTTCTCATAAAATAATTTTATCGAAGTAATAACAACGCAGCTGTAGGATCCAGAGACAAAAAATGTTAGACATGGCCAATGTTTAACATATAGAGGCTCTCCCAAAATTATTGAAAGATTTGAGGCAGCAGAAATACTCAACATTCTTCCTGAAAGAGGACGAAAACAAGAGGATAATTCTAGAGTTGAAGATATTGTTACTGCTGCGGCAGATCAGCCGCAGTCAATTCAATATCTTCAACTCTTATCAAGCCAGTTCGCCATTTGGAAACGCAAGATTGTCGACTGTATGAAATGAAGTCGATAAGTCTAGTTCCCAGGGTGAGAAAAGCGATGCCTTACATATTGCTCTACTATTTATACAAGATTTAGAGAATATAACAGTACAGATGGAGGACAAAATAATACGAACACTTGTGAAAAGGTATGGCGTATTTCACACCAGCAGTAAAGCCGCGCCACCTGAAACAGAAATCTGCCACCCAGTGAGCCTGAAGAGGAAGGTATCAGTCTCTCAACAGCAGTCACCTTCGTTTGCATGCGTCTATCGAAATGTTTGTGATAAGTTGAAATGACAGACCTATTAGAGTTCCAAAAATGAATGATTGTTGGAGCGCGTTTAAGTGGAGCATCAGTTACGGAAGCAACAAACCTTTTGGGGTTTGCAAGGAGTACATTATCAACCGTTATGTCAGCGTACACGAAAGAGGGTAAGACGACGTATTCAAAGCACAACAGTGGCCGAAATTCAAAGCTTGCTGATAGGGATAGATGGGTCTTGAAGGGCATAGTAGCCCGAAAGCACAAGCAATCGTTATCCGAGATAACATTCGAAATGAACAGTCATCTCCAGGAATCCATTTCAACAAAAACTGTCAAAAGGGAACTCCATACTACTAGCATTTATAGCAGAGTGGCAATTCGTAAGCCCTTGGTGACAGCAACTAATGTTTTCAAGCTACGCCTATGGTGCAGAGATCGCAAAGGCTGGTCCCCACAGCATTGGCAACAGGCAATATGGTCAGATGAATCGTCATTCACCCTATTTCAGACGACCGGACGCGTTTGTATCTGGAGAATGCCCAGAGAAGCGTTTGATCCTTAATGCTTCTTGCCGACTGTGAAGAATGGGGGTGGCTCCCTTTTGGTATGGGGGGCGATATCTTGGAGCGGTCTTGGACCACTTGTTATTCTGCATAGTAGAATCTAATCCTATCTCTATCTAAGCTTTCTAGGAAATCATGTCAATCCTTTTATCCAGACTATAATCCCTGAAGAGGACCACTTTTTCAAGACGACAACGTCCCTATCCACACTGCTAGGTGTGTTAAAGCGTGGTTCGAAGAGCATGACGATGAAGTTGAACATATTGCCTGGCCCCCTCAGTTTCCGGACTTGAATAATATTGAACATTTATGGGAATATTTGTCCAAACTTCTTTCCCGATTTCCACCTCCATCCAGTCTTTCGGAATCGGAGACCATTCTGCAGGAAGAAAGGCTTAATATTCCTATGAATATTGTCTATGACCTTTATGCATCTGTCCCACGTCGCATTAAATTTGTACTTCAGTCAAAGGGTGGTCCAACTCCCTATTAATAAAGATTTTCCATTGTTTCACAGGTGTTCGTATTATTTTGTCCTCCATATGTAACTATTGGGTGATACGGAAACTAGGCTAACATTTTCCCTACAATTTATTGTAGGAATGAATTTGGATGACTCCTTTCCATGGAATATTCTGTGGAGTGACGAAGTGCATTTTTATTTAATCGGACAAGGGAACATAAAAAATTATCTATCGGATTTGGGCGAAACAGAATCCTGATGTTCTTCAACAAACTCCATTGTAAAAAGGACAGTGTAATACGGTTTTATCGCCACCTTTATGATAAGGCCATATTTTAGCGGGGAACCAACATCCTCAGGACCCACTACATGTCTCGTAAATAGGATCAGCTATCAATATATATTTTCAAGTTACTTGATTCCAGAGTACCAACAGCGAGGTTGCCACCAAAATAAGACGGTGCAAAACCTGATAATACTCGCTCTAAAACGCTATGTTATACAAGATCTTGTAATAAAGCATTTATTTTCAAACAATATGGTCACCACGATCACTCGATCTGCCACGATGCGATTTATGGTTGTGGAGTTTTTGAAAGACCCTGTTTCTAAAGATGGATGCCAGATGATCTGTAGGGTTGTATTACATTTCACATCCGCTCAATCACACAAAGAAAAAACAGTTTTCAAAGTAGAATGCATGATTGAAAATAAAGGAATTTTCATTGAGCATACGCAGTTCTTTTTTTCTTCTAAATTTATCACTCCTGAGTGAAATGCTTTTATTTTTGTTTGTTCACACAGTTTATAGCACTTCACAACATATCTTTTTTTCCCCTGAGTTGTTTGGTGCCATAGATCTGGATCTAGAGCTTTCCGAATTAGCGAATATTAATATAAACACCAATAAAAAAATATTTTTATTGATTTATTTAACAATAAATCTGAAAAAAAAATCACCTTAGATATGGCACAGCGTCACCTATTGAAGAAAGTTGTAACTAATTTTTTTTTCGGTTTTCATAGAGTTCATCACTCCTATTACATGCTGGTGAAATTATATTTTATTGGGGAGTGGAGAACCAGATCTAGAGCCTTCTGAAAAGCCGGACTTAAATTATTATAATTTTTTTATATACAGGGAGGTCGTAGAAAACTGTTCCCCGACACAATTAATTTAATTTAAAAATTGATATTTTTTTAAAAATAAATTAAAAAAAAACTAACTAATTTCCTATCAAAAAAGTTATTAAAAATTTACTGGTAAAACTGTAATTTTCATCATTTTGAAACTTTCCACATGTTAAAAAACCTCATATGAATTGTTAAAAAATAACTAATCAAACTTTTAAAAAAGGTTCTCGTTAAAATGATAAAATTATAATAAATGTATCATACGACCAGACAATTCTTGAAAAATATTTCTTAAACTGGGTCATTTTTAACATTAAACTCCTCAGACCCAAGGTCAATTTTAAACCATAAACTTTAGAATAATTTGTATCAATCGGTTCTAAATACATGAAAAATTACTGAAAAAATATTAAAAAAAATTATTTTAATTTTTATTTTTGAGAAATAAAGTGTCTCCTGGAGGAGACATTGGGACAAAGTGACATCATAATGTTAATTTAAAATATTTCTTTAATCATAATTTAATAATTAATTCATAATAATTAGCACAATGAGCAGAATGTAAAATTTGAATCACAAAATATTCCTGTCAAAACTGTTTGTAGAAGAATTCTAGTTTCCAAAATTTATCATTTGTTTTTCTCTCTTTAACTTTATCTTATCCTATTAAATAGTTTCTCAATTTTAAGTTGTTTATTATTGCAAACTCGTGGCTTCCAAAAAATGTTGTCTGCAAGTACTGGAGTTACAGTTTTTTTCTGCTCAATACATTCGAAATATGGGAAATTTAAATTAGACAAAATTACAGTGATCACTATTTATGTTTCATTTCATTTTCTGACCGATACAGATTCTTACCTGTATCCTTTAAATACCTACATTTTGTGAATTCAATTAGCAATTAAAGAATATCATTCCGAGCTGAAATAAATTCCATAATTACAGTTTTAAGTCGAGTGTTTTTGATAGCCATTGACCCAATATCTCCTATAGGGGAAGATTGAGTAAGAAATTAATAATATTATGTATAAACAGCAAGTTTAAGGAATTCAACAGCGTGTTTACTAATTTTTTATTACACAAATAATAAAAAAATATGAACACTTAGCGATGCGCAAGCGTATAATTTTCTTTCTCTCGGAAAACACCTTTTTCCTTTTACCATAAATAAGATACGAATGCAAAATGTTCACTAAAAATCATTTTTTTTTCAGAACTACCATCTATTAACAAGAAAATTAACTAATTCTGGGTGCCAATAATGCCTTTTATATACTTAGCGGTATTTTTTGGAAGTGCTGTTTATTGTCTCCTACAGACGACGCTGGGAATGATGAGGTTAAAGAGAGAGGGAAAATGCTACGTGAAGTGATGGTTTACTTGAGTTATATAACAGATTATGAAGTGTGAAGAAAGAAGAAACCATTTCTGTTTAGGTAACTCATACATTAAATACTAGGTTATCATATTATTTGAACCTATTTTAAATAACGAATGCGAGTATATACTTTATAGTGCCTAGAATAAACATGAACTGTCTGAAAAGTTTTGAAAGGTATCTTATGTTGTTTAATAAATTTCTTCTCTATACCCCCTCCTCAAAAAAAAAAAAAAAAAAAAAAAAGAAACCAATAGAAATTTATCAAACATTGAAATAGTACATCTTTCATAAATGTACGGAATATAATAAGCTGAGATAATTATTAAACCATGCCAGATATTTTAAACGTGACAAAAAAATTCATTAACAAACTTGAAATGTTAGAAATGTGCTAATTAGTTCGTGTTTTTATGTAAAAACACAAAAGATTTTATGCTTGATAAATTGAATATATATATATATATATATATGATTAATTCTCAATTTATCATACAAAAATGAGAAAAACAGCTTTTCACAATTTTAATCTTAAATTAATATAATTAACAGTTTAATAAAATTATACGCCATAAACATTTCAATCATGACATCAAAATATTATTAAATAATTCAAATAAAACTATTCATACCTGAATGCATATATGAAATGAAATATAAATTTAATAGTAAATTTATCTTAATATGAATTCATAATGTGTCACCATTCTCCAACTTTGCTTCGCGTAAGGATTTTATTTCACTGTCAACCATTAAGTTGAAAATAGGAAATCTCTCATTGAATAATTCTCACAGATCGAATCTTAATTAATTTTTGACGAGTTTCTTATCATGTAACGAATAGATTTATTTTTAATAATGTGAATGATTTTAATTGAGTAAATGCAAAGCGTGGGTGTTATTAAGATTTATTTGAATTGCCTTAATTATGGCTTAGAATATTTCGTATATAGATATATGAGTTAATTACTTAACCTAGTTCTAATTTGGTACGTCATATAAATTGCCTGCAATGGCACATTTCAATTCCTTTCGTGTTGCAAATCACTCCTCGATTTTAGACTCTTTAAAATAAATTCTCACAAAAATCGACTCAAGTTAAATAGAAATCTAAAGAAAATATTCGCAAATGAATTTTAGTATTTACTTTATAGAAATCTCCTGAAATATTCTTAGATAAACATACCTTGATATAACTTCATCTCCCATTTAAACGTTTACGAAACAACATTGTACGCATATTACATCCCCCACCAAGAGTTGTAGAATTCTACCCTTTCGAGTTAAATACAGTAATGTAAACATTTCTATATTTATCTTTTAGGATTTTGGACTGATATTTATGCTTTTATCGATTATTGAAAACCATTAAAAGATAGAATAAAGAGTGTTCAGATTTTGAAAGAAGAAATATGATTTATTCATCATGATGGACTTCTAGATAGGTGATATTTGCATTTAGCGTTAAGAAAACGGTTACAAAATCGGAGACTGTAAACAAATAATATTGATTTATAATGAACATTTAAGAGTTATTTGAAATCAAAGCTTCCCATTGATGAAGCCGAACAGAAGGTAAGAAGTTTGTGAATGAATGCAGTATTTTGAATAATGATAGTTTTTATTGAAAGCATCGAGTTCATAATTTATTGCACTGATTAGCATAAATAGTAGTGGGTGTAATGGTTATATATATATATATATATATATATATATATATATATATATATATATATATATATATTAAACCCGATTAATTATTAATATGTTTGTAACTGTGATACTGAGAATTATTTTTCTCTGGAATAATTAAAAGAGTGATATGATTCATTTCAATATAAATCCACATTATTATAAAATTTGTACGTAATATTTTAAGAAATTATCAGTGCATTAAAATATGTAATTGAAATCTTGAGCAGTGATATAGAGACTACTTTATTCATGGAATAATTAAGAATGGAAAATGGTTTAATTCAAGATGAGTTTCATTATAAATTTTGCATGTATTATTATGAAAAAATATCAATACATGAAGATAATGCATCTAAAACTGGAACAATAAATTGTTTTATTTTCCTTACCTATTGTTTTTAAAGTAGATTTGAAATAATAATAATATGAATCAGTATCAGATGAAAGAATTGATTCCAAGTTTTTTTTAATATTAAAATATATAAAGTATTCTGGTCTTTCTGGAATAAAATAGGGGTGGGCGTTTGATTAAATTTAATAGATTCCTTCCTGTGGAATATTTAACGCATTTGAAGAATTGATATATAAATGAGTTAGTTGTGGTATTTTCAGTGTATGATGCTTTTAGTCATTTCCTCGGTTAAAAAGTAGTAATGATATTTAAAACTGAAATGTTTCAATTGACTTTGTTCAAGAGCATATATTCCTAAACGTGATTTCAACTACACTAATATTTAAAGAAATTTTGTCACCATCTACCTGTTTAATTCTCATCACTATTAAAATAATATGAATTAAAATAACTTCTTGATTCTCATCATCCTTAAAATGCTGACTGATTCCATCCATCTTAAAAAGACCAGTACTTAAAAAGATACACAGATAAATTATTACAATCCCTTTTATATACTAATAAACTGTATGTGTCTTATTAGGTAAGCAAAGGGGTCAAGTGCTTAAAAATATTTTGCACTTTTGTTTCGATCACTAAAACTTTTTTTATTTTCCATATTCATTATTCATTCCTTAAATGGTTCGAAATTAACATTTTTGCCAACGAAAGTAAGAATAAGAACTGCTATTATAAAACTTTTAATGTTTATCATGATTAGAAATTAATTTTTTTTTCAGATGATCAACATTGTAGAATTTTACACATGGGAATTACATGCAATATTGTCGCAAAGACTATTCAGAAGAAAGATCTTGTCTGCTTCCAAGAAAGATAATGAAAAATATTTAACGTGCTTGTGAAAATGTTATTGACATCTGTCAATTTTTAATAGATGTTAGTGAAAACAAGTGGTGCAAATATTACTTAGATCTTCCTAAAATTATCATTTCTTTATAAGCATAATTTATTCAGACCTGATCAAATATTTTATTTCTACTGACCAATAATGTTTTCTTAAGATTTGAAAAACAAATTAGTTTTCTAAGCATTCAATTTTGTATACATCTGTCGTAATACAGTGAGAATTATTTTTTGGGTAATTGTTGCAGAATATTGTTCTCATTAGTTTTATCTCGCTCCTCCTTAAATGTGTTTGAATCTACTATCACAGTACCAAATGTCTTTGTATCCCATCCAAGGGGACTTTACCAACCACTTCGGAATCATACAATTGCATAAAGCTATTTAGGAAGGGTCTCGTAATTTTGGATCGCAGTATTCTCAATAGGATGCCTTACTTTTCAGATATCCACACCATTCCACAAGTTTTCTCTAAGACTTAGAGATCTCACATTACAAGCCTTGTAATGTGGAACCATTGTTATTCTTTATCACAATGTACGACAGAAACATGTGGCAACATATAGTTGATAAAGAAGGATTTTCTAAATTTGGATCAAAATACCATGTCTTATTTTTCCAATTTCCTTACAATTTGACGTGATTTCCTTGAAGCATTGATGAATTATAATGTAGAGCCTTTGGACGATCATATTGTACTTTTTATATTCTACGACGAAAACAGGAAGCTACATACCATTCCACTTGGTTTTTTTAAGATCTGCGAGAATTATAACTAAACCTTGATATTCCACTCGCCGGTGCACTATATGGAATCTACACTTAAGCTGTACGATTCAGCAAGAAAGACACGAACTACAAATTTCAATTTCGAACGAAGGATTGGAATTTTATAATTCAAAATTATTTAATTTTTAGAGCGTATTGTATTAAAAACATTTCAGAACTATAAAGCCTTTCAACAATCAACTATTATTACATTAAATTTTTTCTCTTAAAACTAAAGAGTAATAATTAAGTCAAAAGGATTTGTTACATCTAATTTTGAATTAATAATGAAATCCTGTATTTCCAATCAATTGCTCTAAAAGAAAAGCTTACGTTTTTTCAGTCAGCAAACATTAATTTTGATATTTTATTTAAACTCATGATTTATAAATATGTGTGACCTGTTTTTTTATGAATCCGTTTTTAGAAATAAAATAATAAATAAATAAATAAAATAAGCAATAATACAGTAATGTAAAAATACACGAATTTTTTTTAAATGAAATTTTAAATTTATATTTGCTTTAAAAATTGAATTATGATTCAGCGTGATTATTTGATGTATTTATGTAAGTTTTATTTTTATAATATTGCAAACAATGTTTACCCGTATTATATTTATTAAAATATAACAATACTTATTCATAGTACAATACATGTTCTAAAATTTACTAGTTAAAAGCAATGTAATATGCTTTATTTTAATTTTCAGTTTTATGTGTATTTAAAAAAAGAATTCTGCAAATATAACCTTAATTTCAAATTCCAAAAAACAAATAAAAGGGAACTCGCTTATACAATTCGCGTTATCATGATTATAGATGATTATGTGCGAAGTGAAATGCACATGAGGATTTATAAATTTTTTAAATCGTCTTAGCATAAAAATTGGTGTAGAATCTACAAATGTGGTATCACAGAATAATATTTTTATTTGTTTTTTGAAGCGTTAATGTCATTAAGTATACTTATGTTGCAAAATTAAATAAATATTTTTCCTCAAGAAGAAGGTAATTTTTACGCAGTAGAAACGGAGAATCTAACGGAAACGTAAAAATGAAAGAATTGCAAAATCATATCAAAGGACGAAAATAAAAAAAACAAAAAAATACAATTAATTTCACAGTCTCTTAAGGGAATTTTGTTTTATGATTTATCTTATGCATATAACACGTGAAAGAAATGTAAATTTTTCACATTATTTACGAGAGGGATGCACATTATTTCTCTAAAATTTCACTTATGCCTGGTTTCAAATTACAGTTTCACAGAAACGTTTGCTTATAAATTTAAAGTTTTTTCATTTTATTACAACATTTTATTTCTTATAATAATACTATGTATTTATTTATGAATATAATTACACTATAATAAAATTTCCACCTCAACAATAGATAATTATTTCGCTGAAATTCTAAATAATAAGCCCCTCAGGGAGGCTCAAATCCTTTAGATGAGTACGGACATCACACCCTCGAGGGAGCCCAGTGATTGTTTTTCTCTTCTCCCCTCCCCATTTTTTAGTTATTTGCTTTGTTTTCGGCAATTTTGCATTTATGGTATGTCTAACATAATTTGGTTTCGTTATGGCGGGGAGAGGGGAGAAGGCTATTTAGCATTGTTTAGTTTTGAAGAATTTTTCAGCGGTTACCCACTGGCACGTCAAAAAGAGTGGAACAATGGAGATTGCTGAGGATCCCTTTCGAACTGGAAGTTATCCGTGTTTCTTTAAGCAAATATGAAGACAAGTAAAAGGAAAACAGATCTGCTTTCAGAGGCAAAAAAAAAAAAAAAAAAAAAAAAAAAAACCCTCTTTATAGGTAGAACGCCTCCTTCTTTGTAGAGGGACAGATGAATACATCTGCTTAGTTTCCGGACGGAAATAATATGTCACAAAAATAATGAATATAAAGTTAAAAGATCAGAATTGCTGAACTTATCTCAGTACCGATTTTTTATTATTACAAAGGGAGGTTCTTTGAAAAAATGTATCTTCTATCCTAACACACAAAACAATTCAAGAAAGGTTGGAGAGGTAAAAAAAAGCAATGAAAAAGAAGTTTAGATGATATCTTAGTGCTCCATAAGTTCTAAACGTCTTATCTTTAAAAACAATAAGTGATCATGAAGGTTTTGTAATTCCTTTCACTTTTTAAAATTTTCGTGTATTGTTATTTCAGAAGCCGATTTACTTTACGACAATTGCAAAGAAGAGCATCTTGGCTATTCTCAAAAATGCCCTAATTACATTGAATAAGAAACTCATTCAATTAAAATATATGAAAATATTTGACTTTCCTATAGCTAGAACGATTGTAAAGGAACGAATTTTCACAGTTTGCTTATTATATGTAGCTTTACTAAAAACAATAATTATATCCCACACGTCTGCAAGCCTCCAGAAATAAAAACAAAATATCCTAGTATTCAAACAACAATTGTACAAATGGAAACTACTGGTCATGTCATCTTGCAGACTATTACTTCAATAACTAAATCCTATTTAGACAATGATCAATCTTCTAACAAACCTCTAGCTTCCCCCTTTTAAAGGCACTAATATAATTTGTAGATAAGCAATAAGCTCAAACTCCTAATCAATAGCAAAATTCCATCCGCTTATCCAACTCTAAAGAATGTAGATCCTTTCGGGTCTAAGACCCTAACTATACAAAAGAAAAAAAGTAAAGAAACTATGCACTAACAGTTAGAAATAATTTCCAGCTCAAAGCAGAAAAGACTCTCTGAAGTATTGAAAGAGCAAAATGAATGACATATCAGAACAGGAGAATAAAAGTTTACGTATCGAATGAAGACGTTATGTTGACAGATTATTCTTCTGAATCATCTCTGAAATAGAGAGGAATTTATTCTTTATTTTTTTCCCATGTCCTCTTTGAGTTTTAAGAATAAACTCATAAAATAAAAGGACATAACCAGTTATAATAAGGACAGTTGCTCTCTAAGACATTTATTTAACAAATCATGACATACCCAATGTTCACCATTTTTGCATATTTAGAAAAATTTATATTACATAAAAAGTGAGTGGGGGAGTGTCGCTTTTCTAATATCCTATACTTTTCCCTTGTCACTCAAATCGTTTATTAAATTACTCTTCAAGCCGTTGCAATCAGAATCCATATTGGAATATTAATAACAGTCCGTCCGCACTTTATTCCTGCCTCAAAACACCTACATTAGCATCATTCTTATCAACAACCTCATCAATGAGCCTCCTATCTTTTTTTTTTATTGCTCTAAGATATGAATGACCACAATACTCTTTGGGAAAAACAAAAAAAAAAAAAAAAAAAAAAAAAAATCGAAGAGAAACTGAAATAGAAAAAAAATCATTTCCAATAATAACTAGTGTGAACAATTTTAATATCGAAGGAATTTTACAGTACAGATATTTTGAAATCTGTGGAAGTCTCCCAACGGACTCCATATCAGAAAGTTTTTAAATATGACACAAAAAGATCGGAAACTACACATTATAACAAGAACAAATATTTAGTAACATTATTAAAGAAATTAAAGAGAAGTTTAAATCAAGGAAAACATAAAACTGACAAAGCAGCAGCTATCAAATAATAAGGAAGAAAAAAAGGTCAAAAATAAAGGCGAGAACCGGGTAACTTTCCTTTGCGATTCTTCTCTTCCTTGCTTTCCAGAGCTACCTTAAATAGCCGTAGCAGGAGGACATCAATTCACTTTGTCTCATTTGCTTCACCAGATTGGTCGGTCTCTTCTCATAGTGGTGAGCGTGATGGCAAACTTGAATGGTAAGTGATCATCAGTCGCTCAAATTTATGAAATCAGATACTGATTTGACCTAATTGGATGATTTTATTCAAGATGATGGGGTACCTTAAGGTAGTGCTTTAAGTGATTTTTTTTCTTTCCGATTTTAAAAATCCTATTAAGAATTTTCAGAAATTGGACACAGAGCTACAAGTTTACGCATAAATAACTCTTTAATGACTTTGGAAAGTCACTTTCCCTTATCCACATCTACATTAACGGTTTAAATCATCTAATCGTGGTGATGCTTCATTTTAATTGAGAATTTATTCACTTCATAATTTTAGATTTCATTCTTCATGTTTTGTTTTTACAGCGGAGATTTTCATTATTTATAAACCGTTAGAAAGTGTCTCCAATCGACCCAATAAAAATTCAACTATCTTCGCAGATTTCACGAGTGCATTGGAATCTTGAAATCATTCGAATCAGTGTTCTTATCCATTGGTCATTGACACTTTAAGAAAAATTCATAACTTAAAATCAGAGAACATACAATTGATTTCTTTTGGTACCATCTCATCTGGGTATCAAGGGAAATGAAGATGTCAGTATTGCTGCTAAATCTGCATTTGGTGAGATCTCTCCAAACATTCCATTTTGCAACATCACTAAATGCATTAAATCGGTTGTTCATAATCATTGAATTTTGAAATAAATAACAAACTAAATCATGTTAAACCTATTATTTCTCATTGGAAATCATTTTAAGATAGAAGATAGGATGTTATTTTAACACACTTAAGCGTAGGGCACATGATACTTACACATAAAAATCTCTTTCTGGGGAGAATTCCTCTATATATAACCACTGTGTTTGTCTTTGTGTTTGACACATTTTAACTGAAGCTCTGCTTTTAACTCAGTTCACTTCAAACATTTAAAATTTATTCTTTAATATGACTTGGTTAAGGAAAAACCCCAACCAAATATTTGAATTTTTTTTATATGAATTTACTCCATATATATATAATTATATTAAATTTAATCTATTTTGTGTTTGGCACAATATGTTCCGGGAGGAATCATTTTGCTGTCAATAATATACAACCAACTAATCCAAATACGAGTTATAAGATATTAATAAGCAACTCTTGAATTTCATTTTATCTTAAGGATATTTTCTTGAATTTAATGTTTTGTTAAACTAATTGTTTTGGAGATTAAACTATTCATTTTTACTAACTATTAGTTTTGAACATGCTCTGTATAATTCAGAGAAATTTTTGGGCCTATTTTTCTTATGGTATTAGTTTATGTGCACGCAAGACAAAGAAATTAAAATTTTGCTCATATTTGTTTTTTGTGCCTTTGTATTCATAAAATTGAACTCGAGATTTCTCATGAAGATTGAAAGTTAAAAAGAAGTTTATGACCTGTGGAGGAATATTTTGCAGAAACGGTTGTTTGATTTGAATTAATTTAGTTCTAGAAGAATGAAAATGGTAATGACGACGAGCATCGGGAGTTTGCATCAAGATCATGTAAACGAAGTCAATTCTCAAGCTGATTCTTCAATGTCTTCAATGTTCTAACTTCTACTCAAAAATTCCTTGGAGTTGCTTCTAAATGTGGCGTTATAAAAATTAGTCAATCCTCACAAAAATATGATTGTTCTTGAATTGTTTTAAAGCATTAAGATTAATATTGTAGCCTCAATTATTTAAATTGTAGTTTACAAACTGATTTGAAACTAACGCGAAGCAACTCTGAGGAAATGACAAGGAAACTATTATAAGGAAATTAGAATATGTAATTTTTCCGGTGGTTTTGATAAATGTTATTTTTAAATTCATTGAATAATAAGCATTCAATAAAAATAGATGAATAATTTGATTTGACAGTTAAATATCCTTCTATGGAATTGGTTGAATTTTATCACTTGCAATATATGCACAAAAATTTATTTTACCGAATTTTATAAGAATGAAAATAAATGTGATAAACATAAAATCACTAAGCTACCATTTATTAGAAATTCTAAAAAAATCCTAAGGAAATTTTTCTTAATATTATTTAATATTATCTTATTAATTTAGCATGTTCGATGCGTCAAAAACAGTCGAAAATTTTATTGGATATTTTGATTGGGCAAGAAAACTGCACACATTTTTGTACTTAAATCTAATAAAAATTTTCGAACATAACAACGAAACAAACTTGGAAAATAAGTCTTATCTTAAAACAATCTTATTTCTTCTGTGATTAACAATATTAATATAAGATATATACGTTAAAACCTTATAAAGTGAATATAAAAAACATTTCAAAGAACTAATAAATTCTAAAAGATGACTTAGTAATTTTTAGTGTAAGTATTGCTATATTCACTTTCTTATCTTATAAAATTGTCACAAATTACCTGAAACTATTAGTTCTGCAATACTTAATGGCAACAAAGAAAAAAAATTCCAAAGAAAAAAGAACAACGAAACAAGTATTAAATTACAAAAAGTACAAAATACAAAGTATTAAGAAAAAAATTGCAGTGCAATAAGAAATAAAAAGTAGTAGGTAATTAAATTTCATTTACAACAAAACGAATTTTGATTTTTTATGACACATTTTTACTATATTACTGCATACTTAAAAGACAAGGAAATACAACTAGATTATGAAGATAGATTTTGAAGATTTCTAAATCTATCTTCATAATCTAGTTGCTTGGATTCTTTTTAGATTAATATTTCTTAGATTTTGAAGATTTTCTGCGAAATATTTTCAGAACGAAAATAAAGACCGAGGAACTTTTCTGGTATAATCGATTAAAATTAAATTTTAAATTTAATTACTAAAAATAATTATAATTTATTTCGGTACTTAAAATTTTCTATTCAAACTCGACATCTAAAACAATATATCTCTTACTTTTTTTAGTTCCTTCAAAAGACGATTTTTGTTAAATTAAACTGTTGAAATTTTGAAATTGTTCCTCTATTATGAATAAAAAAATACAAATTCATTTAGTTCTATCTGATATATAACTTCTTATTATATTAAATGAAAATGTGTAAACTTTAATTATGAATAAATAATTTCTTATCTTAAAATCTTTAAGGTATTTTTATATATCTCGATTCGGAGTAATTTTATTTCTTTATAAGGGGTGTAGTATTAAGAAAAATTCTTATTTAACAAATGGCTTATTTGGATTAGAAGTATTGTATAAAGACGGATATCTGGATGTAAAGTAAGGAACAAATGAAATATCAAGCTTTAGAATTTCTCAATTGTCTTACGAAGTAATTTAACTCCCGATGATTAATTAAATATATTTGGATTTAAAACTGTTATAGGAAGTAAGTAGCTAATTATAAAAATTAAAACCTAATTTTTAAATAACACCATGCAATTTAGTTTATATTGTCTTTATTAAAATAATTTGCAAGATTTGTTAGATTTAGAAATTAATTATAACGAATAGATATTATAGGAAGAGCCTATGATATCTTTTCCCTTATTTGAAAACTTTATTCTAAAAACAGCTTAGTCTATTTCAGTGTGGGGAAAAATCGCAGACCCCTAAGGAATTTTATAAGTAAATCGCATGTTTATTTCTTTCACATCATTTCTCAGTGCGAGGAAAGTCAAATTTAGATCCGCTTGTGGTCTATTTCTCAAATAAGCCTGAAATCGCTAGGCCTACCTATTGACGTGGAAGAATTATTCACCTCGGGTCAAATTCCAAGGCGTTAAATGTGGTTGAGGAATTTATTTACGCTTGGAAGATTAAAATTACCTTCGTAAGCTCATATGCAAAATTGTCGTAGAGTCTTGTTGAAGCCCCAAATGTAAGAGCAATTTAACTATTGCTAATGTGAGAATGGCGTTCTACGTTAAATAAAGCAATTGCTTCTAATTAGAGAATTCAAGGGAAACGTGTAGTAATCATCTGTCGTAATCATTAGGGTTCTGAAGCCTTTTCTTTAATAGTTAGTGGGGAAACGATTGTTGTTAAATATGTTTGCTAAGATGCTAAGACAACAGATAAACTCTCTTGGATATAATTTTTACAGAACACACACACAAGCTCACAAAACATTTAGCTAAGAATCTTAAAAACATCACTAAACATTTCATAATAAAACGATTGTAATTCTGTTACAAAGGGATAAATAAATGAACAAATATTACAAACTCCATGAAGAATAAACTCTCGGAAGCAAAGACATACCCTGACATTGTGTGACATAATTTGCGCCAAAGCTATGCATAATGCAGCAGTAATCTTTCTTAGCGGAGAGAAGAAAAAGAGAAAAAGTTGAAAATATACTTACTTATTGGGAAATAAAAAAAATTGTGTTATGTTCATTAATTGATTTTTTTCATTCCTTATATTTTAAAAAGATAAATGAAAAACATGTAATTTAGATCAAGATATTCCTGGAAGAATCAATTTAAAAGTTAAAAATCCGAAATTGACACTCTTCAATGCTATTTTAAAAATTTCTCAAAAATTGGTTAATTGACTTACAGTTAGATTTTTCAAAAAAAAAAAAAAAAAAAAAACAACAACAACACTTGACAACTTTTAGATTGTGTAAGAATTGTAATCTTATAATTCTTTAATGGCTATAAAATATACTAAAACCCGTTTTAACTCTGAGTTCTTATAAAATGCGAATTGAATTTCAAAAATATCGCTTCGCGGTGCACACTATTATTATTCATAGTTTCAACGTAATAAATTTCAAGCTACTCACTTTTTCCGTTGATACCCACAAAAAGTCCTCCTTCTTTTATCAATTAATTTTGATGATTTCATAGTTATATTAAATCACTGTTTGCAATTCCTGGATTTAAATCTGTTATGGAAAAAAATTAACTTTGGAAAAAATGAAACAAGAAAATTTCTTGAACAGCATAACAGCTGATTATTATTAACTTAAAATAGAAGTAGAGAGAGAGAAACTTTGAAGATTTCAATTATATTAAGTCATTGCTAGTATTTTTCTAGATTTACCTCTCTGTTATGAAATTATATTTAGGTCAGTAAACATTAATAGGAAAATTATCCGAACAGAAAAATAGTTGATTGTTATTCATTTAATTAAAGAAGAAATGGAGAAGGATTTGAATTGATATTGGAAAATATTTTCGAAAAGAACTCTAGAGTTTTTCAAAAAAAAAAAGTCAACATATTTAAAACATAATCAGACTTATTTTTAATATTTGGATCGTTTGCTTTAATATTCGACAATTAATTGATTCTTAATTGTTTTGACCTGTTATGCTATATTCCTTATGAAGAGTAAGAATACTTAAACAAAGCAATATTTACAAATGTAAATAAAGAATATTTTTCAAATTTAGTGATGTATCGCTGAAAGACCTTTTCGTTTTGTACAAATTTCTACTAATGTGTGGAGAAACATATCCTTTTCGTCGTTAACTATGAAACATTGGGCTATTCAAGATTTTCTCTTCACTAACCTCGGGGACTTTATAGTAATTTGAGTTGCATGAAATTGCAATTTCTTCCCAACCAAAATAAAGTGTTTAGTGAAGACAAGAAGTGCAATGAATTGAATTAGAGATAGTAATATATAAGCGAAAGAGAATTGAAAGGAATATGTAAAGAGATGGAAGATAACGGTAAGCTGATAGTTATTAGTAAATTAGTTTGAAGAATTATAACTAATATTTTGAATTGAAGAGATTCTAAATACTAAGATACGAATATAATGTTAGTAAGAATTATTGCCGTCAGATCGAGTGATTTGGTAAGCTAAAACTTTATTTTTAAATCATAATTTAGGATTAGTAAGTTAAGCGGGACTTTAGAGACAGCGATCTTATTTATTTATCAGTGATAAATAAAATATTTTATTTTGCTCTTACGTATCTTCAATTGGAGTCTAGAACTTATTGACTATTTAATTTGAAGGAAAGATGACATAAGAATTAAATAATGAAGGATGATCGTCCCAATTTTTCTACATCGAATATGAATGAATTAAAATTACTGAAACAGATGAGAATAAGTTTTTTTCTATATTATGCCTATGTATGATGTCAGAAGTAAAATAATTGTAAATTTTTTTAATACCTTAAGATTGTAACCTTTGGCATTTGTTTAACGACCAAAGTATCAATACAATGATTCTCATAATTTTAAGTACTACAGACATTTTATTTAAGAAAACACTGAAAAATAATAGAGAAATAATTTATAAGTATTGTATTAATTTTACATGTAATTTTAATTAATAAGTATTGTATTAATTTTAATTAATACAATACTTATTAATTAAAATTACATGTAATGACTATATAAATTAACTTTTATCATTATTTTGTTTAATAAAATAAAAATACAGTCAAGAAGTAATTTTTTCACATGTTCACTATTATAAGAACAGTTTTTTTTTTATCATATTTTACAGTTATTCTTTGACTTAATAAGCCGTTCTGGCTTACTTTCAAATAATGTTTTTTAATATTCAAGATCATGTTGTGTCCTCTTTAAATGCTTTTCGCCTTCTCAATATGCCATAAGGTAAAAAATTAAAACAACTAATTTCTACATACAAATTGCAAGTACTTTGTATACAAATTACAAGTATTGTATCTGCAGTATTAGTATTGTACTCTCATATTTGTGCCCATGCAGAAGAACACAGCAGAAGAGGAGGAAAAGAAGTTCATGCCTTGTCGATCTGAATGCTATTCTTGTGATTCGATTGCTGTCCTCCTCCTCTCTTGAACCTGTCTGGATTCCCTTCCCTCCACTGACCTGCGCGCTGAGCTTATTCTAGACCAGTAGATGCCATCTCTCACCAGAAGATTCATGGTTCTACACAACTAACTAGAGTTTTCTGTGGCAGATTGCTTAGATATTTGAATCTTGCTTGCATTTATGTCTTCTCGGATACTTGACAATTGTCATTCATCATGTCTTTGTTGAGGTGTGGTATATGCTTACACATCTAAGTACTTATTCAATAAGTACCATCCCGTGCTGAGTAGAAGTTATCCTCGGGCGTTTTGAGTGAATTATACTACCTTACATTTGAAAACACTTTTACATCAAGATAAGACCAAATATATTTTTTAATGTTTACGTCAGAAGAACTTTATGGTGAATTCAAAATATTGATATTTCTTTCTTCAAATCATTTTTTTTTGCTGCTCAAGAAGTGTGGTAAGGAGATCAATATTGTTAAAAAAATAAAAGTATTACTCTTTAAAGATGAACAATTTGCTAAGAGTTTCATGGTTAAGATTAATTGATATTTCTGATTGTTCATATTATAATGCACAATTATTAAATCCGTTTTACCGTTAATTGAAACTGTTCCTCGGAACAAATCAGAGATCTGCCTTTAAAGCAAATATTCCATCTGATGTATTCATCTCCTGGAATTATGCTAATAACAAGAAACTGAAAATCTAAAAGTTACTGAACATGGATCGGTATAGAAGAGATCTGGTGTAAAATTAAAATGGTGTCGCTGAGATACAAAATGTACATTATCCTTTTTAGTGCTCTACAAAAACTACTCATATCTTTTGTTAAAATTTCCCTCATTTTTGATAGAAACTTTTTAAAAGACTTGAGACCAACAATTGCACGTGTTTTAGATAATTTTGATTTCACAAAATATGCCAAAATGAATTTAAATATCAGCATCAACCAGCATTTAGCACATAACAGAAAGTGATACGAAAATAAACTGTGAATGTTAGATTTGTGTATAAGAATAGTTTTATTCTTCATGGACTAGAAGGTTTAAATACGGGGAAGCGATGTTCCACTTCCATGAGAAAAACACACTTTATGCATTTTTTTTTCTAAAGACGTTTTAACTAATGTCTCTTTGAGACAAATTCGGAGTTTATATATGAACCAGGTTAGAGAGCTGCAGTTAGAAAATTTGCATTTAGATCTGTAATTATTCACCCGTAATTTAAATGAAACACAGAAACCTAATTAAGAATATCTAAAAATGTAAGAAAAAATATTTTCTTCTTTTATTAATTTTGTATTTATATTACAAATATGAGATTGTGTGTACATTACAATTAAGTTTAGTTCAAATTAAACAGTATTTACATTGAAAACTGTAGGTTTATTTTTATAATGGTCTACTTTCCTGTGTAACAGTAGATGTGTGAGACGAAACTACAACTCGTATTTGATTTATACTTCCTTCTAGTCGTATTAATAGTTAAAAGCACAACGAAATTATGTATTAAGTTCCAGTAAACAGCAATTCAATAAAAATTATACAAAAAGTTATGGACATCTTAAAGAGAGTTTAACGTTGTATTTAAGAAAAAATTTAGAGTACTGCAATTCAAAATTTTATATGTTTTATTTTTGTTTTTATGGCATAAACAAGCCATTTTCACAAGAACTTTGAAATGAATTTTTGTTCTAAACTTTCAACAGTTTAATTCAATGTTAATGAGTTGGCCTAATGACTTATCTAATTTGAAGAATACTTTTTAATTATGCCAAAAAATGATTTTGAGTTTATTTTTTATTAACGTCGCCTTAAAAGCAGCACGAGGGCTATTGGCGACGGATCGCGTAATTTTGAACCTCGGTCAAGTGAAGACAACTAAGCTGATATCCCTCACCTATATTCCCACTACACAACGGGAGGACTTTGGGCCCCCCAACAAATTTAACGTGCACCAGCTGCTGCTACACCGATATTTAGCTGCCAAGGATCGAACCCGCGACTGAAAGAAAACCCCAGCCACGAATCTGATGCCATGATCACTAGGCTAATGCGGCCACAAAATGACTTTGAAATGAAATTAATAAATTATATTTTCATAATTATTTCAGAACAAATATGAAAGGATCAAATCAAGAGCCATTTTTAATGAAAAATATTCTTTTACTTTATTATGCAGCAGTGTCTTTTATTAAATCAATAAAGAGCCCCATTAAATCAATTACATAACTTCAAAATGAGCGTTATATTACTGGAGCAGAGAGAAATGAATTCAAAACTATTTGTGTAATAAGTAAAAAAAATGTAAAAGTTATGCATCTCAATGTCTAAAATTTGACTGTTTCCATTACCTTATTCCATTCAATTGCGTAAGAATATGCTATAGGTAACGAATAATTCTTTTACTCCTTTTATCGTTCTAATCCAGATCTTAAGAATTGAATGGAGAAACAATGACAGCACAATAAAAACATATAATGTTCAAAATGCAGAATTAATATATAAAAATTTGTTGATTATGTTTATAAATTTTAAGATACCACAATGAAACTTGAGAACGAATCATCAAACCAAAAACTTTAATGAATGGAAAAAAGAACTAGATGTCAACTTATTTGATATCGTTTTTATTTCTTTCTCAGGCATTTCATTTATTAATTCATTTTGAAAATCATTTCTAACTAGAACTTGTGTTTTAACGCCTCCGCGAAAAAAAAATAAAAGAGCATATGATAGTTATCAAATCAGATTAATGTATATTAGAATTTAAATGAAGTTTTATATAATAGTAATAATAAAATAGTCATATATATATATATATATATATAACACATGGATCAATAAGTCCCGAGACTGTGCGGTCGTTTTTTTGCGATTTCCTCCTTCAAACGCACCAGCAAGTCAATATAATAATCACTGTTGATCGATTTACCTTTTTCGAGGTAGTCAATGAAAATCACGCCATGCGTATCCCAAGAAACTGACGAAATGACTTTGCCAGCTGACTGCTGCGTTTTCGGACGCTTCGGACGGCTTTCGCCAGCTGTGCGCCACTGCCGCTTCGACTCTGAAGTGTAGTGATGTATCCATGTTTTGTCCATGGTCACGTAACGACACAAGAAATCTTTTTTGTTGCGAGTAAATAGCGATAAATAGCTTTCTGAATCATCGACTCGTTGCTGTTTTTGTTCCATCGAAAGCAATCGCGGCACCCACTTGGAAAAAACCTTTTTCACTTCACTTCAAAAAACCTTTTTCAGTAAATACACTTCCATATGATATCTGTGTCATCTCAGCAATCCTACGGAGCTTCACTTTACGATCTTTCATTATAATTTTTGTCACTTCACTCACATTTTCCGGTGTAACGGCCTCCACAGGTCTACCCGAGCGTTCCGCGTCATTTGTGTCGGTACGACCACGTTTAAACTCGGCAAACCACCGACAAATCGTTGCTTTTGATGGACAAGAGTCCGGGTAACATTTTTCAATCCATTGTTTCACTTGCACGGTGTTTTTACCCATTAAAAAACAATGTTTTATCAGAACACGAAACTCGGTTTTTTCCATTTTTTTAAACAAACTACAAAACGACTTTACTCCAACCTCGATAACTCAGCTGTTTCTGGTCCGATCGACTTAAAATTTTGACACGTTTCAAGCAAAGGTTTGTACTCTAGAAAGACCTGGTTACTGGTTTACTATGAGTGCCATCTCTGGGTTAGTCTCGGAACTTATTGATCCATGTGTTATAATAATAATTATTATTATTATTACTATTACTTAAAAATTTTCTGTTATTACTCGTATTTTTTAATTCTTGACTTTATATTCCTCCATCTTTCTATTTTTATTTTCTCTCCTTATATTTTTAGTTTTATTGTTTTTATTAAATGTGCTTTTTGAATAAATCGATTGTCTCAATCTAGATTATGACATCTTTTTAGTTTGGTTTTTGATATATTTTTCATTTCTTTAAACATGTTACTTATTAGTTTATATTTGGGTTTTTAAATTTGTGAAATTTTGTTTTTCAAAATATATTTTCTGTTGAGTAAATTTAAGTCAATAATTTTTCTGGTTTCTTTAAATTAATCAATTTACTTACATGGTTTCAGGTTTTTAGGTTTTAAGTTTTAGATTGTTTGATTATTTAATTAAATTCTTAGCTGATTTGCATAAATATTAATCATTGTTTTTTACGATTTTCTTAAATATTTAGATTATCTATTAATTTTATTTATTTAGTGATAGGTATTCTAAGACTGTTATATATACTTTGATGCGTGTGCTATTTGTGTTTACACACACACACACACACACACACACACACACACACACACACACACACACACACACACACACACACACACACACACACACACACACACACACACACACACACACATATATATATATATATATATATATATATATATATATATATAGAAAGAGAGACAGATTGTTTGACATCCTCCGCATCTGAATAAATCTTTGCCATATCTTTTCCTATGGATGAGAATGTCTAAGCCTTCTTTGGAACAGGTTCAATGGACACAACCGATTATTTTCCTGCCGTTTGGTTTCTGTTTGATAATAAAAAAAAATCCATGCCTCTTCGATGGTGAAAACTAAATGTTACAGAAATCACAACAAACTTATGAATCAGTGTCAATTTCGTTTTGGCGCCATTTAACAAATGACAGCACATAAAAGATATTGTAAATGAAAGTTGATTCTAAGATTTTGAACTTAATTATATCAATGTATCAGTCTTACAAATATTTAAATTTCAAAATAGCATGATACTCTATATATAAATAGAGTGGGCTAGGAAAAAGTTGGTTAAAAATTCCACTACACTTTTTTAAAAAAGGCAAAATTTATTGAAATGATCGGCAGTTTATACACGTAAATATTGTCAGCTCCAGGAAATGAGAATTATTATAAAGAAAAAAATTCGCAGGCAAAAGGCAATAAATAAATAAATAATTTCTAATAAAGTACAAGTTATTTTCGGGAAATAGGACATCGCGTAACAAATTTTGTTTGTGTATCTACTTCAGAAGCTTATGAGCAATAGTTACAGCTCATAATTTCTAGAGGAGAAAACTAGAAGAATGGAAAATATTTCTTGGGATCAAAGCTTAAGTTTGTTATATTTTGTCAAGATATTCGAAAAAAAAATGTTTGCACTATTATTCATCAAACTAAGATCGTATTAACAAAGGTTTTGAAAACAAATAAGAAAGAATTAATATTCGAAATAATTTTATAGGATTGAATTTGTACCACATCTACAAAACCTAATATTATTTTAAGAATAGGGGATTTGTATCCTCATTAATTCTTATGGATAAGTAAAATTTGAAAGAATTGTGAATATTTACAGAATTATGTATAAGAAAATTTTAAACTCTCTTGTGAAAGCAAATTACAATAAAATTTATCTTTTGATTTAATTCTATTCTCTCTATTTTACGTCTTTCATCCAGTCACATCCAGTTGTTTATGCAATTATGGTGCAAACGGAAGTGAATTATATTTTCCAATTTTACATATAAAGACATTCTGAGATTGCAGTCGAAATGAGATATTAATTGCATTTCCTCATATGTGGAAAATATCACAAACAATTATTATAACTGACGTGGA
The DNA here is from genome assembly GCA_019974015.1 of Nephila pilipes. Taxonomy (NCBI): domain Eukaryota; kingdom Metazoa; phylum Arthropoda; class Arachnida; order Araneae; family Nephilidae; genus Nephila; species Nephila pilipes. The sequence continues at coordinate 94,260 of BMAW01112981.1, forward strand.
TACTATGTGGAGTATTATGAATTTGGATTTACGGCAATTTGTTAATTCGGAAATTAATTTAGTATCAACTATTTTTTTCATTTAAATTCTATTAATTATCATTATTTTTGTATCAAATCAAAACCTACCATTATTATACCAGTGAAACTGAGAGAGTCTGTGAATTAGCTAAATAAGAATAAATATTTAGATCTCCATTCTAGAGACTCATTGCATTTTTTAATATATTGTAAAATCTTCATCAAATAAAGATCAGACTTTTAAAATCAGTTAATAAATCTGAAAGTTTTGTGAAGTTTTATTTTCCTTCGTTTTCAGACTTCGTTTTTTTCAGATTTCTTTAGAAATAATTTGTTCAGTTATTTGCTTGACAACTGGTATAATTCATACACTTTAGATCTTTTATTTTTTTTATTTTTAACCTTTTATTTACATATGTGGCGATGGCTTTGCAAGGAAAAATGGGGTGATAATGGAAGCATTTACACAAGAAGAAGAGGAATCTCTATCAAGAGAATAAATTAATGAAACATTTCCGATTACATGATTGATATTTTTACGAACATCGCATTTAGAAACAAATCGAGGGTTATTAGTGACGGACTTTGTAATTTTGAGCCCCTGTTAAGTGACGACATTTGAGATGGTCCGCCACTTTCCTGACTTCCTATCTTCACCAACTTGAGGACTTGGAGCCTCGATAGATTTAACGTACATCAGCTTCTTTATACGAAAGATATTTAGTAGCCCACGATTGGACTATAAGAACACCGTTCATGAACTCGAGACCATGACCATTCTATTAAAGCGTCTGCGTGAAATATTCCTGAATAAAACCTCTAGTGAACTTAAATTAATCAGAAATGCTTTTAAAATTCAGTGCATTCTCGTTCACCAGATTTGAAACAAATAAATTTTGTGTCAAATCTAATGACAATGTGAGTTACCATTCAACTGTATGAATCACGTCCTTTTAAACCGTTTGTTTGGTCGGAAGCAGCATTGAATCAACTAAGAATCTCTTTTTAATAATGTTGAACGAACTTTGGTACTTTATTTTCAGAGATATAGCCTAACACATTATTATTACTATAAAATATTATTTGTTATAATAACTTAACAACTATTATATGTGATTTGAAATTATAATTCAGAGGGAAAGCTAAATAAAATTCCTTTTTAAATTAGGAAAAAAGGCGTAAAGAAGATATTAAAATTAGTATACTGTGAACTAAAAACAAAAACTTCTTTAAAAAAAAGATTATAAACTTTAGATAATGATTTAAAAAGAATTTTTCAAAGGACTTATAGCTAAAAAAAGATACAATGTAATATAGAAAAAGTAAAAGTATGTGAACAAGTAATTAACTGGTAATTACCGAGATAAAATGCGGTCTGAGTTAAAGAAGAAATATACATAATTGTTCTTTATGGAACTTAAGCGCATTATTCGTGTAATCATTAGTCAATATTTGATATACTTATCTCTAAGTTGAGTGATTTTTTTTTATTAATACATGCAAATGCTAAAAATATCATCTTTAAAATGTTCTCTATTCAAGCTCTATTTTTATGATTATAATTAAAACTCTAATTTCTTAAATAAAATGTAAATGTACTCTTTTGGGACCTTTCTTTTTATAATTGAGAGTGAAAAGAGGAAGCCCTATCACATTTTTTTGAATACAGAATAGATAATAATAATTTGCGCTAATGATTATGACTTAAATGAGTAATTGATGCGTTTATGCATTTGGCTTCTATTAAAACAGCTATTTTTATTTAGATCAACAAAATTTGCTTAAATATGTAAAGCTATTTAACTTTTCACTATAGGAAAAAGAAAATAAATTTTGAAAAGTAATTAAATTAAGAAAAGGTCGTGAAGAAAGTAACAACATTATGCATATTTAGGTTAGTTGATGTCATAAAGCTAAAGAGAACGACTCTTGCTTCGGGGAATTAGAATTATGTAAATCGTGGATACACTCGTTTGATTGTATGTTTTTATTTTCTATATACTCTCGACGAATTTCAAATTTTTTTCTTTCATACGTTGCAGCAATTTGAAATACATGTATTAGAATTACTGTATTACTTTGAAATATTTTGTGACACGATCCTTTTGTATATCGTACACGATCACTTATTTTAAAATTTTTGTTTAATGTTTGGTTAAAAATTCAAGTTGTCTTTGTCAATTTTTATTTACAACTGTTTTAATTCATTCTTTTTCTAATACATAATAAAAAGCTAAACTATCCAGTTTTTTAAATATTAACTGAACTACTACACTTAAAACAAATGTCTTCAAATCTGTATTAAATTACATTTAAATGTTACCATTTTTATACTATTTGACATATTAAGTGTAAACTTTAAAAAAATGGCTTTAATACCTATGAAAGAATTAAAATATAGATAATTATCTATTTTTGTATGATAATTTAGGATTTTCCTCCCGAGATCTAAAGTTCCTTTAGTAAGTAACGATGAGAGATTAGTCAGAAAACAATTTTAGTTGAAATATATATTCAGTTGAGCTGAAAATTTCCATACTTAAAACTGAAATTTCCATGTTTCTTCTTCAAAATTTATGCAAATAGGTAAAAATCGAAGAGAACTGAGTATTTCCTAATTTCATTTATAAGCTTTCTTGTCATGAGGTGGAAAAGAAATTTGGTAGATTTGACTACAGTGAGGGTTATTTGGGTTGAAGCCGTGTTAGGAAGTTTTGCAATCATTGATGTTCATATTGATGAATTGTGTTGGGATTTGGCTATAGATTTAGCGATAATATACTTTACTTAATATTAAAATATTCTATTGATCTCTTGGAGAGACTTGATTTATCATTCTTTTAAAATTAAGAGATGTAAACACATTTACTGAACTAAAGAACAGTTAATCTGATTTATTGTAGGCTACTCGCTTTAACTTCGTACACATATCTCAGAAAATTTTCGAATAGAATTCACTGAGACTCTATGCATCTACTGTGAAAGTTCGTTTCATTTATTATTAAAGTAAGTAATCCAAATTTAGGTTTAAATGTGAGGAATTTAAAATATTATAAATTATGAAAAATTAGAAAGAACTTGCATTCCAAATTTGAAGGGTTAAAGATGAGGAATGATCTTTTAAAATGTAGCTCAAAATTAAAAGAGTGCCAATATTCCAATATTTTATCAAATAAATATTGTTAAAGTACCTTATAATGAAAAAATACTACTAAAAACTTGCAAAAAAAAAAAAAAAATCCCACTCAGACGTAATGTAATTTTAGTAAAATATCTGAACTTTAATTTTTCAAATATTTTCCTTTTTCATGTCAATATTGATGCGAAATAAAAACTTTAGGAATTTAATTTTACTACGTAATGCAAAATGTGTATAGGATATAATATAACCAATCTCATAAATAACACATTTTATCTCAAATTATTAAATAACTAGAATTGAAATCATTACATTATTTATTTCAAAAACTGCAAATAAAATAGTATATTTTGAAGGAATATTGAGCTTGTTTTTGTGACTTATGGGCTTATAGAGAATAATTTACATGAAGATTAAATTAAACGCGAAATAAAAATATTTAACATTAATATTACTGAAATACTTTAAGGATAATAGAGTTTTTAAGCAAAACTGTAAATTTTAGTTCAGTTTAGTTATAAGAAATTATCATCTGGAGAGCATTTGATGCGCATGTTTCTCTTTTGTTCTACGAAAGAAAATCCTTATTTAATAATTCATTTTTATACAAAAAATATTCTTAATAACTATAAACATCATTATCTCTTGAAGATTTAGGGTATTTTCAATCACATACATTTTACGTAGAATATTTTTCAAATGTTTTTTAAGTATGTTTTATCATTAATTTGCTGGGCTTAAGAAGAAAAATCGTAAAAGTTTTTTTACGATGAAATAACCGAGATACGAGAGTCGTTCAATAAGAAATTCCAACAGATAGTGCTCGTAGCCTCGGAAATAGTTTGTTTTAGTAAGCATCATGAATCACTATGTAGCTGTCCAAGTCTCAGTTACTCTTATTCGTGATCCTGATGGCTTTCAAATCTCACAAATTCTTCGTCATAACTTTTCAGGTCGTTGAGATAATCCTCGCCTTCTTTGGAGCAGATTTACCGGAAGTAACCCATTGTTTTGATTGTTGCTTGGTTTCCGGCATATATTGATGAATCAAAGCTTCATCGACGGTGAGAACACGACACAAAATGACGTCGAAGAATAGACACGGCAGCAATCAAATTTTAAATTGGCTGCAAATGATTATCAAATAAAAACCAACTAATGAATCAATGTCACATTTGTTTCGGTTCCTTTTAACAGATGGCAGCACCCAATGGTAACGACAATTTATGTTAATGATTTCATCTGTCTTTAGACACAAGTACTTTTGAATCACCCTCATACTAAATTAAATAAAATGTATTCTGCCTTTAATTGATCTTTTTGTGCATTATGTTGCAAATTACAGCTGTTAATATTGATTTTCGTGGTTTCAGAAAGGCGTATATTGAAGTAACCTGTAGTACCATAAAAATTTAATTGTTATACAGAGCTGTCGTAAATATTTTATTTCTAAAAATAATCGAGAAAGATATTTAATTTGTATTCATTATTCTTAAGATTTTTCTATATAAACAGTCCCCCCCCAATTGTATATTTCTCTAAGCGTTTCCTGACATTTCGAAAGGTGTCATCGTAGAGCTCGGCAGATAGTACTATATCTTCTCCATACTGCTATTTACTTCACTCTACGGCTTCCCGTAACTAAATAAATCAACATTATAAACTGTAATTTACAATATTATGTATACAAGGATCGATTAAATTGAAGAATGGATTTTATCCAGATATCTAGGTTATTACTTAGTAATAATTAAAACCGTATGATACCTTCCCACACTGTATATTACAAATATTTTTAGTTCCTGTATTGTTTCTTAGTTAGTTTGACTAACAATGGTATACAAACTTATAAGAAAACTACATGTCAGGATGCATATTTATGTATTCAAATATTTTTATAAATGTACAGCAACGTTAATTGAATAAATTTCACTTAACATTCTTTAACTTGAATGTTTTACTTTCAGCAATATGCTTTAGGATTTATTTTCTGAGAGTAGCAGACATTGTTAATTGTTTTACTGAACAAAATGTTTATAATGTTTCTTATTAAGTCTTAGTGAATATAATCTTTTTGTAATCATGTACCGTTAAAAATTACACTAATTTAAATTTAAGATATAAAATATCTTTTAATTCTTATTAAGGCTTTCAATATGTTTAGAAGGAATGAAATTAAAGTCCTAAGCTTGTACAAACACGACACTAATTTGAAAGTCGAGTTATTAAAAACTCATTTGCTTATTTTTGAATTATGGATTTTTTAAAACAAAAAAAAAATACTTTTTATGTGCAGTTAACTTACCATTTTAAATTTACATGACCTATTTTTCTTTTTGAAAAAAAAATTGTATATGCTTACTTTATAAGCATGCAAAATCATGTGAGCTTGGCATGTTTATATATAATCATGTTTTCAAATTTGATTATTTATATTATAAATATACAAAGTTGAAAAACAGTAAAATTAAAAAAAAAAAAATGTTCGAATTTTTGACTGCCATCGTAAAGGAGTGATGGATATGTAAAAGTGCAAGTAACCGATCAAATTTAACATTATTAATAATACTACAATCGGTATTTTCAGGTCCATATTAAAAACTTAAGCCCCCCCTTTTTTTTAAATATATCTACATTTTAAATATGTGTATACTATATTTAATTCGTTTATACAAAGAAATTTGAAACGAACCGAGAAATGCAAATCTTTAAAAAAAATCTAATAATACCTATCAAGAATGCTGTTATTTAATTATTCTCCACTGCTAATATTAAGTTAAAATATGCATGTTTTCAAAGTTCTGATGTTAATTTGAAATTTTGAATCAATTCAGATGACTGTTTGTTGATTAACGTCACACCGATAAGAAACAAGCGAACTATTGGCAACATACATCGCAATTTTGAGCCCCCATTTAGTAATGAGGATTACACCTGAGTTGCCACCTCCCTCTCCAAACTTCAATTCCCCCACTAAGAAGATTTGGACCCATGACAGATTTAACGTGCATCAGCCGTACTATCTAGAGGGATTGGGATGGAAAAGGATTCGAACCCACAAAAACGTCTGACAAAGTGTAACCTTTTATTTTTCACTTAAATGATTTGTAATGGTTTTTTTTTAATTTTTTTTTTGTGTTTTAAATTTGAACTTCTTCCACTACATAATAAAACAAATATTCCTTTCGTATTTAAACGTACTCGCATATACTTTTTCAGATATTTCTTATTTAAAAATATCGTTGAAACCTTAAAGTTCTTTTCAGAACCTGAACTTTGAGTGCAACTGAAAATGTCACAGGGAGTAAAGCAAGCCTGAATTGCATTAACATCTAAATATAATGACACCTCTTGCACAACATAATTTAGGAAAGTTCCTTATTTTTTGTTCCCGCACTGTTTATGAGTTCAGGGTACCTTCCCCTTTCCATATGAAGTTGAATGGCCTCTTAATTTCTTCGATATTTCAGCAGTAGGGTGCAATGATTCTACTTTTCTAGCTTCTCATCTATTCTTATCGATAATTTGCCTCCCTTCAAAACGACATGCACTTCAATTTTGTATCATCACTTACTCTTACTTTTTCTTTTCACTACTACTCTTACTACAATTACATTGTTTTTTACTTACTTATTTACCCCTTCTGCATAACTTTAAATTCGTTCCTACTTTCTTCTCGTTCACATCCACTGTTTGTTCAGCTATTTTTCTTCTCTTACATTCTTATTTGGTTCTCTAGCATATGCAACTCTCTTTCAATTTCTTCAAATTCTTGCAATGAATAAAAATCCTCGTCCAAGATAAAATGGTAAGAGAATAACTGGGAGTGACGATAATACTCCTCCTCACCTCGAGGTAAGCCTTATCATCACAATTGTTAAGAAAGTATAGGTAATTTTTAATAAATAAGTTGTTCTTAAGAGATGAATCTTCATTTATTTTAAATATGTCTCACAAATTTATCTCTCAAGTTATAAACAACCAAAATCCATTATATGATCATAATATGGCCATTAAATGTTGAATTCAAGTAAACTTAGTCTAAATTAAAAGCTACTTGTCAATGATTCTTTGATGATAAAAAACTGAAAGAGAATCTCCGTTTTATGCAAAGAAAAATATTTTCACTTCTTTCATCTTTCCTTTTCAGTAATTTAGCTTTCGATTCGATTAATTGACATTTTCTTTCAGGTTTCTGAACATAAAACACACTTCCTTCTCCGGTACTCTTTATAACTTCGATTGGTGATTAGAAAGTATTCGACTTTCCACAAAAAAGAAGTCGTATAAATCTTTAAAATTTTTAAATCTTTTTTTTACCATGACCCTTTCAAAAGATATCACTTTCAATAGAGAATTATCAAGATCTTCGATTTGTAATGTGGCGCAGCAAGTTTTCTTTTCTTTTCTTTTCTTTCCCCATTTCAATTTTAAGGACATACAGATTCATCTATAGGCCTAATAATTTTCTTTTTTTAACATTTTTGAGAATATGTTTGTTTTGCGTCTAGATGAAGAACAAATAGGAAGAAGTATTCGAACAGTACGAGTACGTGACGATATCTTTATTACCTATACTAATAAATCAAAATTTTGCTTTGTTTTCTTTTTATTGTTGATTTGGGTACTTGAGCTGGTCTGTTTCACATTTTGTTTAATTCATTTATTAATAAAGATTTCCCCAGTCGATTTATTTTTTCCAAATTTCATTCGTGATTTCTTCTGTGCCTCAAGGGATTCCTCTTCGGAGTACATACAGATCTGCTGTGTCTTAATTTCAGCCATTTTCAAATTATACAGAGTGTTAGTCAAATTTGTTGTTATTTGACATCACATCTCTCATGATGGCTTAGTATTTCCAGTTTTCAGATAATCTGTTTTAAGGACGTTAATTTATTTCTTAGGCTTGGACACTTTCGAAAGTAAATTTAAAATTTTGTCCGTGCACTAGCTGATGAGAGCTCTTTTCAACAAGCAGCATTTTTTTCTCAAGCTGGGGCAACTTGTTGGAATGAATGTGCATATTTCCTGTGAAAAATGTTTTTTTTCTTCCTTCTACAAACATAGAAAATTTGTTCGAGTCAATCAACCTGATACAAATGCAATTTTTTAAAAAGAAATAACGATTGCATCTTAATGTGATATTTGAAATTAATTTAATTAATTTTTTTCATACTTACCTGATGTTGTTTCTTTAACATTTTAGTGCTTTTAGTGTTAAGCGTTTTAAAAATGTTGAGTAATTACACACATTATATTTCTTAGTTTATGTGGTTCTATATATAATTTTTTATATGAAGTCCAAATTTCTAATTTAATAAAAATTTAATGTGCATTTTTTACTATTCACATTTTTTTACCGACGTCTATTTTTGTTTATGCTTTTCATGTCAATTTCTATGAGGCGTTCACCTTTCAAATTTCAATGACGTTTTACGGAGTGAGTTGTTTTATGTATATTAATACCATTAGCACGAAAATTAGGGTTGCTTAAGCTTTCCTTCATACACAGATATAGTTGTTATGCTTTTATGGATGGTTAAGATTTCACATTAAAGTGATATTTCATCCCAGAAATTTTTCTCTTTCATGTTTAATTAATTTAACAAAATGGCGTCTCATTTCTTTCATCATCTTTCAAGTGCATCCTCTAACACAAATACCTATCATCGTCCAAGATAAAATGACAAAAAGAATCACTGATGGAGAATGGGGCTTACCTCCGCACCTCAAAGAAAGCCTTATCCTCTCAATCGTTATAGTCGAAGTAGTTTTAAATAAATAAGTTGTTCTTAATGGAATAAGTCTTCATGTATTTTAAATATAGTTCGGAGATTTCTCTCACACTGAATAAACAACGTAAGTCCACTGCATAATTCCGATTAGGGCATAAAACGTTCAATTCATGCAAACTCAACCTAAATTAAAAGCTAATTATTAATGATTCTTTGAGGATTCAAACAGTGAGAAGGTTTCTGTTTCACAAGGAAAGAAAAAGAATGTCTTAGTTCGATTTAAAAGTTTATTGTCAGGGATTCTTTCAGGATTCAAACAGAGGAAAATTTTCATTACGTAAGAAGAGAGTAAAGAGAAGCAGTTTCAAGAGGGGTATGACCAAGAAATACAGGGAAGGTGTAGTTCCGTAGTAATACGAGGGTGGTTCAAAAAGAATCCATATTAAGAATGGAAAATAGGATATAAGAAATGAGAAACGGGGTAATTCACAGAAGTATTGTTTATTTATCTTTTTTCCTTTAGCTAAGAAGTCCATGAGTGAAATGACCTTTACATCCCCAAAATTACCACCATAACATTTCCGGTTGATGAGAACAATTCGCATTATTTGGCACAGATTCTTCGGAAGCAAACCATCTTTTTAACTGTTGCTTTGTGTCCGGTGTGGGATGAAGAATCCATATTGTAGAGACGCTGACATCTCGACTCAAAGGGATAAAGATGGTTTGATTAGCAGTCAAAGTAACTGATAAAGCAGTCAAATTTTTATTTCACAGTTAATGGCTTCCAGATCAAAACTAACCAATGGATCGGCGACAAATTTGTTTCGACGCCAATTAAAAGATGGCAAAGCACAATGTTGACACCCACTTGCTTTTGCATCGCCATTTATCTTAAAAAAAGGATTTTTTTTATCCACTCACGTAATTTTAAATTCTAATTTTTATCTATATCACAATATAAATAGTGTACTATTTTTTAAAAATGAAATAAGAAATCTATCTAAAAAAAGTCTAATTAAAAATTAAGCTTAAAAATAAAAACTTAATTACGATTACAGCATACTCAATTAGTATTTTATTTTCATAAAATAACATTGCTATATGATTTCATCATTTAAAGTAATCAGTTAGCAATAACATAATTCAAACCACTTATCACACATATATTAGTAAAATTAGTTGCATCACCAAAATGAAATATATTTTCATAGGTTCCATTTCTATAAAATTATTTATGATTATTTTCCATTTAACTTGCTTGAAATTATTAAAAAATTATTTATTTAATTTATACTGATTTATTTGCATTTGATATTTAATAACCTTTGTACTTGAATTTGCTTTAGACCGTCTTTTGCATCAGGTTGTATTTTGGACACAGGAACGTTTTTATATCACTCATAATTTTCTGTTGTTACTTTTTTATCTTGAAAATCTTAAAGTAAATAATCTATGTTAAAGCTCTATATTGAATAAAAAAAAACTTTTTCTATTTCAAAGAATTTTTAAGGAACTGAAGAGAAATTATTGAACTCATGAATGTTTAAACATTTATATTCTATTTATTTTATAGCTTGTCTTAGATTGTTCTGAGTTCTTCGAATTTTTTCTATTTGCTAGAGCTCAGGGAGAACAAATATTTTACCTCTTTTATTAATCTAAAATAATGTATCCCATAGGAAGAAATATTTTGTAACATTTGAACTAAGTACTTTTTTTTTTGAAATATACTTTTAAAGTTTTTAAAGGTATATTTTCAAAATTCTTAAGACTTTTTCTTTATGTATGAGTAATGTATTATAACGGGATTTGAGCATTATTTTATAGACGTACAGATAACAATTTCTCGAACCTAGTGCAATGATAAAGTACAGTAGATGTAATAAATTCTTGAAGTTAAAATGATGTAATATTTCTAATATTTATTTTAAAAATACTCTTAAAATTCTATAATACTCTGCGTACTTTAATTGAGCAAGATGTTAATGACCAATTAGTTATGATACCAGATTTCTAATTTTTCTGTGAGGATGACAAACTATTTTTTGATACATATGTAAATTCCCATCAATTATTTTCATCAAGCTAGAAAAATGTCGCCAAACAAAAAAAATATGGTTGGATTAGGAATGATTAGAGTTATATAACAGGAATTGCGCAAACTTTCATGTTTGATGATATTTTACTCACGAACCTAATTTTTGTATGTTTAACATGAAGCAATTTTAATGATAATCACCCCGCATGAAAAGAAAAACTGCGTTTTTAAATAAGTATTCTTTTGAGATACGAAACAAGCCAAAAATGCATAAAATTTCCAAACCGAGTTATCGCTTTAAATTGTGAATACACTTTGGAATATTGTTTAGAGTTGCTATTAAATAGTTTTGAATGTATTTTTTTTGTCTGCAAAAAATTCAATGAGAAACAAACAATTCTTAACAAATATAGGAATAATTCTATAAATTTTTACGCTCCTTAATATATTCAATTTTTTTGCTTATTTTAAAAATTATTTCAAAATGCTTTTTTGTATCTTTATTCGTAAATATTTACAACAATACTATGCTGTATCCAAAGTTTGAGTATATACTGGTTGCATTATATGATCGTGAAAATATCATTGTTAATATAAAAAGGGTTTGATTTCATTATTTATATTAGCTCTTTACAAGGTATGATGATAAAATTCGGTGAATGACATCATAGGTTGAACATATGCAGTAGTGGACGAATGATAAAGGGGGGGGGGAAATACTCCACAACCTATTTATACGTGTGTATAAGCGTGTCGTAGGTACACGCATTACGAAAATTTCTTAGTAATATTCCAGTGAGCGAGAAGGTGAGGCAGTAGCTGTCGCGTATTAAGAAATAAAACAGCGAATTAATTTAAAGTTATGTTTCAAGATTGGTAAATATGGGGACTCGTTACACATTGAAAAAAATATGATGGACACGAAACCGTATATTTAAAATATGTTTATGCAGATTTAAATGATTTCAGGATAAATAAAATATCATTGAAGATGAAATCAAAAATATAGAAAATGTTCATTGCATTCTTTGATAGCAGGGTCCTGATTCATAATGAATTTCTTCCAGGAAAAACAATTATAAATGCTAACAGCTACAAGGATGTTCTGGTATATGTACTGCAAAGGATTCGTTTTCAGGTCAAGAACACACTGCTGTGGGCTCTGCGTACCTTCTCCATGATAATTCCCACCTACATTCGGTCATTGTAATGAAACAGTTCCTAACTATCAACCGCTCCCCTGATTGTTCCAGTAGACCTCTTTCTGTTCCTGAAAAATGCTGTAAAAGAAGAATGATTTTCAGATATTCTTCGCATTCAAAGCTGTGTGACGAGGTTTCTCAATGCGAAACCGAAAGAGGACTTAGCCATCAGTTCCCCGGATGCCCATTTTCCCGATTTCAGTAAGAATCTCCCTTGCATAAACCCCTTCGTCGAGTTTTATTGTTAATCCTTGCGTATCGCCTATGCGATATTCATTTGCACTAAAGTACAAATTATCAATCCATGGCAATGTCTATGAAGGTGTCGAAGAATCTTTCTTACATCTTATACAAAGATCATTTTCTTATTTTAATACTGAGCAAATTAATATTCTTTTACATACGAAGAGGAAAAAATGTAAATATAAAAAAATTTGTATATATATATATTTATATATTATGCATTCCTTTCAATTTTTATTTCAGAAGAATTACACCTCTTATTATCTAATACTAATATATCTAGTTTAATATATTGAAACAACAGTTAATTATATGATTCTGTAGCACATACTTTATTAAATTAAAATTAAAAACATTGATAATGATTCTTAATCATTATAACTAAAGTCTTCGTATATGATATTATAAAGAAGAATCTTATGTGTGTTTTGAATTATGAGATTATAATTTAACTTTACATGTTAGTGTTGTATTAAAAGTGGGATGTGAATTGCTAGCAGGAACGGACAACTAAAAGACGATTGCTATGCCGTAACTGATTCTTTATTTATGAAACGATTTAAGCAGATCCGAAAAGAATAATCTTTGAGCCTCTCTAAATGGAAACTATTTTAAGTAGATGTAAGGTGATTTATTCACTTTTTCAAATATGCAAAACATAGAGTGAGATATTAATTGATTTATATTCACTTCAATATACTTATTTTAAGATTTAATACTTAAAGTAATGAAAATGCTCGACTGGCTAAATGTTTTATTTGCCTCCTGAGAAATAAGTGAGCAAATAAATAAATAATGATATGTATTCCCTCACGTTGCTATTTAAATTGAATTTAAAGATTCTGAAAGTCATATAAATTATCAGGTAAGTATTGTATCTACTTAATTCCAACTACTATTTCGAGTTGCTTCATTATTAAAGTTTATCAAATCGCAATGAATGTTCGTAATTCATCTAAACATGTTCTTCTCAATATCTGATATCTGTTCTCCGGAATCTGAATATTATTAAGAATTTAAGCAATGGAAATAATCCAATGAACAAACTACACAAAATTCTACTTTAAAAAAGCTTACTGGTTGAGAATTTTATCTCTTAGAAGCATCCATAAACTATATCTCTGTTAACAGCATTTATTACTGTGAATTCTTATTAGAATCATTCAATTATATTATACAGTGGTCCAGAAGGGCTCGTTACCTCCTACGCTTCCATAAAATGATAGAATCTCTCTAATTTTACTGTATTAAGGACTTCATTCAATAAAATAACTACAATGCAAAAATTGATGTAAAATACCGATACATTCTAAATATTTCTGTTCCTTTTCTTAGAATATTTCTGGTAGCAAAAGGGATCGATCCTTTCTTATTTCCTGGAACTTTCAATGATTCAATTCATTTGCATAATTTTGATTTCCCCTGTTGGAGTTCCATGACCTGTAATTATTCGTTTTATGCAGAAAAGCGTGCCATTTTGTGTTACTTGAAATAAGAGTGGTCATTGATCTTTTTCGTAACTTCAATAAAAACTTTCGGGAATTGCATAGTTTTATGGGCATCACATTGAATATATATATAAAGAACATTTTGGAAGTATTGTATATTAATCTAGATTCTTAGTAGGAAGCTTTCTATTTTTATGTAGTATAATAATATTCAATATCTGTTACTTTGCGTCGGTGGAATAAAATTAGAACATAGTATAAAAATAGTATTTATTCTTACTTAATGCTTTCCTATAGCACAAGTTTGGACTAAAATGTAAAATGCTGTTATTATCTAAGATTGTTTATTTTACTACTGTCATTGTATATGCTACTGAAATCAAATTTTGGTAAATTGTAAGATTAAAATAAAATACAAATAGTTTTTCAAATTTATATTTAATGGTGTTCTTTACACTAAGAGCAATCCTATTTACATAACTAAAAATAAATATTAGTAAATGATATTCTAAGAATTAATTAAGTTTTGAAAGTGCGTATTTTAAATCAGGTTTATTGTAAATACTTTTCGTGAAGGAAATTTAATTGTACGCCATTTCAGATTTGGGTGATACAGAGTTACGAAAATCAACTATCATTTTATTGTTAAAAAAATTACATTAAGAACAATCATCAAAAACTGGAAATAAGAAAATTAATAAAATAATGAAAATGTTTAAGAAATAAAATATTACAGTAATCAAAGTAAATTAATAAAAGACAATGTTTCGAATACGTAATATGATACTTTCTGTAATAAAAATTATTGAAAAGCTTTTCCAAACTCTCTATAATACTCAAATTCAAATAAATATTTCTTACCTGAATGGGACAGGGACTCAAAATCATTCCGCAGATTACATTTCTTTTTATCCATTTATTTTCACATTCAACTGGGCAAAATAATCTTTTACAAAAAGATACAGTGCATCACATTCTCTAGAAAAAGAACTATGGAAGTATTGTTATTTATCAATTCTATTTTACTCATCAGTTATGGAAACAGTTATATAAAACGATTTATTTAAGAAAATGTAGTATTTTTTACTACCAAACGATTTATAAGAAAAAATCCACAGAAAGATATTTTAAGTTATATTTACTAAAATTTTATAACAGCGCCCTCTATATGTGAATCGTGAGTTTCAACAGAACTATTTCGAGAAAATTTGCATATGCTGATATGTTATGTAAAAATATCAGAGAACGAAAATTTTTTTTCTAACTTTTATTTCAATTATTTACTGAGATAAGATTTTATTTGACATAGGGAAATCTGACTGCCCGCTGAGATATCAATTAAAAATATTTGGTAGTATTTTTATAAATTTTTACCCACATATTTTGAAATTTTTTTGACAACATATATTTTAAAAATGAATTCTATTTTTTAAGTGTAGAAAGACCTTTTTTAAAACTTCTTTCTTCAAGATACATTATATTTGGGGATTAACAATGCACCATGCTTTTAAAATCGAATAACACGAAACACAATATTTTTGCATAAACAATTATAAATTAATTAAATAATGATTATTTAATATTATATATTAAATGCATTTTGATATTCCTGAAATATTAGGATGGTGACGCTTTATCTCTATTTATATTCGGAGTGGGTTGAAATGTCATGCAAAACATTTGATTGATTTAATTTTCCTAACTTTGTGAGTGCCTTTGATTCATTAAAATATAGAACGGCATTAAATTTAACCGCTACTTATTGAATCCATTTTAATTGTGCACGGCGACATTTATTAGCTATATTCAAAATTCTCTATTTCATTGAAAATGGTTTTGGAAGGAGAATTTCAAATAGCGTGTTATCCTCAACTTCTTTGATGTTGTGAGGTGCATCGTATTTTTGCTTCATTTTCTAAAAGAATGAATTCTTCTTATTCTACTTGTTCAATTTTTTTCACCTAACTCGAGTTCATTTCCTGTAGTTATTAATGCAAACATTCAGAGAGCTGAAGTGAAATATATTTTTTAATTTAATATATGACGGCTTTCTTGGATGATATTCACCCGTGTGGTGAATGAGTATGAAAGAATAGACCAAATGTAAATTATGCATGTTGTAAAAGGTGACTAAAATGGCTACCCAGTGTTTGGAGTAGTGATTGGCCGCTGCCCCTGGGGATTATATCAGGGGATTGTTCCTCCAGGTTGGGAAACCTCAGGGGGTTGCTTTCTTTAAGTAAGTACGGGCATCGTGATCCCGTTTTCCTTCTCTTTCCCATGGAATTTACTGTCTTTGCTTAACACACGTGGCACGTTCCTAGGATACTTTAGAAATTTTTCTCTGTGTTCGACCTTCCTTCTTGTCAATCAGTTTTTATCTTTTTCCAATTTTCTTACATGTCTGGATCACATTTATACCTTGTTTGATGCAGCATGGTCACATCTGGTTCATGCTCTATTAAAAATACTATCACCCTCACCTTTGGGTGATGTTGAGAGGGGTGACTAATGTTTTTAAATACACACTGCAGTTAATTCTTATTGAGTTGTATTAATTGGGACTAGAGTCGATTCGAGTTAATTGAATGATAGGAAAAATGAAGTAAAGTAAAACATACTTTGGGAAAATCACCTATATATTGAATAAATCAAGTATGAAACATATTTACAAAGATAAATATACAGAAGATTAAATGGAAGAAGTCAAACATTGTCGCTTGGTTTCTGGTGTATAATGATAAATCCAGGTCTCAATGATAGTTACAACTCGATGCAAAATCACTTCACAACTTGACGCGACTGCAATCAAGTTTGGATTTGGCAGCAAATGACTACCAAATAAAAAACAACAACTTATGAATGAATATCAAATTTGTTTTGACTCTGCTTAATGGATAGCAGCAGACAATGCTAACAGCAATTTACCTTAATGATGTCACCTGTCTTCAAATACGAGTACTTTTTGAACCACCCTCGTATTGTTGAATTTAAAAGTTTTAAAAAAGGTTTTAGAACATTTCAAAATACTACAAATCTTGTATTCACTAATATTTTAGCACGTAATATTTTAATAGTAATCTCAATGATATTTTAAACAACTTAAGGGATCAACTTTACATTTACTTATTTAGTTTTGAAAAAAAAAAATGATGAAATGTAGGCGGAAATTCAGTGAAAATCCCGATATCCCATGTATGAAAGTTTCTTTTTTTTTTTAAAAAAAAAAGCATTCATTTTATTGCAAAATGGATCTCTAATTTTTTACATGAATTACAAATATAAGTATAACAAAAAGGAAAAAAATGGAGTTAATTGGTAAATATTTGTGGAAGGAGTAACCTTTTAAATACAATGATGTATTGAAAAAAAACTAACTGAGAAAAATCACTTTAAAGCTTATAAATTTGAAAAAAAAATTATAAACTTTATTTATAAATTTAGAATTATTATACAATTCAATTAACTCAAAATGCCACTTTAAAACATAGCCTACATGTTTTTCTTAAAATTAATAGAAGTTTCATATAATTTAACTACATATTTTTAATAACTGATCACTTTTTATAGTATGTTAATTACATTCGACCAAAAAGAAAAATGAATAGAATATGTTATATATATATATATATATATATATAAAAGAGAGAGAGAGAAGGTTTTTAGTTGTATTTTTGGTTACATAGCAGGGACTTTTCATAATAAACATCATAGAACCTATGGGGGGAATGGAGGGATTTCGAGGGAATTTAAGTGCTGACATGAAGTATGGTAGGGATCATCCGTATAGGTCTGAAGTCGTGGGAACAGCTGATATTACAGATTTTAAGAGAGCGTGATTGCATAAATTAAATTAAAAAGGAATGGTATCAGGAAATAAGAATGAACATTTTACTTTTAAATGAGAGAATGGGTAAAATTAGTTAATTAAATTACTATTATGAGAAGTTAATATGAATTAAAGTTAATCCTGACACACTCCCCACTCTGGCGAACACACACACACACACACACACACACACACATATTGTTGCTTATAGTGTTATAAATTTATATATTTCTATGAGAAGCTGTATGATGAAGACAACAAATTATGAAATCTTAATTAGAATTAACTTGGTGAGGCCATTACAAGCAAAATTCGAGATGTCAACAAATCCCTCGTAATAAAAGTTGTAATCTCTAAAAAGTGCATTGAAACGCTAGAGTTATTATTAAAATAAAACGAAATTAGTTTTCGTAAAGTTTTTGGTAAAAGAAACAGCACGAAATTACTAACAACTCTAGAAAGTGACCTAATCAAATCACAAAACCTGATTGCTCACATTTTATAATTTCCCTTCCTTCAACTTTTTTTTTTTATCATGCATAAGTAATATTTCAACCAAAAGAGAATAATTAAAAGAACATTATTAAATAAAAATTTAAAAAATATTTTTTGTGTCTTTTTAGGGTACTGAGTAACCTTAAATTGGAAAATGGTGACTATAAACTCGGGATAATTTCTAGCTTAACGAATAACTTAATTGTAACTTGAATTTCTTAATCTTTCTTTCGAGTTGTTAAATTATTCTATACATCTCAAACTCAAAATAATTTTTATCTCAATTTTCAAGCACAGAATCTCTTGCATTTTTTTTTTATTAAATAACAATAGTTTTTTTTAAAGAATCAAATTTGCCTTATTTGAATTAAGCGTCCTAATAACTCTGTATATGTATTCAAAATTGATAATGAGTTAAATTAAATTGAAATAAAAAGTTTTTGTAAACGTCAAACAGTATTTAAAACGTCTTAAATTAGTCATTTGATTAGTAAGTACATAACATTTAAAAAAATTAAATACATTACCTTACAAAAATGTTTTTGAAAATTCAGAAAGCTCCCATATATAGTTATACTTATAAAAGTTTTATATTATAATATTTAAAGATGGATGCATTTTCAATATTTTAGTATTTGACTAAAGCGTCATTTGTGATCTCGATTATTGGACCTTTGAAATGAATATTGAGTATAGATTAATATGTAAAAATGCTATAATTTTGTTTTTATCATACGGTTACAATAGCTACACATTTCTCTCGAGAAGTTTTTTTAAAAAATGCTTCGTATTCCTGTTTGTTTTAAGCATAGCGTGACAAAAACAGAAACGCTTGGCAATTAATTATTGGAAGGCATTGGAAGTATTGAATTTATAAGAAAATGGATAAACAATATTGAAAGTCTCTGAATTTAATACAAAGCTTACTGTTTGTAAGCAATATCCTTCGTAATTATAATTTTTATGCAATTTCTTGAAATATTTTAAGGGAATATAAAGAAAAGATTATGACTATGTGTATTTGGATTTAGAGTTTTGTTTCCTGAAATTCGTTCCCATGTTTTCTAGATTATATCTTTTTTTAGATCAGGTCTTGGCTATAGAAAATAAAATGGCACTTACAAGTGCTTTAGATTCACCAAACAAGCAATCTTTGCAATATTGTAACTCTATTAAGTATCAGTTTTCAATTACATTGCAACGTATTTGCTTTTAAAAATATTATTTTGGTCCCATTTTCGTTTTCCATCCCTAATTGATTAAATGATCGCTTAATAACGTCGTAGTATGATGTAACATGAATGTATATGGATATTGCAATTTTGAGGCAAGACAGATATTATAATTTTGACCCTTGATCAAGTGATGAGGCTTACCACCAGTACTAGCATACCGCATTTCAAACTTCCACACCATCCCAAAATGAAGGCAATGATTTCACTTGCATCATCCCCAATACACGAGGATTTTATAAGGATGGACTCGAATCCATCATTCAATGGAAAAAGCATCGGTCATGATTTCTAGGTATTGACTACTCGGCTACCACTGCAGCATCCATCGCCGAGGGGTGGACTAAAATTGGAATTTATCAGTTTTCTCCTAGGAAAGCCACAAAATGTGGTGGTTTTCTTTGAAAATATCAAAATGAATAAGCTTATTGTCTTAACAAAATTAAAGAACTGATTAACAGAATATTCTTGGAGAAAACTTTAGTTATTTCATTAGAGAATTTGTGACAGTCCCAAAAGTTTCCTTACTTACTGGATTCAGCAAAACTCATTATTTTCAAAAGAAATTTCCTTAACTTGCAGATTTTTTCCATTTGGAAACATTTTCTGCATTGCATATTGTGGTGAATGTTAAGAGTATAGCACCCGGGAGACAAGTTTTATGTTCTAGGATTAAAGAAACTAAATTTTTATTTATTCTTGCGTGGTGTCATTGAGATAATCGAGAAGTAATTCAGAATTTTAGACAATCTGTTATTCTCTCTGAATTCACAAATGAAGGACCTGCAGAAGATCATTAAACATGTAATCCCTAGAAATATCACCAGTTCATATGGAAGAAAAGGGATCTTTATTTCTCTTTTTGGTGACTATTGTCTCCTCCTGGGGACTCATAAATGAGGTTCTCTCCAAAGTAGGCCGTTACACTCATAGACATTTACCTTTTTGAACAGAGACACGAATAAACAGACGTATACATACTCAACAGAAACACACACTTTATTGAAACTTAACTTCAAATTAAAATCTATGACTAAGAAGGAAAAGCGACCACTTCATCTTCGCTTTCCTCTAAAAGTACATGCGGCTCTTGTTAAATATTAAATCTGTAATTACAGTTGACTAAATTTGATGAACTAATAGTTGCACCAAATATTAGTCTTGTTATTTGAGTTATGTTTGTCAATTAATTTATTTTATTCTTTTTTTTTAAATGGATTTTCTTTCCTTTTTCCAACTATACGAATAATTTGGCTTCTTTATATTTAATAAATGAAGTCATTATCATAAATCATAGTATAAAGATGATAATTTAAGAGATGGAACACCGTATCTATATATAGGAATTACGTAGGTGTGATTTCGTGTACGAAACTGTTTGAGCATTGTAAGGGATTCGCTTTTTGTCGTTATTTATTCACTAAAGGAGGCGATCGTAAGAATATTTTATACTAAATCGTTCTAAAGTACTTTAACGTTACTTGACTTTAGAACACCTATTTGTGTCACGTGCATTTATGAGAATCAAGACAGCCAATTTGTTCTACTTATTCCAATTTTGAAAATTTCTCATTGCTCTATATAATGTAAATTGTTTTGATGCGTTAATCATGAAATTTGTGAATATGTTTTGGTTTCATATATATTGTAAATAGTACTTGTAATTAAGTAACAAATACGATGAAAAAAAAATTTTTGCTCTATATACGAGGATGGCACAAAAAGTAATTGTGTTAAAAATAAGGTTAGGGTAACCCCCCTTAGTTATTGTTCATCAATTGATATATTTTCTTAAGAAATCGATGAGTATGATGCCTTTCGTGTATCAAACAAACGTTCTACAATTTTTTTGCCATTGAGACTGTCTTAGTTTTGTATAATATATATTGTCTTGGTCTTCTTATTTTTTTGTCTCTTAGTCTTCTTATTTTGTCTTACTCTTCTTTGGGGCAAATTCACTGTAAGCATCCTATCTTTTGCTTTTTTGATGATTTTCGATACGTAATGATGAATCTTGGTCACATCTATGATGAAAACTCCATACAAAAAGACAGCGACAACTTGAGTGTCAGAAATTAAATTTCTATTTGGCAACACTCAAAATTAGCCTGTGAATTAGTTTCAAAATCATATTGGCGGTTTTAATAGATGACAGCACACAATGGTAATACCAACTTGTTTTAGCAATGCCCTCTGTTATCAAAAACTGTTGCTGTTTGAACTCCTCTCGAAAATATAAATAAAAGTATCGGAAATTTTGCATCTGAGAAATTATATAAATTGAATTAAGATTATTATAGACATATATTGAATTAATTTATCAAATAGAATTCTCTTACTAATATTATCCTAAGAAATAATTTATTTATACTTATTAAAAAATTACACAACTACTGTATCGATATCGATTTAAACTCAGATAAGGATTTAGTTGATTATGTAAACTATATTACCGGACATTTAAAAATAATTAGTAATTAATTTTATTTCATATACATGCTATGCATCGTAAATAACGTAATCAAATACTCAATATTTCATAACACCAACTTGAAAAAAATGTAGGAATCAAAGTAATATGTAACAAATGTATTGGTCACAAACTTGATTTTTAAAATAAATATAATTAATTATTTCTTTCAATTGTTTATTTGCTGAGAATGAAAATACAGAGAGAAGCTTTGATTATCTTAAAGTAACATTTCTAATAAATTCGGTATAATAAATTAATAGAGTCGTGCGTGGGAGAAAACATTTTAATATTCCATAATAACATATAATATCGCATTTTGAGTATTTCATTCTAATATATACCTGAACAATCTCTACACTCGTTTCAAGGAATGTAAAATTTTAATATCTTAAGAGTCATACCGAATTTCTAGAAATTAAACGATTAAAATTAAATTTGTGATTTAAATCAGAATAAGAGATAGTTAATAAGTTCTAAATAAATTGAGTGCAGAATTTATTTAAATATAGCGCTAATTTTTATATATATCTCTCTCGTAAGTCAGATCTTTGTATGATTTCACAAAATATTTTACAAATTTATTAAAATAGATAGATTTTTCTTAGAGTTTAGGTTTTTATATCTCAGCTCTTTAACGTATTTTAAATAAATTTATTGTATATAACTCTAGTACAGTGGGTTTTTTTTAAATTTAAGTATTGTTTCGATATTTAAGAAAAAAAATGCAATTTTTTTAGTACTTTATTTTTATAAGAAAGCTAGTTCCTTAATCTGCTATTCAACATAATTATTTGCACTATTACGACACACATCATACTCCTTACAACCAGGTTCTGTTTTCTATCCTCATAGAAATCTGCCGCCTGATGGGTTAACCACTGCTTCGCGGCCGTTTTTACATCATCATTATCGTCATGGCACTGACTGCTTAAATACTTTTTAAGATGAAGGAACAAGTTGTAGTTTTTGGGCGCGTGATCAGGCTTTATTGTGGGTGATCAAGTTGCTCCAAGCCATATGAGCTGATTTGATCTTGGGTCAGTCATTGTCATGTAGGAAAATAATCCTTTTCTGAGCATGCCCTGCATTTTGGTTTGAATTGCACGACACAGTTTAGCTGGTGTAACAATATGTTTCTGAATTTGATATGTCATTCGAAGGTAAAAAGTCCACAAGGAACAACCCCTGATTATCTTAAAACTCAGTACACATGATTTGATCAGTACACATGAAATTGTTTGCTTGGCCTTTACTTTCTTGAATGATGTTGAGTGCTTCCATTCCCATTGTTTATTCCATCTCTCAAAGTGTTTTCTCCATTTCTTTCATTAATCGTCTGATGAATTTCTTTTGCGCCTGTTGCTTGAAGAAAACAAATCACAGTGTTCACAATTGGGGGCATTTTCTATTATATGAGACATTTTAAGTTCACACAAAGAGACGTAAACATGACTGAATGCTTCCATGCTGGCGTCTGCGATTAATTAACAGATATAGATACTTAGCGCATCTGCATTGAATGGCTATATTAGAGCTGCAGTTGCCATATTTAAAAACGGTACTGACTTAAAAACACGTTTAGTATTTTCATTATCCAAAGTAATGTTATTTATTTGGTGAAAAACGATGGACAAAAGCGTAACAGCTTCAACTTAAATAAATAATTTATATTCTAATTGTTGGAGCCAGCGCTTCCCTGTTGTCGAATGTTCAGCTTCGCCAAGCGTTCTAGTACTCCGATTTCTTTTGGGGTGACGTAAGAGCAAGAAGTGCATTCTTCGCTTGGGAATTGTTGGAAATTTTTGAATATTAGTTTTGTTGCTAGTTCAGCCAAATGTCAAAATCCTTAATAAACTTTTGTAATATTTACAATAAGTTGTCGTTAGATTTAAACCATATTTTACATGCTCCACATGTTTCAATAATAAAGTACTTAAAATCGTATTAAACACGCCATTTCCCCCTATTTAACTTTTATTTATAAACTGCTTATACTCTAAGAGACAGACAGTAACAAAATTTTTTTTTTAGTATTGTCACTTAGATATTAGAGCAGGTTATGAATTGAACAATACAATAAATATATGAATAACAAGATTTATTAACAGATTAACATCGATACTTGGCTGAGAACTCTCTCGACTAAGAATACATGAGAATACTCCAGAACATTGCTCCGGAAAAGTAAAGAATGTTCTAGAAGGATATAGAAACTTTAAAATAGAAAGAAATTAAACACAAAACTCAATTATAAATTTTAATATTGTCAGCACTGGGCTTTGAACCCGGGAACTCTCGTTCTGTAGACGAGAGTTTTACTAACCCCAAAAGCACCATCGGTACTTACGTGCTTGGTGGCATTATTTCTTGTGAAATACAAAACTAAATATGCATAAAAAAAACTAATGATATAGAAATGTTTATTTATATAATAACTGTGGATTTTGTGGATCGAATTCCTCGGTCACTCCAATGGAATCAAATGATCTATTTATTGATGGTTATTGATTAATGCACAATTAGTGAAATATTTAAAGGTATGTACTATTGTTCATGGAATAGATAGAGAAAGGTTCTACGTCTACCCATCCACAACTATCATGCTTTTTGGAAATCTCTTTAGGATATATACTCGCAATTTGTTATTTATGATTCGGCTGTCCTTTCGGACAGTTTTAATCTAAGGACTCTGATTTACTCTCTATCACAATAGTTCCTGTTCAGATCGATTTTCTCATTCCATTTTATATTCATTTAAGAACAACAGCAAAAAAAAAAACCAATTAAAATTTTTTTTATTAGCAAATGATATTTTATAGATTTGTAATATTTATTTACCCATGCTAACACAAGAAAGAATAAAAATTTTCCTTTTATTAATAAAAGTATTTTAAAACTAGTATAATTTTGTACTGCTTCGATGAACATAATTATTTTTATCTGAGAAAACATTTCGTCATACTGGAGTTTAAGACTACACTCCCAACAGAAACAAAAAAAAAATGTTTTTTTTCCCTGTCTGGGGCCCTCACACATGAAGTTTGGTATCAACGACTGAGGGCAATATACAATCTGAAAAGGAATTCATTTGTATAAGTAAATTAATACGTTGTAATCTTCTCAAAATATCTTCGGATTAAGACACTAATCAGTCACAATCCCCAAAATATATTTGGATAGAAAGATTTATCAACTACAATCTTCAAAAGACCTTCTGAACAATACATTAAACAGGTGCAATCTTCATAAAATTGATTATGGATTAATTCATAATGCATTTGGAAGATGAATTAATAAGTTAAAATTCTGAAATTTGCTCTAAAAGATATATTAATATGGTATTAATATTTTTTCATGGCAAGTTTTAGAATTTTATCAATATTATATACAATACGGATAAACAAAGAATATTTATTTCTTAAATGTGTACAAATGTACAATAGTAAATAGCCCATTACTATTTAATTTTTAACTTTAATAACATCCTGTTTGAAATAAAATAAATAGGATTAAAAAAAATTAATTGAGTGACATGTTTAAGTTTTTTTTTTTTTACAATCTTAAGTCGTAAATCTTGACAGATTTGTAATTAATAATCCATTTTGAAAGTGTATTGATAAGATGAAAGAATTAAAAATACATTTTGATTCATTACGTTTTTTTTTTTTTTTATTAAAAATGTGTTTTGTTCTTATATTTTACTTTTATTGATAAGATGAATGAAATAAAAATCATTTTGATTTATAAAGCTTTAAAAATTGGTTTCATTTTCAAGTTTTATTTTTCAAAAGATTACGAGATTAAATGTGCGCAAGAAATATAGTTCATCCAGAATTTGGAATTTCTGTTAGGTGGGAATTATACTAATTAATGCCTTATTTCTCTACCAAAGACAGCAACTTCGATCTTGACGTCACCAGATGCGGCAATCTCAAGGCACAGAGCAGGTCGGTAAGCTACGCCTCGCATGCCAAATCTGGCGCGGGTTAATCTTGTTTTTACACGAAAAAGTTATAAGAAAAATTACAACGATTTTTTTTTCGGATCTTGTTGCGAGTGCAAAAGACATTTCCATAATTCATAATTCATTTAGTAGTATAACCAAGGAAATCCGCCACAGCTTCAATTGGAAATGAAGGATCTTCTAAACCTTCATATACAGACAATTTTTCTTAAAGAAATGGATATCTAACCCAATTCCATAAGTATCTTTTGGAAGATCAATATGACCAATTAAAATCGAATACTTGTTGATTTACATCTGCATTAGGGAGTATCTATCAATGTGAAAGGATATTTTCGAAAATGATGTATATAAAATCTTAACACTGATCATTATTAATGTAGGATTATTTACAAGCAATCTTACCGGTAATAGAATAATGATTATAACGAAAGTTTTGTAACAGAATAATGCTTATAACGAAAGTTTTGTAAGAAAATGTAAATTCTGATAAGTATTATGCGTGTGTATGATTTTATTAAAATATGAAAAAGACATTCATCTCTTCATTTTGAATTTTTGGATTTGTTTCTTCGATTGTCGTATTGAAATAGTGAAATATTTGGTGCTTCGGTCGCCAAAATATAAACCGAAACAGATTGAATTGGAACTGACCGAACCACAGTTTTGATAATTTTCGTATGTCGAATGGTGGAGTGAGTTGAAATTTCGGTTTTGGAAAAATTGTTTAAATAGCGTCGAGTTCCCTAGATATTAACTTTTATGAGTTCAATTTGTATGATTTTATTTCATTTGATATTCATTCCTCTTCAGATGCTTACGTAGCAGCATATGAATGTGCGATATTTCTAAGAGGAGTTACTCTTGATAGCAGAGTTATTGTTAAATTTGTATGTTCAAAGAGTAGGGTTGCCCCTCTAAAATTACTTACTTTGCCTATTTTGGAATTGCTCGGTTGTTTGTTATCTGATAGGTTATCTAAGCAGGTGAGTAAATGTTTAAAATTTGAAGCAAATTGTTATTTCTGGACGGATTCGAATAAATGCACGTATTGGATAAAGGGTAAGATCTACAATTACAAACCCTTTGTAAAAAATAGAGTCAGGGCGACTCAACATTTGACTGAACGAGACCAATGGTCTCATTGTCCAGGGAGGGAAAATCCCGCTGACATCCTTTCCAGAGATATTCCGGCCTCAGATTTAGCCAAAAATTCATTGTGGTGACACGGACCACCTCGGTTGAGTAAACCTAGCTAGTTTTGGCAGATAAAATCGAAATTGAGAATACTATCGGAGATCTAGAGTTTCTGAAAGAATTGCAAATAGTTCAAAATAAATGTGAAGTACATGATTCCCAGTTTGTTTTAGATTTGAATAAATATAGTGACTTATATATAAAGTGTTAAAAAATACAGTTTTAATTGAAAGATTTGTCAATAGACTGAAGAAACTACCAATAGAAATAGGACCTTGTAATGTATCTGAACAAGATTGCATAAAATATGAACAAAATCTTGTATACTCTTCAAAATTGTAATGCATTAAAGGTGTTAAACTGATTTCTAAGACCTCTTCTCTTTATAAGTTAGTTCCATTTTTAGATGATAATAACGTTTTGCGTGTTAGATGCAGACTTGGAGAAAGTGAATTTTCTTCTAATGAAAATCACCCGATACTCTTGCTAAACCAATCAAAACTTACTGAGTTGTTAATTTTTAGAGAACATAACAAAGTGTGCCGTGGTGGGGTGTCTGCGATCTTTGCTAAAGTTTGAAGCAAATATTGGATTCCGAGGGTAGACAGATTGTCAAAAGGGTTTTGAAAGACTGTTTGATTGGTAGAAAATACCATTTGAAACCTGCTCAACGAATAACAGCACAACTATTAAATAATAGAGTTCATGAAAATCTCCCTTTTACCGTGATTTTACTGGTTCCGTTATTCTTCATTCTGGGAAGGATAATCAACAAAAATCGTATATAGCCTTGTTTACTTGTGTTGTCACACGAGCTCTTCACATCGAGCTACGAGGGTTGCTATTTATATTTCTGTCCTAATAATGAAAAAACAAATATGTAGGATCGAAATTGGTTTTATTGTTTTTCAAAATATTCTCCATGATGATCAATACACTTTTGCATGCGTTTGAACCAATTTTCAAAGCACTTTTTCCACAAAGTCCGATTGAGGTAACTCCAAAACATGCGTTTTGAATGCATCAACCGCTTCTTCGAGGGTCGAAAATCGTTGTCCACGTAATTTATTTTTGATGTGTGGGAATAAGAAGAAGTCATTGGGTGCCAAATCAGGGCTGTACGGCGGATGACCCATCAGTTCGATCTTTCGCTCCGTCAGAAATGCCTTTGTTTGAGTCAATGTGTGAGAGCTCGCATTGTCATGATGAAGAATGATTCGCCTGTTC
>BMAW01112982.1:0-10477 GCA_019974015.1 Nephila pilipes
ATGTTATTATTTTTCGAACTTGTTATACTTTACAATTGCACACCTGACTATTATACGCTTTATTTTTTTCTTTATTTTTCTTGCAATATCTTTCTTATCTTTCTTGAATAAATGTTTCCTTGTCCAAAAGGGTTTTGTATGTATAAAATATATTTTGTGTCTTTAAGATATATTTCTTTTCATCTATGATCTTAGGGGTTCTTCAAAAGCTATTCACAATATCGTGTTTCTCTAGAAACCCAGGTTATAGCACATTGATTATTGACAGTTTTTCATTTCTTCTGTGAGACTCAAATTTTTCATGACGATGAATCTTTAGCCAAAAGAAAATTGGGGGGAGGGAGAGAATAGGTGGTAAACAAATCCTTTTGTGGAGCACTCCATGTATAATGTTACAAAGAATGGAAGGATTTCAGCTTTTAGAGGTTAACTTAGGTATAGTTTTTTTTTTATCTCTTCTGTTTATTTTGTTTTTGTATAACACAGAAGTTACTTTTGATGGAATTATTTTTTCATCTTTTTCTAAGGGTTGTATGTGACAAGCAAAGTCTATTTTGCACAAATAATCGTGAAGTAATGATAACTTTGCTATTTTTTTGTTTGAAATGTCATTTTTTGTTGTAAAACTGATTTAAAAGTTTCTAGAAAGTGAAATACTTTGGTCCTGATTTTCTTCAATCTTGATGAAAGAAAATAAATAAGAAAGTGAGATATGTATGCGTTTTTAGAGAGAGAGAGAGAGAGAGAGAGAGAGAGGAACGTATTTTTATTTCTATATTTTTAACATTAATCTTTACTTTCAAAACAAGATCTGCAGATGTTTGAGAAAAAAAGGCAGTACTTCAATTTTGATGCAAATAAAATTTGATGCTAACTTTATTTTTAAAATAGATTTTTAAATTTATAAAATTATTAACTACATTTTTTAAAATAAACTTTTGTGTAACTCTTGTAAGTACTGGTCTTCCTGATAATCTTCAAGTGCCCTTTTTTCACTTTGAATACACTGTTGAACAGAAGCATGATAAAATGGCTGCAACACTCACCAAACATTAGCGTTAACGATATAATACAATTCCATTTCCCATTTCTTATCAGATCTAAAAATTATGGTTCATGATTAATGGATACAAAAGTATTTTAACTTGAGTAATAACAGGCAATATATTGTTACAAATCAGCAATGACGCTTCCCAGTAATGGTACTCTTATGTAGGAAAACAGATATTTACTGTTATTTCATTAGTGAACCAAGGAAGATTTAAGCAATGACTCTATACCCTTGGTGACGGATTTCTTAAATATTTTGGCGACATGGTGAGAAATTTCGCGATTTTGGTGACAAAAGGAATACCCCCGAAATTATCCGAGCAATATCCCCAATGTGAAGAGAGTTTCGGATATTTCCTGAATTTTCCCTGTGACGTCATACGTCGGAGTGCCTATAAATAGCGATCCACCGTGCATTAGTGTAAACGTTTCATCACAAGATTCCAGGTACTGTAAACCATTTATTTTTTGGGGCAATCCGACAAGTATAACTAAAGTGCTATGATTTCACGTTTATTAATTATAAAAGAAACAAGTGAAGCAAAAGTAAATTAAACGTATCATTTTCTAAGTGCATTTATATATATTATTTCAAATTGTCATTCTTTAATTCGAAGTTTAGGAGTGTCCTTTTTTATTATTGATTGTGTGAATTGATTTGCAATGGTATCATAAATCAGTCAACGTTCTTACGCGAGAATTAAATAAATGCAAAAATAATTAGACTTTCTCTTTCAGAAAACGTAAGCATTTTCACTTTCACATGAGATAATTTCAGCGTTCGCCTGAACAATGATATTCGCTGTTTGATCTCACTGAGTTTCAATGAATGTTAACTTGTTACTTCGTAGAAATAAATGAGTTTGACAGACCAGTGAATTTTAAACTAAGCAAATTGAAAATGTGTTCTAAAAATAGATGATTTTATTATTTTTGATTCTCTGTTTATACTACTGTATGTATGAATATTTCTTTTGTATCTAAATGAAATATTTTAATTCTTTCACGATGTTTAGTACTATAGAAAATTTTAACAAAGGGATTTCAGGATTATATGATGAATAATTCTTTTAAAAAAAGCAGTATTTTATTGATATTAGTATTTTATTGAAAAGATATTGCAATAGTTTGAAATAAATTTCATATATATGTCATTCTCACAGTTTATTCCAAATATCTGTGCATTTACATGATTGTGTGACTATATATTTTTGATATATATATATCGATTTCTTAAGAAAATTAATTAAACGAAATTCAACATAATAAGCCTGTTTTATTTTAAAATCCTTTATTATTATTATTACGAAAAGACAATTAAAGTATAAATTTTCAAATTAATCAATTCTATTTAACAAATCATATATTAATTTCAAAATGTCGTACCTCGCTAAAGGCCGTAGGGAAGATATATTTATTCTTGCGGAAGAATTAGATCTAAAGCCTGATTCTTCACTGACAGTTAAGAAAACTTAAGGACTTAATCATTGAGATATTAAATATGATGAGGAGTTCACTAAAAATTTGTTTACGAGTATAACAGAGCAGCAAAAATAAAAGAAGAATTTGAAGAGAAACAACTTCAAGATCAACATGAAATTGAGCTAGAGCGATTAAAATTAGAAAATCAACTCAAATTAACACAACGGTGACGAAGCCGATAATTCAAAATTAATATATAGGCAAGAAAATATCCAAATTCTTCCACAAATATGAAGTTAAAGATGATATTAGATTATATTTAAGTTTAATCGAACGTCAAGTGCAGCTTTTAACTATTCCAAAATAACAATGGGTTTTATATCTTTTAGTACTCTTACATTCCGAAATTTCTCACATCATTGCATGTGAACCAAAGGAGATAGCAAATAACTTAAAATAATTTCTGCTAAAAAGATTTAAATTAACGCCAGAAAAGTTTCGCCAGTTATTTACCACACATCAAAAATATTTTAGCCACATTTGAATTGATTTTTATCACGAACTTGCAACATATTTCGATGGGTGGACATCAGGATTAAAAATCGAATCTTTTGAAGAATTAAGAAAACTGATCAACTTAGATCAAATGAAACGCAGAACTCTAACCGACTTCAAGTAATTTTTTCTAGACGAATGGACAACAATAAATTTGCCAGCCGAATTAACCGAAAAGTTCAAAGAGTATGAAGACGTCAGGAGAACATTAAATCAGAAGCCAGTTGATACGCATTTTAGGGGGAAACAATATTTCAGAGCTCCAAAAAAAGTTCGTCAGTTTGAATCGCAACGAAAATTCGAGCAGAATAGATCAAGTAGAAAAGTTGTCGAGTTACAATCGGTATGAGGAAGAGCTCAATCCGCAATTCACGGAAGTTATAAAGGAAATCACGACAACTAAAATCGACGGATCCAAAATCAAATTCACGGGAGAGAATGATATTCAAACTCAAATGTTTCTAATCAAACTCAAACGAATTACTCCAGGTTTAAAAGATTCAACGATTAAGCAAAATAGCCAATTACAAGCCATGCAAAAAGAACAACAAATTTCAGGAGACAAACAAGCAAGCTAAAGGCAACATGTGTCACTATCAGTCAAGAAAGTCTACGCACTAAGGACATTATGCCGGGAAACAAGAAAATTACTGAGCTTTTCAACACTGGAAGTACTGCCAGTCTACTACAAGAAAATAACAGCAGAAGAATCATAGATCCATATAAAATAGCGAAGAACAAAATTCTCTTAACAGGCATAAGTGATGCTCAAGTCACTACGATAGGATCTTTCGAACAAGAATTTCAGATGGATAAAGAAAATTATACACTAACTTGGCAGGTGGTACCTATAATAAAACTGAAGTTCGAAGCATTCATAGGATTAGATATTTTAGAAAGAACATCAGTCAACTTAATGAAGAATGGTGTAGAATTTGCTAAATATGAAAATCAATCATTCTTAATGCAGATACTACCTGTAAACTTCAAAAAAGTAGAACTGAATCCCAGAGAAAATCATGAGATCAAAAAAGAACTTGCGAAAAATATAGACAGCTTTAAGACTGAAAAGACGGCAAGCACCGATGTCACCGTACGAATTATTTTGAAAGATGATGAAACAGTTTGTCAATCGCCACGCCGATTAGCATTTACGGAAAGAGAAGAAATAAAAAAAACAAATATTAGAATGGCTCAAAGAAGGCATCATATGCCCAAGTTCATGAGAATATGTCAATCCAGTTAAAATGGTCAAAAAGAAAGACGGAACTTCGAGAATGTGCGTCGATTAATTAAAATTCAACCAGAAGCTAGAGAAGATAAATTATAATTACCTCTCATCGAAGATGTTTTAGATACACTACAAGAAGCAAACGTATTTTACACGTTAGATTTACGAAACGGTTTTTTCCATGTCAACATTGATGAAGATTGTAGGAAAATCACGACTTTAATCACTCCAAATGGAGAGTTCGAATTCAACGAAGTGCCTTTTGGGTTAAGCATGAGCCCATGTGTTTTTCAAAGAATTGTCACAAGCTTTTTCAGAGATCTTACACGTAAAAGAAATTTTACTAAGCTATATGGATGGCCTTATTGTTCCAGAAATTCCAGAAAAAGATGAAAAGAAAGGACTCCAAAAACTTAAAATTGTGTTCAAAGTTACAAAAAAATATGGTCTGGAGATAAAATTCTAGAAATGTCAGGTTATAAGGCGAAAAGTTGAGTTCTTATGGCTCATAGTAGAGAATGGTATCTTCAAGCCCTCAGTCATAGACTTTAGCAGTTGCAAAGTGTCCAGAATCAACGACCGTAAAGAAAGTACAAAGTTTTCTAAGATTAACAGGATATTTCTGAAAATACATCAAAGATTATTCGAAAATTACGAAACCGTTAAGCGACTTCACAAGGAAAAAAATCCATTTGCTTTTGGAACACAACAAAAGGAAGCATTTGAAAAGTTAAAGAACGTATTGTCAGAAAGTCCAGTCCTACACATTTAGAAAAATGGAAGAAAAACAGATTTACAAAGAAAACATGCCAAGGAGAATTTAGAAGAAACACAATCCGAAAATTGGAAAATTTTAAAGAAGAGAAACAATTTACGTTCGATGTGATACAGCTCTAGAATAACAAACATCTGATATGATAAAACATTTTCTATTAAGACCACCATCTATCTTTCTCCGATTACCTGGTCAATTTGTATATAGTAATTTGTAGACACATAGTTTTATTCCATCACTCCTTCAAATAAATGAAGTAAAACAACGTCAAGCCTCATCATTGAACTGAGACGAAGTCATAACAACATCCGGTAATAGAATTACTCTCTTAGACAAAACCAGCCCTTTTCGTAAGAACAAGCCAGATAATAAATTCAGGATGCTGAAATCTCGTTCTACACACACACACACACGCACGCACGCACGCACGCACGCACACACACACACACACACACACACACACACACACACACATATATATATATATATATATATATATATATATATACTTTTATATATATATATATATAAATGGACATTTGCATATATAAATGGATGCATTTCTTTAGAAGAAGGGAAACTAGAAACGTCTGAATAAAACTAACTTTATTTAAAAACCTAAGCAATAGCAAAAATAATCCATAACATGCCCTTAATCCATAATAATCCATAATAAAAGTATATATGAACCTAATTAGCAGGTGAACATAAAAGAGAAAGTAAGCTCTAAAGAAGAGGAGAGAGTGTACAAGTATTTCTCCCCTATCTCTTTTATACATTAAGTTTCTACGACGTTTTAAAATGAAAAATATGCGCTATCTGGTACTGGTTCCAGGTACTCTATAGATCCTTGTCTCCAGCCTAAAATCATAGGGATGGACGTTAAAGTTGAAGGTCTCAAAAGAAATCGCATTCTTTCGCCGAAATGAGTTACTACATTTCTTAGTGGAACATCACAAGCAAGTGTTGAAATTAGAGGATAGAAGGGCTGCGTACCATATGTGATGACCTCTAGTTCATAGATGTGACTGCCGTCCTCGAAGAATGATCCAGGTAAAATATGTTGAAATTTAATAGCAAATATTTATATTATACTCTGTGTTAAATATTTTATGACTTCTTAGAAATACACTAATTTACTGATGACAATAAAGTGCATTTAATCAAGAATCGAATTAAGAAAGCCACTTGTCTGACAGGAATAGGAATTTTTTACAGTTCTGAAATGCGAACTCTATTTCACATTAAAGTAAATGTAGAGTCTAAAGACGATACCTGTTAAGAATGTTCTTTCTAACCACAAGAACATTTGAACCGGGTAATGGAATCCGTACTTCTAAACTATTTAGTTCTAAGTGAAAAGGTTTTCTTTGCAAGCTAAGATAGGGTATGGTCTTTTGTAAGGATATTGCAAGCTTCTTTTCACGCAATTCTGACTCACAAACTTAAGTGCGCGTAAAGAAAGCTCCTTAAATATAAGAATTGTAGTAAAAGAATGATTATAAGCTAGAGTTGGTTGAACGTCTGTGCAATTAGATAGCTAAGAATTTTAAAAAAAATCTTGCATCTGTATCTGTGGACCTGAAGTAGAAACAAATTCTCCAGGAAGTGGACATTAGAATCATAAGTGTTTTCAGCAGCGTATGAGCCTATATCTTCCTTTAAAGTTGTTCGGAGACCCAAACGGATAATAGATAACTGTTAAACCAAACATTTTTTATAGTTAGCATTTAAGAGATCGTTTCAGCTGCCTGTGAAACTTCCCTAAGATCCCATTGCAAGCAGCATTGTAGGATGTAGAGAGAGGTTTGTGACA
Organism: Nephila pilipes; assembly: GCA_019974015.1. Classification (NCBI taxonomy): domain Eukaryota; kingdom Metazoa; phylum Arthropoda; class Arachnida; order Araneae; family Nephilidae; genus Nephila; species Nephila pilipes. The sequence goes on from BMAW01112982.1 coordinate 6,850, forward strand.
TCCAAGCAATCTTGAAAGTGCCATGGAACAAATCACTCTAGAAGTTCCATTCCGATCTGTAGTTAGAATTTTGAGTTTTGGCTACTCAAAACCTAGTAACGAAACTAGCGACAACTACTACAGGAATGGAATTATCTGACTAATCCACTAAAGGAAATTATTGGGCCATTGTATGAGATGTGATTAATGTAAGACAATGGCGGTATCCCCTGTAAAGTGGCAAATGATGCAAATTATCTAGGTGAACATGAGTAACTCTGCGATTTCATAATGGAAATTTTCCTTTGCGGGATGTCAAAAACCTTGCTTTTTTGGCACAGAATGTCTTAACAGTATTTGCACCACCTAGCACAATATTTCTCCAACATCATTCAAACGAGAAGTTAAGAAACTGCCTGGTTAGTGACTTTAGAGCCACAATGAGTTAAGTTATGTCCGTTACACAAAAACTAGTTTATGAAAGTGTTTTGGAACATAAGTATGAAAGTGTACTGTAGAAGTATCGCAAAATACACTCATTGCCATAACAATTTGGGCACAAAGAAGTAAGCGCGCGATTTTTATAAAACTTGGCATAAAAATTTGAAAACATTAGAAACGCAGCGTGATTACATATTGCGTAATGCTACCAGAGGGCGTTGAACTTCATTCTTTTTGGATTTAAAAACAAGTAAGCAGAGCTTGTTTGCTTATATTTAATTTGTTTCAGAGAAAGGCTTTTAACTAGACATACCATTAAACTACATCAGAGACCATATGATCATCTGTCAGAGTTAGAGAGGGAAGACTCGTAGGAATAATAAAAACGGGTGGGACAGCTCTGCAAGTTTTCACCATTTAGGGGTTTCTGACTTTACTTTAAGGAGATGTTGGGACCAATGAACAACAGAGAGGTCGAATATTCTGGGACCAGGTTCAAAACACCATCGACTGACCAGTAAACAAGAAGAGCGTCACACCAAACGACACGCACACAAAGCACCAAATGTCTCATTGTCCATCATCTATACACAGACAGCACCTTCACTACGAGCCTCTGCCTCAGTCCGTTCTATCGTAAGCCTTCTGGCTAAAGGACAGTTTCTATCGCGGCTCTCATTAAAATGAATTGGGCAATACCAGTGATTCTTAGAAGGTTTGCCTTTTCTCAGAACACCTACTTTCATCTATATAGAAGACTATGCATACACACTTAAGTATAGAGATAAATTTAACGTCACTTTTTGTTATAGTACTTAATGATGTTTTTAACTGCGGTAAAAAAAAATCTGAATGTTTTTAATTATAAACAACTTTTTGAAGTCGAATTTTACACGGTATTGACTAACAGACTTTGAACTATTTATAACTTGTTGATATCCTCAATGCATTGATGTCGTATTTTTAATTAAGTTGGCATTTATCATATTTATATAAAACTAGTTTCTTATGAATTTCCCTTTCAAATTAAAATACTTGCTTTTAAGGGGACAGCCCCAATGCTCACTGCCATTGTTAAGAAAGTCCCAGCTTTGAGAATAGTATTTTCTTTTTTAACGATTGCCGCAAATCGCTTTGTATTTACAATAAATGAGTTGAAACCCAATATATGCCTGTAATGAAGACGCCACCTTTGCGTGCGCTATATCATTTAAAATTGACTCTCATGAGTTTGAAACTGTATCATGCTTTAATTTGCATTTCTAGTTAAAGCAAAATCGACGTTACTTCTAAGATCCAAAATCGTATTGTATTGGCGAACAAAACGTTCTTTTGATTCTATCCATTGTTTTCTTTGGAAAAATAAAGCTTCTTATTCATAACGCTCTCATTAGGATGTTTCTAAACAATGGATCGGAGGTTTGTCTCCAATTAAAAATACGAAGTGCAAAGTTGCATATTTAGTAGGATCCTCATAATTACTTTCTCTGGCGTAAAATTAAATGGTCTCTCACTGGCGGAAACGTTTTAATTATGAAATTCATATTAATCTTTATTGAACAGGATTTCCTTAAATGTATTAAAGTGAACCGAATGAACTGAGCTTCTCGAATTGTTAGAATGAATGAAAAAAATATCTCCTCAAGAAGATTTTTGTTGCAGAGCATTTTACCAGTTGGAAAATAGGAAGACTCAAACTACAGTAACTTGGGTGTAGTAACTTTAAGGTGATTGGCTATAGACACTTGAGGATTAAAGACGAGTTATCTTGGAATAATCTTCAAACGAAGGTCTTGGCCTGCTCTCAGCTGTTGAATGAAATGTGATGATGATGGCGAGACTTTAGATTACTTATAACTTGTTGATTTCATTGTAGCATTATTTTAGTGATTTGATTATGTATACATGTATCATATTAATATGAAGCGAGATTAATATGAATTTTCTTTTTTGAGATATAAAGGGACAGCTCCCATGCTCAATGACGTTAAGATGGCCGCTATTTTCCTTTCAAGCAGATGGAAGATCTCCCATTTTGGTTCAGTGACGAGCTCACCTAATCCCTTGCAATTTGTTTGAAATGAAAGTGAAAATAACTATTACAACTGGGGCACACTTATCGATTTCTTGAGTACCGTCAGTTGGATTTGGCTACAAATTGTGGATTTGAGTATTCCATATAAAACAGGTTTCGTATCCTGAACCATCAACCTCGACATAGACGCTAATCAAGAACTTCCGTCAGTCCTTAAGATGGAAAGTCCTAATTGTATTTATAATATCATCCCTGTTTGTTGATAAAAGTAATCGCCGGAATTCTAAGGTAAAGGTATTAAGGTTTCATTGGTAAGAACCTAAGAATAAAGAAGATATTTATCGTTTATATCTACGGAGGAGTCGTATCCCCCGTGCTGTTTTTGTATGTCTTGCATGAGAATTAATTCTCTCAAATTCTGAATTCACAAAAATTATAAAAAAAATTCCTACTTCATAACAGAAAGTATCTTTAAAGAAATGAGATTTAAGGAAAGTCTAAGTATTTTAAGGCCAAAATAATTTTAAATATAGAGAGGAATGTGAGTAATTGAAACCAAAAATTATTTTTACGGTTCGAATTTAAATCTATTTCTAAGACTTACAATCATTTGTAAAAAAATATCGCAGGTGTTATAATTTTACTTATAAATTATTGGCATGCCCAATCAAAACAAAAGCTTTTTATCTAGCTTTAGATATTCCCCGTGAGATAACATAATGCAAGGCAAAGAGCTGATATTCATTTCTCCGAATCATTTTACCTCTTGCAATTTATTCGCAAAACCTTCTTCGAGGTCTCTGTGGCATTGACGGGAACCATTCTGAAGATCAATCATAAATCTACTCTTCCAGAAATAGGGTAGAACAGAAACCTTCAATTCACCTTTAGAATTCGGTTCTCTTTCGAATAGAATACGTTATCAGAAAATTTCAATTCCCCCCTACATATTCTACGCACCGAAATATTGACAGTGAAAATCTATAAGAAATATATAACAAGACTTAATTTAGAATCATTTTAAAGTATTTAAGATATTTTGGGAAGATATCTTATTATTGAATAATGGAAAAATGAAAGAAGAATTTCAGTGTTTTTCTACACATTTAGCAATGATAGAAAATTGCTAACATTGATATTGATAATGACTTACACATATCAATGTTAGCAATT
>BMAW01112985.1:0-14366 GCA_019974015.1 Nephila pilipes
TGGCTTTGAAATAGCATTAATGATAATACAATAGAATTTCAAATACATTTTAAAGGGATATTATATTAAATAAAAGTCACACTTTTCAAATAATATATAAACGCAATTACTAGAAACATTTCTGGTATTTATATTATGTAAAAACAAACGTCGCCTTATAGGACATTTTGAAGGGCATCTAGACTGTATATGTCAGGCAAAACGAAATAATTTTTAAAATTTGAGGGGTGTGTGATTGTTTATTCAAGTCGCACAGAGAAACAATACGATGATTTATTGCGTTAGTTTTTGTGGTTTTTAACCTCGGTCAAGTGACGAGGATGACTCCTAAAATTGTGTCCCTGTCTCCCAACTTCTTATCCACTCCCAGTGAGGACTTCGGATCTCGAGCAGACATATCAAACCTCAGCCATACTATAATGTGGAACTAAAATAATATAAAGACTCAAATACTTTATTTGACGAAGAAAACGCGAGTCTCGAAAATGACCATTTGGCTTCAGTGACCATACAGAATTGGGAAAAGAACTCGATACTTTTGGTTTGTTTTAAATAACGAGATACTTCGCTCTAAAGTAGTAAGAATGATATTGTTGACGGACATCGTAATTTAATTAAAGGATAAATGTCGATAAAATAGAGACAAAACCTGAGTTAATACTAAACACTCTCATGTTCAACCTTCAACATTGGGTTCGACAAAGCTCTTAGAAAATTCGTATAGTAAAACGCAATAATCTCGTTTGACTATTATTTTAGGAAATTCTAAGACTTTGATGAGTTAATTTAAATTTTATAAAAAATAAATTTGTTTTGTGCTTATGATTGTTTATGAACGTCACATTGAAAAGTAAAATGAGGGCTATTGGTTACAGACTTCGTAATATTGAACCTAAGTGAAGAGACGAGAACGACAACGAGCTGATATCTTCTTCTCCAAATTTTAACACCTTGCGAACTATAGGACTTGGTATCACGACAGGATTTAACGAGTATTTTGCTTGTTTTTGTAATTACTTTTTTGGTCTAAAGAAGAGATTATTAAGTGTTAATGTTTGAGAAACAATTTTAATTTCCTTATTGTAATATGATAAAACTGTGATTATACAGAGAATGTGCCTTTATGTTTTTATCCCTATTGATATATTTCTATCTGAGTAAAAAAATAAGTTGTCCATTGTGCACTGGGAAGACTTGAATTTGATTCTTTTTTAATGAATTTTATTTTTTTGAAGAGTACTATTTTCTTAAATTTTTATGCATTACTTATTTTTATTTAATTTTCATTAGTGATACAATCTGATTGTTTATCGTCATCGTTCTTAGAAGCAACTCGAGGGGTAAAGGAAATGGACGTAGATCTCCCAACGTGCTTTGGGTTACAAACCCGACTCCCAAAAGACAATCACTCACGCACACTCAGCAAAGAACGGAAATTTAGAATCAAAGATTTTTTAACCAACAAAATAAAAGATCTAACTGTATATGTTGGAGGAAACTCATAAAATATTACATAATTTCAAAATCCAAATGTAGTTTTGTTTTGTTTTTATTAAAGTCGCTCTAAAAGCAACACGAGGGCTGTTAGTGACGAACCTCCTAATTTTGAACCATGGTCAAGTGACGAGGACAACACCTGAGCTGGTACCCCTCTCCTAACATCCATACCACGCCATTGGGAGGACGGTGGGTCCCGACAGATTTAACGTGCATCAACCCCGGCTAAACGGCTGGCTTTTGACGGCCAAGGATCGAACCCGCGACTGAACGAAAACCGCCTTCTACGAATCCGAAACCATTACCACTAGTCTACCATAAACAAAAAATCCAAATGTAAATAAAAGTTTAAAATGTGTTTACAGATCAGGGCATTTAAGTGACAGAAATAGAAAGCAAAATGAAGAGAATAACTGTATATTTCTTGAAAATAAGACGTATAACAGGCGACGTAGAATGTCACGTTTCAATAATCATCCACTATCTCTGTAAATTAAAAGTAAAGTTTAAGATAAATTATTTTACATATATATATAATGTATACAGTTACAAGAAAATAAATATATAACTTGAAATGTTCAGAAATGTAATAAAAAAATTAAACATTTATGAAATTTTCTGAGAAATTTTATGAGCCTAATGAATAAAGGATTTAAATTTAAAATGCAAAATAGAATTTTCTCACTCGGACCTCGTTAAACATGTCGCACTTCAACAACGAGACACTTTTAATGAAAATTTTGGTTTAAATGCTTTGAGAAAACGTAGTGGTCAGCATCTCCATCACAGCAACGGGAACATAAATTTCATTTTTCAATTGGGAGTATATAAAGAACAAGTGAAGGGACCATGACCAGTTACGAAGCGAGAAATGATTTCTCAACTAGAATAAATTCAAATTTGGTCTTGGAATATGGTGGACCGCCGAATTTTAAACTTAGGTCATGTGACCAGTACGGCATCTGAGCATCCATCTCCCTATCCACCGTGTATGAATGTTAGTACCCTTTATGAAAGTGCAAAATGAAGAGAAAATTTTGACTCTCAGTTTAAATTCAGGAAATTCAAAAACATATTTGGGTTAAAAAACCTCTTGTATGATTTTCTTGTAGAAAGTATGAGAAAACATGTGCATGAATGTCATAAATTTCCTAAAAGACCTTTTCCTAATCCTTTGCAGAATAGTTTTTTAGTGTTATTTTTTGTTTAGAACTAATAACGTATAGACCAAACGCTATTTTATCAGTAATACTAATCAATGCATATATATATACGTAAGTGTATTAGTTTATTTCTTTTCATTTTATATATCCTTGTTCAGATTAAAGTAAATGTAAGATAATATTACACTTAATTTGTATTTTATGTTGTTACGCTGCTTCCAATTAGTAAAAGCTTACAGTCCGCGAATGATATTGTTTCTGTTCGGAAATGGGTTCGAATCTTCAATCCAGTAATGAAGATTCGTATAGCTTCGCTAGTGCAGGTTATATATGTTGAGATTCTAATTTTTGTTGTGGTTGGGTACTGAAATTTGGAAAATGTGGTGCCATCTCTGGTGTCGTAAATTTTACATGAACATGACTCAAAATTACGATTTCCGTCACTAATAGCACCCGCGTTGATCTTTACTGCTATGGTTAAAAACAAATAAAATCTATTTAATAGACAAATGGAATTTTTTGTTATACTCTTTATAAGAAATATTAAAGCAACAGGCTTTTGGACCAGAAAGTTAGGTGCTCGAATTTTTACTATACCTAATTTATTTTCCGAAAATTTCTGGTTTCTTGGTCACAAATTAAGATGATAGGACATTTCTGAACTAATTTACAATTCAGATGAATTTCAAATTTCTGTATAGATTAGATTAGAACGATGTACATTTTTATTTTGTTTTCAGAAGACACATTTTGCAGTTTTAATTGCAAATATAAATTACTGGTTTTTTAATTAATAATTTGTTGGATGTATAGTTCTGTCGAGTTGTCTTTTATTTTACATTTCTAAAATGCTGGCAACATTCTCTGTTAATAACTAATATACACTCATTGTATAAAAAAATTATACAAAAACGAAAGCTAACTACATAAATGCAAAAAGAAAATGTCCATTCTCTTCTTGACATGGAAACAAAGTATCATATTTGTCATTGCCTGTGATAGCAACAAATTTGTGACTTAACACACCACTAAGATTCTTTTAATAGCGTCCCCTAAAGCACGTTATATTGGTTCAACTGTGTTTAACTTATCTCGTTCAGCTGTATAGTGTCACTGATAAGAAAACAATCGGCATTTGAACAGTTGTGCGTCTTTCATCATGTGACGGCATGAAAGTTGATTTACATACTGTCGCATGAGACGACATCTTTTCAAACTGAAACTATTGTGAATCTCTTGCAAGAAACCAAATCATATTAAGCAAATCACATGTATTGAACACTGTGTTTCAAAAGTGCACATGGGCAAAATTTTGCCTTTTTACTTTTTTTCTTACATATTCATAATAAAGGGAGAAACATTTAACAAACCTGGGGAATCAATTACTCGCTATAAAGATGAGTTAATGAGTCAAAAAATACTAATATCATCCAAAAATTGTCAGAACTAAAGAAAAGGATGATTATAAATAGAAATATTACAAGAAATAAAAATTATCAAATAAGTAAAAGGATATAAACTAGAAGAAAAATAAATAAAAAATCATTTGTGTTTTTTTTATATATATATATATATATAATATGCTTTCTTTGAATAGAACTCTTTTCTTTAATCAGATGATTAAACATTTCCACAGTTGGATCTTTTTCCCGTACATTATTTAAAATACATTCAGTCTAATACATAAAATGGAAAGCTCGTGAATTAATGAGTCAACGTTCATGCTAGCTGTCATCAATAATGTATTCAAATTATTCAAAAAAGTATTATCACAATTAAATTTTTAAAAATTCTTATTAGATAAGAGTCTAACTTATTTAAAAAGTAATAATTTACTTATAGAGATACCTATAACTGCTATTTATATATATATAAACAAGCATACAAGGAATTACTAAAAACAACTGGAAAGTTTTTAGAATTTCAAAACAGCTGTTAGGTTGTAATTTTTGTCTCGAAAACGGAGCAATTCTAAGAACTGTTTCTTTTAAATTTGCAATTCTTCTTAGTATGTTTTAGAGTGAAACCATTTCGATGTTGTAGAAAATTATTTTATATTTCTCTTTTCTTCCTTCAGTTATTTTTTCCGTTTACACAAAGTACTTTTGGAACATTAAATTTGAAGAACAGCTGATGATCAGGCAGTTTAACACTATAAACTTATTGTACATTTACATCAATATACAATTTTTTATTGAAACAAAAGTAAATCTAATATTCGACTTTTTTTTTTCAGATACATCTTCAAGATATTATGAAACTTCCACTAATTTATAAAAATTGATGAAGGAGTAGCTATATTATATCAATTCACTTAACTAATCTAACAGTGATTGCTTAATAATTTATTAATGTGAAGAAAAATGGGCAAAGAATGGATCAGAATTTTAAATTTTGCTATTTATGTTGTGTTTATACAACGAACGTTTACTAAATATATTCAATTGTAATGTGTTTTTTAATGTGTTTCATAATTCACAATTCGCGACGTGTGACTGGACATATTGTCATGAATGATTTTTTAGGTAACAGCGATTTCTTTTTAGTGGTGGTACACTGTAATCATCAAATATTCGTAAACGATTGCATTAAATCAATTTCTTATTTTTAGCTCTATAAACACAAATATAGTATTCTACAAGTGTTTTGTTTTAAACACTTAAAAATACTTTATTCATTTTATGAACTATTTTAATTAAAAGTTTAAAAACATTTTTATGTGTTTTATAATTTCTGACCTAATATAATGCTATTTTGTGAATGATGATCGTCTCTTTCATTTTTACAGTTATTTCTGGAATTACCATTCGATCCTTAAGGGTTTTTTATGCCTTATTATCATAATGTATTACACATTCATAAGAGACTAATGATGTCTATAATTATTAGTTGTAAAGAAAGCACTCATATTATCATATTAATTAAAATGAAACTCTGAAAGTAATATAATATTTTATTTAATTACCTAATGTCTCAAATTTAACCGGTTATGACTCCGCAAGTTAATTACTTATGCTACATCTTTTTTATAAGGAACTGTTAATTAAACATTAAATTATTCACTTTGATTTTAAATATATATTTTTTTATTATGTTGAAAATTATTATACTAATCACATAATTGCGACAAAAAAATAATTATTATTTTTATAACAAGAAGTAATAAAAAATATTATAATTTTTTTTTTATTACAGGATGAAAATAGCCTTGCAAATACCTAATTTGCAGAATAACGCCTTTTTTGCTGAAACTGGAGATCGCTCAAGTTTTTGTTCGAAGAAAAAAACAAAGGGAAAAAATTAACAAAAACAACAAAGAAGAATATAGAACAACACATTATCTGCTGAAGAATGATGATAGAAGAGCATTTTTAACTCCAAAATTTAGTCAGGTATTTCAAACGGGCATTGTCTATTTTCGTGTTTTTGACACAGCGGAGTGTAAAAAACATTTTTGATTTAAAAAAAGGAAAATGCAGAAGCAAAATTAAAAATGAAAAAATTTAAAAGTGAAAAATTGGATGTGTATTCTACAATCGAATGAAACAATTTGCATTTATATAATTAGTGTCAACTTTTATGTTTTTATTCTTTACGTTTAAGTAAACGATTTTTTAGAGTTCTTGTTTTTATGATACCTTTCCCGGCCTCTTAAACCAACATAATATTATGCAAAGTGACAAATTAGCAATGTCATTATAAATTTTATGCAATAAATTAAATAACTATAACTTTATTCAAAGAAGAGTATCTTCCCTGAAAACATTTTGAATTTTTTTATACCCACAGTGTGTTCTCAAGTTATCCGATTGTGTTTTGACTGTTTTAAAATTTTAATTGTGTATTGACAGGTATCGGCAAATGCAATTTCTTTTACCTTCCTTGGATTGCATTTAATGTTAAAAAATAAAAATAGAGATATTCTTACTCCATTCGAATGTTTTTTGCCTTATTTTTATGAACGATACTAAGAAGAATGAATTAGACTCCTTGAAACAATAAAATATTCTAATGAGTAAATAAACATGCTTTTATTCTCCTTTAGTTTAATTCATCTAATGAAACATTCTATTTGAACAGAAGTTGCGAAACTATTGTTAAAAACAGTTTCAAAAGATACTTACCATACATTACTCAATTTATATTCATTTAGAAGAATCTACATAGCTTTTAAAAAAATATCTTGAACGTCCGAAAACTAGAACATAAAATATAAGTGGTTGTGAAAAGCACTAAATTAGAAATCATTGGTTACATGTATACTAATTGTTTATTGTATGTTTAAAGTGAACTTTGGTTAATAAAAATGTATTAGCATTTATAGAAAATAATTCAAGAGGTGCAGAATTTGCTCCAATGGAGAATTCGTAACTGTATGAAATGTTAAAATGATAGTCATTTAATACAGATTTATTCATTTAAGTTAAAGTCAAAAGCTTATTACGAGTAAAAACACCAAGAAAATATCAAAATTTAATACATCGTAAAAGACTAAAAATATTATTAAATGCGTAACATAACTGTCTGTAGAAATGTTACAAGTAAAAAAATGAATCTTCATAGATCTTTATTGCAACTAGTCTTTATTGCATCTTTATTGGAATGTCTCAAAACACATATGATAAAATTCAATGGGTGAAAGAAAACAACTAAACATTCAATTTTTACCTCAAAATGCGATCATGGTACCTAAATGGTCGTTGTCGTGGACTCACAGCCGGTAATTTTCGTCTTATGGCATGTTCGAGCATTCATTCTACTAAAATCACACCGTCTTTCCAGGGATGAAACAAGTTAAATCTGTCTAGGCTCAAACTCCTTCCTTGGCCTGCTGTAAAAATTAAGACAGGGAAGCGCCAATTCACTATTGTCTTTTTCACTTGACGGAGGTTCAAAATTACCAATTCCGTCGCCAATAGCACTCGCGTTGCTTCTAGTGTTGCGTTAATAAAACCAACCAATTTTCGCCATGCTTTACATACGTGGAAAGCAAGTGGTATAAAGCTAAAATGCGCCGTAATGGAAAGCGTTAAGCGCGAGATTTCTTACACATCTTAATTTTTACCATGGATTTCCTATAGGTGTATTTTTTTTCTCTACCATGGATTTCAGCATTGACATTGTCTTTCTTACCATGGGTTTAGGAGTCATGACCTTTTGTTGATTACTGTAAGTGGTCATGCCTTCTGAAATCCACGATAGAAAGGATGATTTATAAAAAAATTCGTGCTTTACGACTTGTAACACATATCGTTCTAGAGGTTCACCACTTGCTCTGCGCCTATACATGATACAGAGAAAATTGCCTATTTAACTGTTTTCTATCAACCCATCATAATTCATAATTTAGCCCATGACTTTCGAAACACCCTGTATTAACCCTTTCAGTTGCGGTTGTATTATTTTTCATACCACATATTTAGCGCTTTAAAAATCTTCGTAAAGTACGCTTTTTTCCCACACATTTATCATCACATGGTAGCTTATAGTTTTATTTACTTAAATTAGATGGCAGAACCTTGCAGAATAATTATTAAAATTATTGCTTTGATCCTAATGAAAGAGTTCTAAAAACATAAGATTCTTTTTAACGCACACTTTAAAAACTGTTCTTGTTGATCCTAGTATCAACCTCAAAAATCTACCTTACAGAAAAAATCTTTAAAAACTTTACTTCCATTTTTTCTCAGTTGAAAAAATCTCGTCTCTCGAAAAAACGTTCTGTAAATCCCCCGTGAAACCTTTACTTAGCAGTTATGCAAGACTTAAATTTCTGATCTTTCCCTACGATTTATTCTAAAGAGTTTGTTCAAAACTCGCGGAGAGGTCAGTTCGTTTGTTTCACTGTCAACGGATGTTCGCCTATTCCTTTGATCAATCTATCTGCAGTTTCGTCGTAGATGCAATGTATCCCTTTAAGGATACATCAACCATTTTGGGAATGCAGGAAGCTCTCTTCTTCTTAGTAAATTATTTATCCAACAAGTTTAAATTTGGGGCATGACGTCCTTCTTCAGTTTGTTTTAGTACTCTGATGTGTGTAGTCTAATGAAATGTTAAATATCGACAATTTAATTGAAAATTTGGAACCTTTGCGACTGATTTGTTACGAAAAAGCTCATTCTTGTTAGAAAGAGATAGTTTTTGAGTGGGAAGAAATAGTTTTTGATTGTCGCACACAAGTATTTTTCATTTCATTTCTATGCCCGTAATTTATTTCTTTTTCATGAGACATCATAATTTATTCACTTTAAGGATTTGTTACATATTTCCTTTCTTTGATGAATGTTAAGCATACACTTATGCAGACCCAAATATTTGTAAAAAATTAGAATGAAGAAATGCAGAAAATGCTTAAATGTTTTATTTTTAAATCTAGGAAATACCCAGATTCAAAAATCAAAGGCTAAAAACTACATTCATTTCACAGTTATAAGATAAGTGATTACAATTGATAATAATATAAATAAAAATATGAAGAAACAGCTCGCTACCAAAACAACAGTAAAAAATGATGAAACGTACTTTGGAAAAAAAATTTGGGAAAATGTATATATATTGCATAGTTAACATCTATGAAAAATATATAATATCGGTATACATATATAAAGTACTTAGTTAAGTTCATGTGCATAATGTCTTATTTAATTTATTGTGAAATTAACGAAAGTACACTTAAATGATTTATGCGTCCCTCACTGTTTTATAGAACTATTATTTTGTTTTTAATTAATTAAGCTTTGAAGCAATATATTTGGAATAAGTTTTGAATTTAGGAGTTAATATACTTGTAATTCACCCATCAATATTATTATTTTTTATGTATAATATTTTTTTAGCAAATATATCTTTCATGACTCTGAAGTTCTGAATTAATTCATTGTATTAAACTTAGCACAGAATTCTTAGAAACATATAAAATGTGTTATACTTTGCGTATGTCACGAATTATGAATTTATGCTTTTAAGCTTCTAAAATTTTTTTATTATAATTGTGAAACTTAATTAAACTTGCTGTCGCATTAAAAATACTTTTTTACTACCAGTAAAAAAAATTCTTCGTGTAATGTAGGGAAAAAAAAAACAATAACAAAAAAATTTATCTTAAAAATGGGTTACATTTCTGCACAGAAGAATTCATTAATTTTGATCTCCAAATGTTCATTTAAAAATCTTGTATATAATTCTGCGCATTATTCACACCATTAATTTTCCCATTCTCAGAAATGAAAAAAAAATTTCTTCCTCTGCAGTTTTTATTTCCTTAGTAAAACATGCAAAAATACATTTCAGGAAAAAAAGGTGACATAACCAGTATAAAAAGGAGAATCCATGACTTTTCTTCAAATCACAAAGTACTTTTCTTTAATAAAAATCAACCAGATATGAATGAATAACAAGGTATAAATCGTGAGTTAATGTTATGTTTTAGGTAGCTTTCTAAGGTTTTTTTTATCATAGATTTTTTCTATATAGAATGGATCACATTCCTGAAAAACCTCCATGGCTGCTTGGCCGCTTCTTTTCTGTCTACCCAAGTAGCCGCGGTAGCCCAGTGGTCATGGTCGGGGACTCACGCCTGGCGGTTTTCGTCAAGTCGTAGATTTGGGTCTGGATGCCACCCCCTCCTCCGTGTAGCCAGGGCTGATGTACGTCAACTCTGTCGGGGCCCAAAGTCCTAACGTTGACGAAGTGTGGAAGTCAAGAGAAGGAGGTGCCAGTTTATTTTATGCCCTCGTCACTTAACTGATGTTCAAAATTACCATTTCCGTAGCCAGTGCTATTGTGCGACGTTAATAAAACCAAACCAATACGTATAATCAAGACTTCCCATTTGTACCCACATATCATTACGTCCATCTAAGAAGCATCTCCCATTTTTGAATCAAGGAAACGAATTTTATTTTTCAGTTTATTAATGAAACCAATCATAAATTAACTTATTAGAAGAGATAAAGTGATCATTTTTCTGTAACTTATTTAATCTCTCTGTAATTTATCAAAATATATATATATATATTCATTACCATTTATATAGAGTAAAGTAACATTTTTTTTTCCTTTTTAATGATATTTTCTTTTGTTCATATTCTTAGAGATGATCAACAATAAATTATAACGTCTGTTATTGGCTAGTGTTTTTTTCAATTAATGAAGTTGCCATGTGATGTTTTCTGATGTTACTTTATCTAAAAATATCAACAATAATAATTTAATAATAAAAATTCAAAATCACAAAATTGTTGTCTAAATTTGTTCTTTGTAAATTTTTGCAAAATGTCTTTTTTTTAATTTTATTTACTTTTGCTGAGTTTTATGAACATACTTTTGATTGTGAACCGTGTACCCTTTCACATCATATACCCATAACGAAAGAAAATGGAACAGAAGTATTTAAATTAAAAATGATTAGAAGCTCAAATGCGGGATTCGAGCTTGCGAACACGGCAACTTATCTGAACACATCCCAACCGCTGCTGAGGAACTGTATTTCCCACAATAACCGGAAGCCACTTCTTTCTCAGAGACTGGAATATGACTGCTTTTTCCGGGCACTACAGTGGACATCTTTGACATGGCATAAGGCCTTTTTTTCTAAGAAAACCATGATTGCCACAAGATCTTTTCTTCTTCAATATGAATAGAGAGCATTTAAGTATTTACAGTCACTGGGAGGTATTGCTTCATGAGTACGACTTTAATTCGTCATTGGATGAAGACGTTAATCTGTCCACGAGACGTAAGAATGTCCGACGCCTTAACCACTAGGCCGCTCTGGATACGCGTGTTCCTTCTTCTGAGATTCTTGTTTATCGTAAAGTGGGTGATATATTTTTGTTCTGTTTCTTTTCATTTCTTTAGAATATTGATTAGGAAATATGCTTCCAGTGAGTGTTTAATGCAAACAAAGAAAAATTCGAGAATATTCATACATTTCTATTGCAAAATCAACATTAATCCAACATAGTTCTCGATGCTGTTCTACATGTAATTGTACTCCAAGATAGTTGTCGTTTCTGCAGTGAGCCTAGTGGTCATGGCTTCGAATTCATGGCCGGCGGTTTTCGTTCAGTCCCGGGTTCGATCCTTGTTCGCTATTGGCCCGCAGTGTAGCAGGGGCTGATGCATGTTAAATCTTTCGGGGCTCAAAGTCCTCTAGTTTGTGTGGTGTGGAAGTTAAGAGAGGTTTGTGCCAGGTCAAGTTTCTTCTTCGTCACTTGCCAGTGGTTCAAAAAAATGAGGTCCGTCTCCAATAGCCCTCGTGTTGCTTCTAGTGCGACGTTTAAGATAACTAAATCAACTAAACCAACATAGCTCTCCTTACATCCTCACACTTGCATTTCTTCATGTAAATGTACTCCAAATATTCATGGAAACTTTCGTTACAATCTATGCCATTTTTATCACCTTTTGGAAAACTAAAAATCAATTATAGTCCACATATATGATGTCTCTAAGAGATGAATTTTAGATTTTTTTTCTTTCTTTCTTTTCTTCTGTCTGAAAATTTATATTAGTGTTGAGAAACTTTTTGAATTCGACAGAATTTTTAACTGGAGTTAATTTCTGATAGCTGTGTAGATTTTGAATCTTAATACAGGTCATTGTAAATAAAGGGTTTCTTATAATCATCTACTGTAACGTTGGCAATGCGTATGAATATACAAAGAGTGTCTCTCAATACTCATAGGCAAATTTTACGGGATATATAAAACATCTCAACAAGTAGTTTTCACGAAGCAATGTATAGGCGAGTATGAAGTGGAGGACCGCTAGATGCCGCTGTAATGGAAAGAATACGGAGAGAGCTATCTTTCATACTGTCACTTCTATCGAGGATTTCGGGAGTCATGAAACGTACGGTAATGCGCAAATCTGTTGTGCATTTCTTGTATAATCTTGCGAATGGAAAAGCTTTGGAAGCCGAAAAACAGCACAGACAATGTTTTCCGAGAAGTGTCTTATTTGACTTAGAAAAATGTTTCATCGATTGTATAAGAGCTTGTGTGAAATGGGATCCTTTGTCACCGGCATACATGATGCAGGTTGTGACAGGAGTGGGCGGTCGACACAAGTTGAAGACGGCATTCTGAAAAAAAGGGAAGGACGTCCGTATATAAGCTTGCAAATGATTTCCTGTGACGAAATTGTGACCACGAGTTTATTAGATAAGTTTTACGGTACAAAAGATTACACCTCTATCATGTACAGAAAATGAAAGACTTTATACCTGCAGATAATACGCCCCATATCGAATCTTGACGTTGAATTTCGCAAAAGCTATCAGCACAAACTGAATTTAGTGCACATGTGTTATTCAAGGCTGAATGCACATTTAAGGGTGAAGGAATTTCGAATTTAAACACCTTCTTGTGTGAGGAACTAGAATTTCATATGACATACGTACCCATGCATGCGTATCAGAATCTTTTCAGCGTTAGAATTTCGGCTAGAATTAAAGAAAATAATTTGATCTGCCTATGCCTACTGCTATTCCAAGTGCACAGCCGAACATACTTCAATTTTTTACAAGACGTGTTACCAGATTTACTTCAAACAGTTACAGCCAACATACATGCATGAATGTGGAGTATTTCGATTTAATGTTTAATGTCGTTAAGTAGAAAATACGTAGAAAGAAATTAGGTCTTTTGGCATCTGAATGTAGGTAATACTTTTTCCTCTTTATACTAATGAAATTTCCTTACAAACAGCTGTCGCAATTCTCATACGGATTATTTGTAATTGCCTTATAAATAATTCCTACATCCGAACATTTTAAATATAAGCTTAGTGTCATATTTACTACATTAATAATTAGAACAAATAAAAATAAACTCACGCAATAATACTCAAAATTGAAAAGTGGCATAAATTGTTTAACTAACTGTTTAAACTTAATTTAATATCAATCAGTCCTATAATTTCTAAATGTTAATTAAAAAAATGAATAATATATGTCAAAAGTGAATAAAATAATATTTAAAAAAATAACTTTGTTTAGATATTTGCAAAAATATTTTATTGGTTGTTAATTAACGACGTAATTAGAAGACGCATATGATGGTTGTGGCTGACGGACATCATAGATAAGAACCTCATCATAGATTTGATTATAAATGTGGACGACCATTAAAGTATCACTTCCCTCACCAATCTGCAACATCCCACCACGGAGAAACATAGTACAACGGCAGGTGTAATGTCTATCAAAGGCAAAAAAAAAAATAATAATAATATAGAAAACTACTTTCTCCTTTCAACAAGTCAAACTGTTACCGTTATTAGAACTTTGATTAGGACATCTCTTACGAAACGAAAGTCTGAAACTTTTAACACTATGTATATTTAAAATGAATATTAAACTTTAAAAACAAAACAATTGAATGAAACACAAGAAAGCTACAAATAAATTACATTTTAATACATGGTACCAAGCACCATTAATAATAATCTTATTTCTAGACAAGATAGTGATCTCTAAACACATAGTGTCGGTTATTTTCGATTCCACTTTATACTAAAACTCTAAGCGAATCAAATTAGATGCACATTTGAAGATGAAAATTCTAATTAGTTCTTAATGGTAATTTATCCTGGAATATCCATTATCAGCTAATACATCAGTAGCTAATATGCATGATATAGAAATTTGAGAGTGAGATTGAAAATTAAATGTATATTTCCAACTGAAATACTCTCCCG
>BMAW01112988.1:5510-24200 GCA_019974015.1 Nephila pilipes
TATATAATATTTTTTAAGAAAATCTGAAAATACTTCTGTGGTAGATATTATTATGTGTAAATTCCTGCTTATTTTTATATTTATTGAGCTCTATGTGCTTTAGAGAAAGAATTATTAATTATATTTAAGAGTGATCGAGAACTTTTAAGGAACCATAATAAAGTAATATGTATTTGATTGTGGTAGTGGTTGTAATACTTTAGTTATCGTTGGAAACCTGAGGGGCAATGAAAAGATTATTATGTGTTTAATCATCTGCTAAATGCAAGAAAGGTCCAATAAATTTAAAAGGAGATTCTTTCAGAGAAAATCATATTTATCCTGATAATCTAGCAAATATATTATGTTTTTTTTTACCAAGAAGGAATTAAAACACACTAGCATCGTAAAATACGATAACACCAACCCAAAGTTCGTACTATCACTGACACAGCAATTCAAATCACAATATCATATAAGTACAAATTGTATAAATTCATTAACAATCATTCTGTGACCCATACACACTTTGCTGTTATTCATACATTTCAAAGAATGACTTAGATATCACTAGAAATCCTTCTCTCGTCTGATGGGTTATAGTGTTGTCGCCAAATTTGGGATCTATTTTTGTTGCCACCTATACAACGTTACTTCCTTACTTAATTTAACATCGTCTGTAAACCGTTCTTTTCGATAGTAATCGTCACTCCATAGGGAAGATAAGACCTCCACTTGATTAGTCAAAGACCTAATATAGCAATATTCTAAAACCCGCTTTCTAGAGTAATTTAATATTATCTTATAGATGATAAGCTACTTATACTCTAACTTGCTCATAACAGAATAATTTTGAATATTTTAAATTATTTTAAAACTTTTTGTTGATTATATATCTGTAATTTTACAATTTTAATATATTTACTCTTTTCATAACGTTATTTTCATATTCATTTATTTGAAGATTTTGTTGAATGTATTTTTCTTTGGATAATTAAAAAAAGCAGAGCCTGAAATAATTGCAAAACTTGTTATTTCATTGCTAATATTTTAACGACTTTATTAATATTTATCACTAAATAATTCTTATTTTAAGGTTAACCACATGTAATTCTACAAACAAAGCCTGTGAAGATTATAATACATATTGTCTATGAAGATTCTGCCTTCAAGTTATAAAAAGAAAGAAAACAATTTTCCTAGAAAATTAATGATTATCATAATTCGCCATTTCTGGGTGTAGTGATTATGATTTTCATATTTATTTTTTGTTAAATTAAATAAATAAAAATCTCCCTTATTTTTCTAGTTGTGTGTATATATGCGTCATTACCATAATTTGAAAATGTGTATTGTCAAATTTTGTTTAAAAAATCAAATGAACAGAATTTTTTTTTATCAGTATTAATAAGTAGACACTAAAGATAATAAGTTTAAATATTATGGTTATTGAAATTTTTGATGCGTATCGAATGTAATTATAAATAACGACAATTTGAGGTGTGGAGTAAATATTTTGTATGCGAGGATAAATATAAACATTTTTGTAAGGAATGAAATTGGCACATGATTCACCTATAATTAATTACTTTTTATAGAAATTAAGTATGTACCAAATGACGTTTCTTAAAAATATATATATTTGTTTAACGTATAGTTCTATTCGTTATTTTGATAATATATTTTTTATATGTTATCACATTTTATTTCTAAAGTTGAGGAAAATAATCTTGATTTATATTACAGACAGACTGATAGATAAATAATATTTTCAAAATAATGAGCTCCGTTCAGTTAAACATGTAAATACATTTTTCTATTATGTATTTTTAGATAATTATCAAAGGTGAGTAAATTAGAATTGAATTATAATGCTACTCAAGGGAAGAAAGTAATTTGATGATCTAATTAAGTACATTAAAAGAGATACCATGAAAGGTATTAATTACATAATGTTGAAATTCACATACCTTGAGGGATGTGATAATTAGTGCTTCAGCGTAGGTACTACGTTTTAATTCGCTCTATGTATTGCAGTGATTATGAATTAAATTGTTATAAGTCTAGAATTAATATGTTTGAGAGAGTGGCTGTATGACTGCGTCACATGTGTCAAGACTCTTCATTACGAAGTGAATTGGATGTCTGAAGAAATCATGTAAGCGTCTATGTCAATCTAGATAAGAGACCATACTTAAACGAGTCGTTGGGAAAGATAAGGATTCAGCACAAATTGAAAGTAAATTCACTTTTCTGCCGTATAAACTGATAACAGCCGAAATAACTGATAACAGCACTACGGATCTTTGTAACGTGAATTCAAAAAGTTTAATAGAGACCATCCCAAATTAGGAATCGCTCCTGCCTGATCGTTCAGAAATCGTATCAAATACCAAATATTTTTAAGCATTTTTTATGTTCTTGAATGAAATAATTCAAGCAATCAAAGCAGAGTTAAATACCTAATCCTAATGATGGCTGATTTCTATACATATATTTTCATTTTTACTGGTTTGCTTTATATTTAAGGCAACTCTAGGGTATATATCGATTCATTCTTTTTTTTTTCACATCAAACGAAAGAATTCTGTCAATAATAAGTTTAAAAAAATATGGAATTGGAAAGATCATTACAAAAGGAATTAAATTCAATGTTTCTTAATTTTTTCAAATTAAGTAGGGAAGTGTACTCACTATACAAGCATACAAATCAGACTGAGTTCTCTGATAGAAATATCTGCGGGATTTCGAGAATTACCATTTTAAAATCTGATACACCTTAATCAAGCAATCAATGAGAAATTTAAAATAGTTTCAAAACAAAATGTTTCAAACTATTGTGTAACAATTTCTATTGTAATGTTAAATTCTGAATAAGAAAAAATATGTTTCCAAATAAACCATTCATTGCCATAGATAGTTACATTATGAACTTTAATACTGTAGATTTTAATCAAACAATGTGGAATAAAATAAGGAAATTAAAAATGTAATCCGTTTTCCGCCTTAGGGCAGTGGATTGCGTCTCATAACCACAAAATTTGAGTATCATTAAAAGTGAAATGAAGTGTTCATTAAAAAGGGTGCAATGTTTTAATGTCCAACAAGGGATCGATAAAATACTTGTTTCCCCTTCCTGATCGCAAAATATTTTAGAAAAATATAGCAATGATAATTCGTTCGCTGTTAATTAAGTAGTTTAAATGAAAAGAGAGATTTTAAAGAGAAATTATAAAAAAAATTCTTTATAAATGAGGTTTGCGACCACATAATTTATGGAAAAATTTTAAACTGCGAGTGAGGTGCTTCGTAATTGGTCTTACACTTTACAAATTGAACATTAAATGTAGTTTTTTTTTAAATTAGATCATACTCATTATGTTAAAAATCTTTGATAAATATTCGTTATAACAGATTTAAATGTTATTTATTCATTTAACCTTTCTCAGAAATTTCCGAAGTTTGTAGTACCATCTATATGGAAGATAATGAAGCAGTAAAAGGTTGTGGTAGTAAAAGTAAGCTATTTGGTGAGGAAATTATTGCAGAGAGAATTTAAACTTGAAAAATTAAGTATTCTCCTGTAAATGTTATTGAAGATTTAGAAGACATAAATTCAAGTATTTAATTATAGAGTAATTCATATAATTGTACTCTTAAATTGACATCAAGTATATCGTATATCTCTATTTTGAATGAAATTTATTTTTGACTCAAACATATATTTTAATAACTTTCGGGACAATATTGTTGGAAAATCCGGTACTTTATGGACACTGAATCAATATCCAACAACGTTTAAGGGGTGAAAGAAATACAAAAACCAATATATAAATAAATAAGAGAATGTTTGGGGATAGAGAAAAAGACGATATCATTATTGTAGTGATTGAAATATAGACATGCACAATTCGTGTTGATGAATTACTTATTAATCAAGAATCCTTGCAGCTGTGTATGAAAATAAACCCAGAGAATCAGGGCACTTTTTCTTGAGAATGGCAAAACACTCTTTACATATGCTTATTAAATTCATTAGAGAAGATATTCTCAAACATACATTTGTTTCTGAGAGTATACTTGTATGCTATACTTGATTTTCTATATTAATCATAATCATAAAAATGATAATATAAGATAATTAATAGATAAATACCGAATGCGAATGTTTTTGTAATTTTAGAAAAAAATGTACAAATCTGTTGATTAGTAATTATTATATTCCTTTCGAGGCATGTTATGCCTTAAACATAACGTTCAATTTTAGTAAAGTCTTTTTAAAGCAAGATTAAAAATCTCGTGTCTTGTGAGTCGCATATATCTCTTAGGAGTTTAATAAGTTTTTTTTAAAATAACTTTTATTTTTCGAGGAAAAATTATGTATTTGAATATTCCTTTGTATTTAAATATATAGAGATTCCATATCTCTAACTGAATTCACAAAAAATATCGGTCAGCAATGAAAGCTGTAAAGAGGCTTAATAAGTAATAAATACTGAACTCCGAAGTGTAAATTTATATTTTAATATAATACATAATTCATTCGGTTACAGTGTAATAAGTTAGAGAATTAAGTATTACATGAAATTCTTACAAATAGTCATAGCATCTATTTTATGAATTATTAAAAATATTTAAACCTATAATAGCAAGAAACACGCAAGGTATCTACCGATGTCAAATGATGTCTTAAATTGACAACTTTGATAAGGTCAGCTAAATGTAAAATGTATTTAAAATTAGTTACATTAGTTGTAAGAAAATAAATTGGAAAATTAAACTTTTACTCATAAAAATAGAATAGTAAAAAATAGGATCATAAAACATTGGTTTGACATAAGCTGGAAATTGCAGAAACATATATATCTCTAATTATTCAATTTACTTCTCTTGTACATATGTGCATTTATGACAATTGAAATTAATAACAATTAATAATCTATAAATTCACACGAACTTAAGTAGCATTTTATAAGATATGAATTACTAAATTCTACCTTATAAAAATTTGTAGTAGTATCATACAAATCTTGTCCATGCCCTATTTCTCCCAAAATTCTAATGATCCTCTCTTCGGATCATTGTTTAGAAGAGAAAGCAACGTTTTCTTTCACCACTAAGTCTTTAAAACGGAATAAGTTCAAGTAACTTGCAGTTGCATGAAGGAACAAAAGGAACATCAAGTTTTCAAAAGACACAAATTTGTTTTCCCCTATTCCTTTCCTTTATAGAGTTGGCGTTCTCTTGCGTCTGCAATTTCCTATCTCATACCCCTAATAATCCTTTTTCGTCTTTTCTTCTGAGACGCATTTGTTGCCATAGTCACTAGCGGAAGGTGTAGAATAACAATCAAGTATCTCACTGATTCTATCCTTTCCATACGATGCTTTATATTTATTGTTCCAAATATATACTAGATACGAATGTATTTCTAGTATATATTGTCATTGATGATAGGATTAACAACATGATGTTCAGAACAATACAATAACGTATTTAAGGATAGTACAGTGATTATTAAAAATAATAATATGACACTTACGATAATGTAGTGAAGTTTAACAATAATATACTGATGTTTAAGGATAAAATAATCGGACTATCTACGGACAATCTAATAATTTTGAATTAACTTTTAAGAATAATGTAACGATAGACTACGCTGTTACCAATCAATATTAAACAGATATGGTAAGTGAAAAAAGAAGGAAAACTATTCCATTTTAATAAAATCATTATTACAGAAAATCGCTTTCCAAAAAATTTGCATCATTTAAGTATCTGATTTGATTTATATTGGATTTTCCATGTTTGAATAAATAGAAGTTTTCTTCTTGAATTACGCTATAATTGAAATACGAGGATCGCTAAAAAAGTTCTTAGAATTTCCAGTAGGTAATGCTCGTAGCATCGAAAGTGGTTTATTTTTAGTAAGCATCATGATTCACTAGACAATTGCATGAATCTCGGATACTCGTATTCACGAACGTAAAGCCTTTCGCTCCTCGAGAAAAAAAAAAAGAAATTTCCGGCCGATGAGAAAATACTCGCCTTCTTTTGGGTTGAATCATCCGAATTAACATATTTTTTTTATTCTTATTATTTGGTTTCTGGTGTATATTGAAGAATCCAAGTCTCATTGATGGTGAGAACTTGACACAAAATAACATCGACAACTTGACGTGACAGCAATCAAATTTTGTGTTGGCGACAAATAACTGCCAAATCTAACTTAACTTATGAATTATTGTCAAATTTGTTTTGGTTCCGCTTAACAAATGGCTGCACCCAAAGGCAACAACAATTTGCCTTAATGATGCCATTTGTATTCAAGTACTAGTACATATAAATTGTACATTATGCGATGCTAATTAATGTATAAACTTAAAAAATCATTAAAAGTAATTCTAACAAAATAAGGTTTATCAGTAATTTCAATGTAATATTTTCCCTTTTAATGCAAACAACAGAGATAGAATTAATATTTAAAAATTTAAAGATTAAAATTACTATACGCATTAGTGTTGAATGGTGTGGCAATTGATGAAGGTTTTTCTGAATTCCTTATATAGTAACTTTTTTCAAAAAAAAAAAAAAATGTTTAAACACTGTTTTTTTTATTGTATAAACATTAAAAAAATCCTTCAAAATAACAAAAAATGCGTTACGATATTTTTCAGTAATTGATGATTATTCATTGCTTATTTTAGAAATAAACAAGATGATATTTGTTTCACACAACTAAAATAGTTTTTTTAATAAAAGTTACAGCCAAATAAGTTTAAGTTTTAAAACAAAATATTCAAAATGTGTACCAAAATATTTCTATTATTTTGATGATCTATTGACTAGACGATAATCGCTCAAACATGTGGTAAATTAACACTTTAATCAATAGATATAAAGTAAATATCAAACATGCATTAACAAAGAAGAATATGAAAACTTCCTTTATTCGGTTAAATACTCCAAGATTTATTAATTTTACTTATATAAAATTTTATTGTCTTAACTTTTATCATAACTTCATAAAATTCCTTCTAATTCATAAAGCGTATAGCTGTACAGAAAGTTAAAAGGTCACTCAAAATTGTAATGGGATATTTGAAATGGGTTTTAACTAAGCTAATGAATAAGCGAATGATTTGCAATATTCATCAAATGATTAATTTAAAACTTATGCAGGCACTTGAGTTTGTAATGAAATTACCTTAGAAACGTTTTGACTTTTGTATGATTGTCTCGCTTATAACATTGCTCAAATAACAATGAAACTTTGAAATGTTTCATTTACAAAGTTATCAATAAACACAAAAATAAGAACCTTAAATTAAACGAATCTCAATAATTATAGTTGTTTAAAATATTTAAAAATTTTATTGTGAAAATATTTTTAAAAAACTGTTTGAATCAAGTTAATAATCATGAAAAAAGGAAACCATGACTTTAAAATTTAAGGTAGAATTCTTAAACATTGTTGTACTTTTGAAAAGAAAGATTTCCAAGTATATACTAGATACTTAATGAACAACATTATCTAGTATATCTTGAAAACGAAGCTGCTTATTTTCAACATTTTAGTTAATTATTTGTTATATATAATTAAGAAATATGTGATTAAGTTAAATAAAATGAATAAAGCATTTTTTGAGTAGCAAGGCTTTCATGATATATGCTTACTAAAGATGTCAACAATCCAACTACTATTTCTTTTGTTAACCATAACACGGAATTGACATAGCGCCTACTTATATTTCGACTGCATTTTTTGTTTCTAACGCTTTCTTTTACATTATTATTATGAATTTATTTAGAGGCTATCGGATAAATGGAAGGAGAGATATTTAGAGAGATATTATGTTTAATAAAAATTACATTTTAAGCAAAATGTATGTTAATGTTTAAAATGCATCAATATCATAAGGATATTTCTAATACCTTTCTCATTTTAGAAGTGACGTATGGCTAATAGTGGTTTTCTCTACATTAAACTTGAATACATTTTGTAATTTAAAATGTATGAGATTACAACTCCTTACCAACCGAATGAAACATTATTAGATAAATCGGATAGCGTAAAGTAAAGTAATGAATTGAATTATTGTTAGTGATATGTATAAACTAAATAAAATTGTGAATACATAGAGAGGGAAGACAGAAGATAACGATAATCTGATAGATGTTTATAAATTAGAATGATTCATTGTAATTAATCGGTCGTAGTAGAATTGGTTATAAGGGATTCCGGATTAGACTAATAAGAGTCGAATATATGATAATCTAAAAGAATCCCCATTGGCGAGAGTGAGTTTGTAAGTGAAGACTTTATTGTTTGATTTTAAGCTAGGGATTAAAGAAAGTTTAAAGAAATTTGAGAGATAGTGAATTTACATAATCTGTGCAGGTAATTAAATAAACTGCGTTGTCATTTTTAATGACACTTACATTGAATTTCTGAACTTATTGATAACTTTATTAGACTTTAAGAAATTTGTGAAGTTAAATATTGAAAACAAACCTTAAAGTTTTACAATAATTAACTCTTCTGAAATTTTATTAATTACTGCTGCTTTTTTATGAAAGAGAATAATTTAATATTATTTCATACATTTGACCCATGATGATTTGATATGCATTCTCCTTAGAATCCAAAATTAGCAATTAATTATGGAACATTTTTTACAATTATTTCATAGTTTTTTTTCTTAATAAGCCATTTTATATTGAAATTCATAAATAAGATAAATTTAAATAAATAACTGAAAGAACAAAATTTTACATTGAAGTATTTTACGACTTTGAAGGGGGAAATAAAAGTGATGGAATGCAAAATAGCATCAACGCTTCAATGCAGGTATTAAAGAAAATTTATCATAAAGAATGACATAGAATGTCATGTCAACTCTCGGGGCTTTTTTTTCTATGATCAATAAAACAAAAATCTCAAAAATTAATTGCAGACTTATGGTAACATACTCTGTACCTCAATTAAACAAAAGATTAGAATCTTTCAAACAGTACTAAAATTGATCTATTTCTGTGTCCTTTGGTGTGTAGCAACCTCGTGTCACAACTGCATGGCTACGTAGATTTGAATTTGGGCACGGTGTTTAAAAATTTAAAATAATTCTTCACTTCGCGAAATGTTTTATTGTAAGATAAGTAATGGTGATCTTTGCATTTTTCATTTACCTCAAATTGAATTAAATTATTAAATCTTAAAATTATTCCATTTACTTGAAATTGAAGTTGTGGTTATCATGGAGTTAGGATTCCGAGGTTACGTTTGATGACATTCAAATCAATACGGACGTTCGAGTTTCTGAATCCCCATAAATTTCTTCCAGCGAGATTTTAGAAGGACCTTAAAACCTCGATATCTTTTTGGGGGAGAAGGGGTGAAAGTTAAGAAAAAGATTTGTCAACTCATCATTTCTTGATCATTGCTTAAAATTTTGAATTCCTTGTAGCCTAGAAAGTTAATAGCCTTTGCGTGGTTAGTGCGGCATCTATTCAGAATTGACATATTATTTATAACACGCTGATACATACTGTTGTATGTTTTACCAACGCATAAAATTGTGAATGTATCCTTCTAGATGGAACAATTATATGAGATCACTCTGTATATTTGGAGAATATAGTATATCAATAAAAACTGCATAAATATTGCAAATTTAGTCTAGACTCCATATATTAATTTACATAACTATGTTTTTATGATAAATTTAAAAGCTTGCAATCAACAAATAACTCGAAGTAATCTATCACTAACCTTAATTTTATGAGATTCATAAGAAAACATGTCAAGCCTGGCTTATTCATTATTTCTACCCTTACCATAGTCTGCTGGTAATCGTCTAAAGACAGCTCATTCAATAACATCTATCCCCTAGAGACAGAAAACCTCTATGCTAGCCTAATTCTGATGAAGGTGAAATTCTTTTTCTTCGCATTAGGTTTCCGCAGAAAGACAAAAATTCTATTTATCCCCGTCCCCAGATACGTGGGCGTACTAATGGGGTTCCCCGGACCCCGTATTAAGGTTATCTCTTTCGGTATGCCGTGGCAATAAATGGAACTAACAAAGCTTGTGGAATTCCTTACAGATGGGCCGACACACATATGTAAGTAATGCGAAGAATCTGATTTCTTCTTTACACCAGAATGAAAGTAAAAATGAAAATTAATAGGATTTTCTGGATGTTATTTGGGGGATATTGAAGACTAGAGTTGAAAATAAAATGCGTTATTGGCATGAATTTAACAATCTTACCAATATTACTCTATTATAGATTTAAACCTTCTTCTTACGATCAATAGTTATAAAAACCTATTTTAAATTTAATCGTTAATTAATTAATAAGTATTAATTAATTGGTTTTAAAATACAGTAAAAATTACAATTTAGCACATTACTCTAATTTATTACCAAAAATGTAAATTTTTTTTCTCTGCGTATTAATATACGCTTTTTTCAAAAAGGAAAATAAATTCATATCATTCTTAAATTTTGTACAAAGTAAGAACTTGCCCTTTAAATATATCAAAGATAATAAAAAAACTATATAAATGCTAGTCAAAGAGGGATGTATGTTCTAAGTTTCTTATATAAATTTCAGATAAATTCTTTTGTGCATTTTTGGTATCTTCATTCACATTCAGCTCAGTGATCTCTTCAAAATTAACGTTATTTTTTAACTTATTAATTATGATGTAATCCTCATTATATAGTTTTATTTTCATTGTAATAATATTTTTATTATTCGATTAATATTTTAAACACAATTTAAAGTTATTTTTCTAAGCCACACTGCAAAATACGTCTTATACAACTACCTATCTCAGCAACCTAAAAATATTTCTCTTCCAACAGGATGCGTTTAACGAAAATTGAAGGAAAATTCATTTTGATGCGTATATCAATAAAATAAGAGATAATTTTGAAAAGAATCTTGCTAATGAAACACAATATGTTATGAAGAAGTATGTGATAACTGGTGGAAAATTGGATAAATTATTCAATCATGAAATTAAAATAAAGATGAAAAAATTATAAGTAGATTTATTTAAAAATAATAAGGAATCCAGTTCTTAAAGTAAGAGAGAGTAAGAGAGACATATTTTCAAAGGGGGATGTATTACAGCTATTTTGTTTCAAGGAAATTCAAGTAAAACTCCTAAACTACTTTTTCTGTTATTCCAACAAGTATCTTATGTATATTCTGAAAATAAAATGTAATGTTATTTTCTGTATCTAAAGAAACTGAATTTCAAAAATACATAGAGCTAAATACATTTCAAACTTATTTTGAAATTTATTTACCTCAATCCCAGAAGTTTCACTTCTTATGTAAAAGCAAACATATTAATCTACAGTTATTTTTTTCAAGACTAATTATTAAAGATATCCGCATCTGAAACATTTAATCGAGAATATAATTTTCTTGTTTCCGAAAAAACTGTCAAAAATAACCATTTTTATACGGTTAATCTTTCCTACTGTAAATAATTAAATTTTGATCGAGCCATAAAGGATGATACTTTGTTCAAAGTTCTTATTACGCATTTCAATCTAAAACAATTTTTTGATAACTTGTGGTTAAAGCAGTAAAATTCGTTGCCAATGACATTCGACTCAAAATAATAGATTCGAATGCAGATTCTGTCAATGAATATCACGAAATATTTGTAGAATCAGGAATAGAATATATATTAGGTTATCAATATAGGTTAGGTTACTACAAGTTAAATTGTTATCTTGAAAGTTACATTCTGAAGGAATGCTCATTATGTAGAAATTAGTGGAATGATTTACAAACTCGGTAGTTGCATTATGCTTTGAATATAGAATTTTGAAGTGTTCTAGCTATTATTCTCCCGCAATTCTCCCTAATTGATCCCTCATGAATACTCTATAGAAAAAGTAGTAAAAAAGAAATTATTTAAAATATAATTAAGATATAAAATTTTGTTATTTTTCTTAAAAAAAATTCCCATATTAATTATTTTTCAAACAAATTGTGTTTTATTCCATATTAAAGTCTAAGAAATGATTAAAATATCTCAATCAAAGTTTACAGGAAGTTAAATTTTAACCTAATGATCAACCTTCACACTATTCAAACGATGTTTGGAATCTTCTTTTCATCTCACGTCCGAAACATATCAAAATTTTGAAAATAATAACTTCCGTTATTATCTTATAATTTAGAAAATGATGTAAATGATGATTATGCAATCGTAGGGATTAACGATTATGATTCAAATAACAAAAGTTGCTAATGGATAATCAGGTTTTTTTTTTAAAAAAAAAAGTAAGACTGGAACGTAAAGACTCTTTGGAAGAATATGAAATGTGTTGGATAATCATGATTAAATCTGGAATATTACCCTTTGAAAAACTTACGGGAACGTTACCCATTCGTCTCCTATAATAATGAACTTCAGCCTGCCTAAAACATAACTTAAAAAGTTAAGAAAAATTTAAAAAACATAACCTGCAAAAGATTTCATGATTCTCTATTTAGAAAATGTTTGACAATCAATAATTTATTTATTTTCAAAGCAATCTTTACACGTGTCTGCGTGATGTTCACCACACATTGCTCTAGAACACGTTAGACAAAATTTGCGCGTCATTCTGCGTAAATTATACGGGCAAAATGCACAAATTTTCCTTTGTTTCTACATTGAGGTTTTCAACAAATTAAATGTCCTTCTATAGATTTAAAGCTTCATGTACTCGTATAATTGTCCTTGTTTATCAGGGCAAAGTTTGTATGTTCAGACGTTTCTTCATTAAGGGTGCAAGGAGATCTTCACTTAATTTTATAGCGAAAGTTTTTCTTGATAAAAATTTTGAGGATTTTCGAGCCATATTACGTACATGTAGAACATGTGCAATCACTAAACGATTATTAGCCCTCCCCTTAAATACACAAAGGAGACACAGACATGCTTTTCTACTACATAATATGTTCTTAAATATTTGTTTTAATGTGTTTACGGTCCCTTTTGTTGAGTTATAAAATTCTATAATTTCTAGTTTTTTGCTTACTTGAATAAAATTTGAATTTATATGGAATGTAGACCGAAACATAATACAATTATTTGGTTTTGTTTTATGTAACAGAAGAGTTTTGGCTTGGTTAAAACAATGCATTGAAGTTCCAACACTTCGTGAACATAACTGTAGGAGTTCAGTAGGAATTTCTCTTTTGTTTTTCCTAAGAGTTCCTACGATTAAGTTCATTATTTTCATCAAAAGCTTTTCAGCTATGGGTATTGAAGTAAACCAATTATCCATTGTAACATATCTATTAGTCCCTTGAATACTCCTTGTTGATCCTTCGACGAAAGAGATCAAGAGAAATACCTTTAGTATGAGTATGAGAAGTGAACTAAAATAAGGTATTGTGTTAACCATGTACACTCTACAAAAAAAAAAAAAAAAAAGAAAGAAAAGAAAGAAAACGACGCACCAATTAAAGGTTCCCCGATTATAATGAAATTTCTTTTGCAAACGCACTTGTATCGAGCATGCAAATGATTAAAATTTGGTGTTTAATTAATGAATAGCTGGAGCTACAGCACATCGGAACTGCACACTCAGCAGGTGTATATAAAAAGCGTCTCTCAATCTGATGGTCAAATTTTCTGTTGCATTGCAATTTAGGATAACTTTCAATGACTGAAAAAATGCCTCACCGCAGGATTCGAGCTCATTACGAGAAACCGTCAGAGTTTCAAAGAGGTTGTATCATTAGATTGAAACTGAGACAAAATTCAACAACCATTAGACAAAACTCAGCATCCGTTTCCCACATACAAAATAACTCAGCAATCTTTTTTCAAATACAATTTGGTTATAAATAAACTTTACCGATACATGACCCAATAGCAATTACACCGTTCTTGGTAATGGAACAAATTATTCATGCTAGTATTTTAAAATAATTATTTGAACTGAAACATAATATGGAAGACAATACTTAAGCTCTCGCAGATGTAGTTACTATGGCAAATGTTCAAAACTTTCAAATGTAAACACAAACGTTTTTATGTGAATGATATGAAAATTCAAAAATAGCACTAGAATGTTACTAGAAGCTTGAAGCACAGCACTTGGACAGAGACTAAGAAAAAAGTGGAAACAACTGTGATGTTCACATACGTTCGAAATTTTTTTCAACTAACGTAGCACTCCTCAACGTATTTCTCTCTAAACTCAACCTGTTGAGTTATCTTCGAAATGGGAAAAAGAAACCAAGGTTTGCACATTTCCAAGTTCATTGTAAGGTGCTGTCATGGTTGAAGTCATCACACTCGGTTAAAGAAAAAACACTAATATTTAAGAATAACGGATATAGTATATGTGCCTTAAAATATGATCAATGAGAAGTGTTAACGAATCTTAAACTTGTAAATCTTGGTATTTTGTTACCCTTTTGGGGGAAAGAGTAATAATTTATTTTCAATAAGATTTAACTTCTTGTTACACTTGAAAAGTAACTCAAACTAATTTTATGAAAGAAACATCCATATTTTGACGTTTTCAGGTAATTCTTCAGGCCTAAAATATAAAGAAAATGCCTGTGCTTATCTTGTTAGAAACGTATATGAATATAAATGGCTGTATTGTGCATATGGAAAACTCAAGGAAAACATCTATGTAGTGTGAAATGGTATTGATCGTGAGTGTCTGAAAAAATACTTGTAATCTCAAAATGACTCATTGCCTGACTATGAAAGGAAGTCTTACAAAATATTAACTCAAAGAATTAACTATGAAATATAATGGAACACTGAACGGCCCTAATAATTTTGAGCTTGATATATAAAAAAATATTGTGAACTTTCAATTTATCTAAGAGAAAAATTGCAAAACTTTATAAATATTGTCTATACTTGTAATTTCAATTAATAAAACTTATATCTATTTCACTTAAACCATGCCATCCCGAAATGAAAGATATATGAAATGAACACATGCACATTTCAATTGAAGTGCATTTCAATAGAGATCTGTACTCTTTTCTAATATCTCTAATTTTTAATTGCGAAATAACTCTAAGATATGGTTGAACCCCACTATCGTTCCAGTCATATCCATGAAAGGGACATAATTTGTAGAGTCAAGTGGCGATGTTTGGTTACGCATATTTATTTCTTTCGATTGCTTTGTATATCGCTTTAAAAGACTTTTGTTAATACTCAATAACATTAAAACAAAAAATTTAATCCAATTGTCTCAGATGTAATAGGTTACTCCTTCACCCTACATGAAAATAAAGTTTGTTAACACAGAACTCGATAAATGAGAATTATCTTCATTAGAATTATTCATTAGGACGTATGGGCTATTAAGTTCTCCAAATTTAAAATTATTGAGAATGCTAATACTGTATGGAAACATATTATTTCACATAACCTGTCACCTGCGATTCTTCGGGTCTTCAAATAGCTTTGACCAAGTATTTATCTTAACTACCACATTAATGAACACAGCAATTTTGAAGATGGAACATCATTCATGTGCCTATTTAAATATTAGATGGGATCGCACTCCCAACAACTTATCATACATTGAACTCAAATGTTATATTTTTCCAGGAAATTTTCATTGATTATTTTAAAGACAAAAAATAAGTCGATTGGTTTAAAGACTAATTTTCAAAACACCGATTATTGGCATTTTCTCCACCTTTCTCTAAATTCCAAAGAATAGAAATTTAATATTTTTTTTTTTTTCATTTCCCTTATTTTTTTGAAAACCAGTTCATCCAATAATTTTTTATCAATAATCTACTTAAATTGAAAAGAATTGTAATTGAATTTGAAAACATATCATTATGTTTTGAAATAATGAGAAAACTAATTTTATAAAAAGCTTTAAACATAAATAAAACGAATGTTATATAATTTCGTATCCAACTAAAATATCTTACAACTTTCAGCAAATTTTCACAAATAATCATTTTCAAATATATTTATCATGCATGAACATTTTACATGAATTGTAATAATGTCATTTGAGTCTTATTTCAAAATATGTATTTATACAGTTTAAATGCTTTATGTTTGTACGCACAATAGCTTGCTGGATTATTTTTTATTCTCAAGTATGCAAAATTTGTAAAATAAAATATATTAATTTAACGTATGATTTATATATTTTCTCGATACAAAGTCGGAATCAATCTTATCTAAACGGCATAGATTATACTCAAATATATCTGCAAAATCATTAAATAACTTTTACCTATACAAATAATGATGGTACAGTATGAGATTTAAGCGACAAATAATTAAATTAAATTTTTTTGTTGTGATAAAAACATTTTTTCATTTGAAATATTTTTAATTTGTTAGCTAAATTAGAGTCCTAAATAAACTACAGTACAGTGATTATTAAAATACAGTACTAAATAAACTAAACTACAGTGATTAACAATCACATAATAATATATTTAACATACTTTTTGCAAATAAAATAAGTTAATTTAGGATTTCTAATACATTTATAATTCCATAAAATATTTATTGACACATTTTTTATGTAAATGTAAAGCTACATATGATCAGTTACACTTAAAAATATGTCTAAAATATAGTAATAAATTAATGTTACTCTTCATTTCTCTGTACATATTTAATGAATTTTATATATTTTAATTAACATGTCAAATACAGTAATTTGGGTGTTGAACTAAGCAGTATTCTTGTAATCAGATTATGGATCAAAATTGCACCGTTTAATTTCAATAGATCATAATACGAGTGCTGATCTACATTAAATAGGGACCATTGTAGCCTAGTGGTCATGGACTCACGTTCGGCAGTTTTCGTCTAGTCGTGGGTTCGAGTCTTGATGGCACTTAATACCAACCGTGTAGCAGAGGCTGATGCAAGTTAAGTCTTTTGAGACTCAAAGTCC
The DNA here is from genome assembly GCA_019974015.1 of Nephila pilipes. Classification (NCBI taxonomy): domain Eukaryota; kingdom Metazoa; phylum Arthropoda; class Arachnida; order Araneae; family Nephilidae; genus Nephila; species Nephila pilipes. The sequence continues at coordinate 22,429 of BMAW01112988.1, forward strand.
TCCCTTTGGCGTGGTGTAGAAGTTTGAAGAGGGAGATGTCAGCTAATCTATAGCCCTAGTCACTTGACTGAGGTTCAGAATTATGAGATATTTCATTAATAGTCCTCGGACTGCTTCTAATGTGACGTTAAGGGAACGCATCAATCTATCTCTATTAAATAATTATAAATGCCATAACTGTAACGAACCGAATAATTTAAATTATTTTATTTTTTTTAATAAGATGTGCCTATATATTTGCCGAAAATGTTAACAAGCAAAATCATATAGGAATTCAATAAAATAAATTTTATAACTCTGCTTTAATTTTTAATATTGAACACTTGCATATATTTGAGATATTTTTAATTTTATAAATCAGAACCGGCGAAGCTACAAGAAAAAAACCAGCAAACCAAGTTCCCTTGATAAGTATTATTTTGTTTGAAGTACTCATTCACTATTTGACTTAAAAGTAATACGTAATATTTAATTTATAGAATATTTTAATCAAACATTGCTTTAGCACTTAAAATCAATTTCTTTTATTTTCAAAGATATATAAGCACGCGCTTAATATTTATGTCTTTGCCTCGTATAATTTTTTTCAAAAAGTGTTTAACTGAAATTGTTATAATACCAAATAACTATATTCGCGTAGGATGTTGTATGAAATAAAGCATAAATCAATGCATACTTTAGGATAAATCAATCTCACGATATCTTTTCATATAGTAGAGACACAAAAATCATTAAACCAATATTTATTCTTCTGAATGCCTGAAGTGTATGTGACAAAAGTATTTATTTATATGAATTTCAAGTATTCACATTTAAAGAATATGTTTATTTGTTCAAATCGTAGAACTATCTTTCATATTTTAAAATAGAAGCGTAAAACATATTTTCTGGTTCAATTCTTTTACAAATAGGGGTTGGAAAATAGGATCTATTGTGTAAAATACAATAGATAAATTAATTAAATGTTGGTAGTTTGTTCAAGATCTATAAAAGTATTTCAAAGCATTTTCTCAAAAATAATGAAATAAATTTAATCTAAATTGTTGTGCGCTCACGTATATTTCAACCGAATAGCCTTTGTATAATGTCATTTGGAATACAAGCAACCTTTGTATAATGCAATTCATGCACTGCAAATATTTGAAGCTTATTTCAGCTTATTGCTTACAAAATAAGCAATTATCTTCAATATCAAGTGAAATTTTATTAAAAATATTATGACAATTCACACGCAGGAAAATATTTGAGAATATTAAGAATTTAAAAGGTCATGCAAAAATTTAAAATAATGCATGATAAATGTAGCAAGAAGGGCATTGAAAAAAATATAAGGCACACAAAACAGCTAAATTTATGAAAAATACTTAAATAAAAAGATAATATAAGAATTTACATGAATTGGCAACAACACTGATTCGAAGCGAATTTTCAAACATTCTAGTGAATTGATTTCTCAGGTACTTAATACATTTTAATAACTGTTCTTTTTGACTACAATCCCTTTGCGAAAAGGGAACCTATTTAATGTTCAAATTTAAACTTACATATCCGATTAAGAACCCCCAAAATTTAAAACTATAATTTGTATAGTATTATAAATGAAAACACAATTATATTCTTTTTTGAGGCATTTATTTCAAAAAAATTTGGAACAAATTAAAATGTTATAATATATTACAGATCCAAACACTGTTTCCAAATATTGGTTTTTAATACAGGTTTAAATATGAAAAAAATAAAATATTGCTACATTATTCAGATATAACTAGTTA
>BMAW01112992.1:0-25012 GCA_019974015.1 Nephila pilipes
TGAGATTGTATCCATAAAACTTTTGTTTCATTTACCTGTGTCGTGATTGGAATGTAACCTTTTCAAAATCCATGAGATTGTACAAGCTTCTGTATCAATAAAATTTTTGTTTCTTTGACCTGTGTCGTGATGATTATTCAAACCACCCCTCTCGAGTAGAATACTCACTCGCCCTTCTATGTGAAAAAAAAAATTTTAATCTTAAGACTGCACTGTAATAATTCTTTACCGTATTGTTGTTCTAAAACAAATTTTTAACTGTTTGGCTGGACGGTTTCAAACATGAAAAGTTGGGCTTTAAACATGAAAGGGGGACGGAAAAGGGTGGAAAGAGGAGCTGATAAGGAAAAAAGTAGCTGCAACAGCGAACGTAGGTAGAAGGAAGAATAAAGAGAGATAAAAGGGGGAAACGGAGTGGAAATCAACAGAAAGGCAAAGGTTGGTGTCTCGTGGGGAGGAAAATATGAGTGGCGAGGTCGTTTCGTTTCATATTAGGTCGTTTTCTGTTTCCAGTCATTTTTTTGAAAGGGTCACGGTGCTCAATTATTTTTTAGACCAACTGTATAATGGGAAAAATAGCTCTTTGAATTCATGAATTTCTCTCGAATAGATCTTTTCAAATTCGATGGAGGAACGTTCTCTCAATAGAAAAAATTCTTTTTAAATGTCTCCCCCTGGGCAGTGTTTATCCCCAATTTTATTTACCATCTACATGTATGATTTTTTTTGAAACTTTGGATTCTGGAGTGGAATGTTCTATTTATGCTGATGATATTTTTATTTATTGTTCCTATCACTCTCTTGATACCATAAGTCGCAAACTACAAAATACCCTGGAAAGAATTACTCAGTGGTGCAATTATTGAAAACTAAATTTAAGTCACGAAAAAAGTGGACATTAAATAAGAAGAACTTCAGAGTTTTTTTTTACAGAAAATGAAATTCTTTGATATTTATTAATTTGAAACTTTTTTCCAGATAGGGATAATGGCCCTTGTTGACCTACATTCCTCCTCCAATCAACCAATCAATCAATTCTAGTTTTAAGTGCGTTTATCTGATAGATTAAACTTTTGCAGAATAGAAACTCAATTTTAAAAATGTTCCCGTTAATTCAAGCTTCATAATTTTGACTTATTCTTAAGGTTCATGTAATTTTATTAGATAGATAAAAGGGGAAAACGGAGTGGAAATCAACAGAAAGGCAAAGGTTGGTGTCTCGTGGGGAGGAAAATATGAGTGTAAGGTCGTTTCGTTTCATATTAGGTCGTTTTCTGTTTCCAGTCGTTTTTTGAAAGGGTCACGGTGCTCAATTATTTTTTCGACCGACTGTACCTATTTGTAGACATTTGTAAAGGAGGCCATCTATATATACAGAATCATAAGCACTTTTTATATCAAGGCTAATTCCCACGAAATAATTCTTTCTTAATTTAGCCTCAACTATTGCCTTATGAATAAGGTAAGTTGCTGTTCTACTGTCCTTAAAAGGAATAAAACCATAATGTTGAGGATTAAGCTTTTGATTAATTGTCAGATAATGAATAATGCGACCGGATAAAATTCTTTCAAACGTTTTCGAGAAAACCGAAGTTAAAGCAATGGATCTGTAAGAGGATATTTTAGTTTTATCTTTGTATGGTTTGGGAATAGGAAGGATGATTACATGTTTCCATGATTGTGGGACTTTTGAGTTATCAAATAATTGTTGAAAATATTTGAGAACAATAGTTTTTTCTCTCTGATTTAATCCTTTTAGTACAGTAGCAGGGATCTGGCCTGCGCCTGGGATAGTATTTCTAGAAGTTTTTATTGCTTTACTTAGTTCGGATATATGGAACGGTTTATTAAGAAGATTATCTTTAGAGAGAAAATCTAAAGGAATTGGTTCGTGGAGAATATTGTTGGATTGAAAAAATTCAGCAAAAAGGTTGGATTGAATTTGCTGGTGAGTGATAAATCTATTGTGAACTTGAAGAATATTTGTAGTTGATTCAGGATTCACTTGAGTAGATAATTTTTTCAATATATTAAAAAAGATTCTTGGATTGCTAACATTGTTACATATTTTATCCCAGTACATTTTCTTGGCTTTTTTAATATGAAATCTGAGTTTGCTGGAATAATTCTTGTATTGAATCCATTGAAGAGGAGAAATATTATGAATGGCCTTCCTTCTGAAATACTTCTTGAGTTTGTAAAAATTGTTGCATGCCCTGTTCCACCAAGGTGGGAAATATTTATTGGAAATTTTAATTTTTCGAGTATTATTTGAAATTATATTAGCAAAAGTATCCGAGAGATTGATATTGTTTTCCTCTATATTGTATAAAATAGATTCAATTTGTTTCATCACTGATTGCCAATTTATTTTTTTTACATTCCTCTGAAGATGGCTGTGAAGATTAAATTCTGTGATGATAGGGTAATGGTCACTGTTGAAGGAGCTGTCTAAAACATAAGTATTGGTGCATCGAAAAAGGTTGGCGGAGCAAAGGGTAAGATCAATGAGTGCAGCAGCACCTACTGTACTTCTGTGAGTCGGATCTTTGGTATTAAGAAGAATAAAGTTGGAGTTGGTTAGCCATTCCACAAAAACGTTGCTGTAATGCGATGAGTGATTAGATCCCCACATTGGATGATGAAGGTTAAAATCACCAAAAATGAAGATTGGATCAGTTAAAGATTCTAAATAGGATTTTATTAAGGTAATATTAAGTTCTCGAGAAGCATATAAATTAATGATATAGAAAGAGAAGTTATTTATAGTGACATGGACAATTAAACATTCGATGTCAGATGATTGAGGAAATGGAATAGGGATATGACGATCAAAAAGATTCATTGGAACTGCTATAAGCAATCCTCCTCCTGATCTGTCAAGTCGATCTTGTCTGAAAATAGTCTTTCCTGGAATATGCAATCTATTATCCTGTTTTAGAAAAGTTTCTTGAAAAATCCAAATATCTGTTCGAGAAAAGGGAGGGATGCTGAACCAAATGGATTTGTTCTGTATACTTCTACAGTTCCATTGTAGAAAAAGCATAAAAAGTAAGGAAAAGTTAGTTGTAATGAAAAAAATCTAAACCTCCCCTTGAGGATAGAGAAAAAAATTTTTTGTTACCGGAGTTATTTACCATCTGAAAAAAATAAATTAAGATTAAAGATTATGAACTAGCTATCCCATTTCTATGTTATTTGATGCATCTTCTTTATGAGGCTTTTTTTTACTGGATGGAGATACAAACCCTTTTTGTATTTCCATAATACTGCAGAGCTGTGAAAACATAGTTTCCATCATTTTTTGTACGGTTTCTAATAAAGATACTGTTTGTTTCTCGAGGGCTGTTTGAAAATTTACTACCATAGTTTCTAATTTTTTTTCCAGATCTTGTATCTTATTCGGTACTGTAATTTTCAATGCCGATGAATAATTTTCAGAATGAGTTTCACGGTATTTTCGTCTCGCTTCACCCTTAGGTAGATGTTGAGTACATTTTAATTCAATTATCTGTTTTTCTTTAATGTAGAAGGGGCAGAGTGGAGATTTGGCCGGGTGATCCTGTTTACAATTAATACAGTTTGTTGCATTGGTACACTGACCCGTATGGGATAGTCCACAATTAATACAGATAGCAGGTTTGTTGCAAAATCTGGAGGGATGAAAAAAACTAAAGCATTTATTGCATAGACGGGGTTTATCTACGAAATTTTGAATGCGGTGATTAATGAACCAAAGTTTAATACTGTCTGGTAGACTTGTACCAAGAATAGTAATTAAAATGGGAGAAACTTCTTGATTACTGCCGGATTTAACAAAGTGTCGCATTTCAACAATTTCGATATTATTACTCAGTTGTATTTCAGATGCCAAATCTTCTATAGGTATGTCTGTCGAAATTTGGGGATGTGAATCCTTCCCATACGAGGCTAGCTTTAACCGATATTTTCATGAGTTTCTCCATTCCAAGAATCTGGGTTGCGCAAACAGGGTCTGTGGTGTTAAATTTTATTTTTCCACTGCGTGTGAATGACATGTTATTAATATTAGCATGTCTTGAGATTTTACTTTTTTTTAATTCAGCGTGTAAAAGCTGCGGGTTTGTTTTGGGTATGGTAGATTCTTGTAGTTTATTTTCTAGAATTATTGAAATGTTAGAATATTTCCTGTCTCCAAGTCGTAACACAAGTTCCTTGTCACTTTTAAGGTTTTTAAAATATTTATTCTCTTTTGCATCCGTCATGTTTCTATTTGTTACTTCTCCTCGTTCATCAATATCCGTGATTTTAAATACGGAATGACTCAGCTTGAGTCTCCGTCAAAGTTGAAGAAATAAAAAAAGATTTGGTTAACTTACCAAAGTCCAATTGAAAAAGAATAAGAAAAAACACTAAGTCCAGCAGAAAATAAGATGGTTTAAACACCAACTGAAAAAGACAAAAACTCCCTGAAAACGGAGCAAGAGCTAACTTCAACCGGAACGAACAACCTCACCACCTCAACGCCAGCGAGATACTATCCTAAAACCAGAATCTAGCATACTGTTTGGAAAAATTTATCAAAACAAATACAAATTAAACACACCGCCAGTTACAGTGGCAGGTAATATAGACAAGAGAGCTGTAATGTGTGAAAGAGCTCATAGCCCTGTCGGGGCTAAGAAAAGTTAGGAGATATTAAATAAGAGAAGTACCAGAGATTTGACAATAAACTGCCTTTGCTAAGAATATAATTTTCGATGAATTTTGTTAAAAGAAGATTGGAAAAGAAAATGCTTGATAGATGAAGAAACATTTCTGGAAATTAGAAACATGCCAGCATTTTAGCAAGCAGCAATGAGATCATTGCCATAACGAGCAGCGTTTAGTTTAGTTTAGTTTAGTTTTTTATTAAGGGGTCTCAGGGGTGTTAAATTTTCCTCGACAGCTGAAAATGTATACAATTTTCGACTAAGTATAACTAATTTAAATTTATATTAAATAATTTGATATTTCTACACATGCTTTACAAATGTATGAGGTTTAAAATATATGTAAAATACATAAAATATATTATTACTTTTTTATATTATGAGGCCACAAAAACAATCAAAATTTCTTTCAGAAATTTTGACTAAGTTCCACTACGCGCAAGATATTTTCAACACAATTAGTTCTAAGTACTTGCAAAAAGTTGATTTTCAAAGTCAAATATGCCCTCTTAAATGTCAACCCATTCAAAATTAAATAAATATTTAAATGTATTTTTAAAAAAATTAAATATTTAAAAATTTTAAACATTTTTATAAAAACTAAATATTTTCCAACTTTTATAAAAATAATAAATATATGACAATAAATTTGGGCTGAATTGAAAGAGTTTATTATACTTATTATACATACAAACTTTTAAGTGTTTAAGTATTATATGTTTTGAAATATCCTGCGCGTAAGTGAAAAAAACTCAAACTGAGAAAAATGCATTTAAAGTTATAAAATTCAATTATAAAATTAAATTTTGAAACTTACATATTAAAATGCTCCTGGATCATAAACTGTGCCTTCCTTTTGCTCTAACAACTCTCTTTCTTTAGTTTTCTGCATTCGTTTGGCTTTGCGTGCCTCAAAAGATTATGCCAAACTCCGTTTTTTCGAAATCTTGATTCTTCGTTTGTCACGTTCAGCCAGTGATAAGCAAATATTCTCGTCCATTTTTAAGCCAAACTTTTCTATTATGGAAATAAGTATTTGACTACCATCATTGAAAATGCTGGTGGCCAGATTTGTAGCAATCTCTGCAACTTGGAGACCAGAACCAATTGTCTTCGGGCAAAATTTCCATATCAATGAATTCAGACATTCATTTGGATTCTGCGTCTTGCCACCTAAGCATTTTCTCAGTAGTGTTGGATGAGATAAATCTGCAAACACTGGCTTTATAACATCACGTACTGCTTTAGCAATGAGATTTTTATGGCTGTAGTTTGCCTGAGTATTGTTATTAATTGCAGCATTATATCTACACCATGTATCTGGAGTTGTTGGACAAAACCAATGCATGGGTTCATCATTTGTGCTACATGAGTGACCCCAAACTGCCCAAATAGCTTTCCTCATGTCTTTCACACTTGTAGAATTGCTTCGAATAGCATTTCCATAGTAATGGGTAAGTTTATCAATCAAACTGTCAGTCAGCCTTCCTTTACCGCCAATAGTTTTACCGTCAGACAATTTCTTTTTCCCATGTACTGATTTAAGCTTCCTAAGTCTTGTGCCCATCCGCTTTTGCACGTGACCAACACATTCAACCTTCTGAATTAGATGATCATTCCCATATGGTTTGCTTTCAGAAAGAGCACTGAAAGTTTTAGCATCACCGTCTCCTATGTAGTTGGAATATTTCAAATCGTGAAGCTTTTCGGAACGATTGAATATTCTCAGCATTCCATCTACCTCCATCTTACCCGCAGATCCAGAATAGTTTTTTCTGCATGAGATCCTGTGGTCTCACTGCCATTTCTTGTACTTTGGACCAAATTTAATGCCTTTGTAATGATCACATCCTTTACAAAAAGACGATAGTACTTCCCTATCTAAAACTTTACCCGTTTCTGCACCTATTACAGAGCACACTCCAATTAATGACGAGTGTCCTCTCGTCTTCCAAGTCCCATCACCGCTGATTGTAAGGATGTTATCAGGAGACGAAGATTTTTCTTCTTCCGCTGCTCTCTTCATACTTGCTTCTGCTACTTCTTTCGTAACATGCAAGAGTTGGTTGTTGATAGCATCATAAGATTTTTGCTCGACAGGATCAGGAAGATTCATCATAGTGCAGAATGTTTTTAAGTCTTCTAAGCCTCTGCCAATACATCTCATTGCCAAAACAGATCTTCTATTTATTTCAGGAGCATTTTTTTTATTGCCAGTCATTTCACAGCTTCTAAAAGAGCTGACAATCCCACAGTTTTTACATTCTATCTGAAAACAAGAAGACAAACCCCGCCATGATTTCTCAATTATTTTCATTGGTCCATGGCATTTAGTGCAACTTGACACAGACAGAATAGTATTAAAAACTAACATGTGATCTAGTATTCTATACCCTTTAAAATTTTCACTTACCGCAGAAAAATTATCTTCCAAAGAAGACTGAACACAAGACAACTTCCTGCTGGAAGCAGATTTTGTCTTTACATCAATCGTTGGTACAACTCTCTCAAATGATAAATTATTCTTACCTTTTCTAATGAATTGGTTCCCATAGAATCTCCTTTTCTTTGGACGCTTTCCAGGTGGTCTTTTTCATGAAACATTATCCATATCTCAAGTGTAGATTGGGTAACGAATATGCTTATATTTATGCACAAAATTGTGTTCAAACAACGTGCGAAAATTAGCAAAACGAAATAAAGCAAGTATAAACATTGTGCTGAGTTGCAGCCCTCCTTCTGATAAGTCTCAGCGATTAAAATATTTTAATGAGGCTGACTTAGAAATAAAATAAAGAAATGTAAACAGAAACTAAAATTTTGTGGGCGTGGCATCTGTCCATTTAAACACTGATCTTACCAAAACATACTTCGGAATTTTTCAAATAACTTTTGAAGTTTTTTGAGTATCGTCAAATGGATGGTATCAAAACGTTCAGCTTGAAATGAAGAACAACATATAATTTTTTCAAAAAATCGAAAAATTTGAAGTTTAACACCCCTGAGACCCCTTAACGTCGCACTAGAAGCAACACGAGGACCATTGGCGATGGACCCTAGGTACGCGGCGGGTCTTTGGCAGCCAAGGATGGCAGAATTATATTATAATTTTTTGGGGGATCCTTCAGTTTACGGAGTTGAAGATTTTTCCCCGCCAAATCCTAATTTCTAGCTAAAGGCTGATCGCCAAGGTGTTGTCCTTGGGAGAAACCAGTTTGTAGCAACCTTGCGCGGGACAAACTCTCTGCGTCCACTGTTTTTTCTATACACTGTTTTTTCTGGACATTTACCATCTTTCAAACGATCTTGTTTTCTGAAAAGTGTTGTCTAAACTACGCTCCAGCCATCTTCTTGTTCTTCATATGAGAGTTTCCTTTGATTTTTTTTAAATAAGCCTTTATTACAGTGAACTACTCGAAAAATATTTTTAAAGAAATGCTTACCCATTTGAAGAAATAAATTAATTATGTAATAAAAGTAAATAGAAATTAGGTTGAAGTAATTTGTTTCGAATAGAAAAAAAAATAATTAAAATTTGTAAAAATTTGGGTGATTTTTATTATCGTAAGTACTGGAAAAGATAGTTGTTTAGGAATCAAGGTTACAAGTCATTTTTAAGTAATTTCCAAAATTTCTTAATATTTAAAATCTGTTTTTTTTACTATTAATTATGAAACATTCTTAAAGAATTGCTTACCTATTTGAAGAATTAAATTAATTATGTAATAAAAGTAAATAGAAGTTGGGTTAAAGTAAATTGATTCGAACAGAAATAAATTAAAGTTAGTAAAAATTTGCGTGATTTTTGTTATTACCGTAAGTACTAGAATAGATTGTTGCTTAAGAATCAAGATTACAAGTCATTTAAGTAATTTCTTATGATCTAAAATCTGTTTTTATTATTAACAATGAAATTACTTTTTTCTTGCTTATCATTTAATTACTGAAAAAATTAGCCTTGTATTCTTCGGAAGGATCAAATATTCTATTAAATTTTGTTTAATTGTATTTTGTATTTATTTACAACTGATTTAATGTATAACATCTAATCTCTTGAATAATTAAAAAAAAAAAAAACTAGAATTAATAGCGAAAGATGTTATTTTAAAGTAAATTTAACAAAGTACATTGTCTTAACACAAAATCTTCTTCCGTTTTTTTTCCACTACTTATAAATTTTCAGAAAAAAAAAAGTGATTTAAAATAAAGGAAAAAAATATTTGCTGGAAGAATTATCTTTAGTGAACAGCATTGGGAAATTATTTTGCTGGTGGAATCCATCAAACGACGATGTTGAAAATAACTCGCTTATTATAAACTCGGATGTTCTTAACTATCGAAAAAGAGCTCAACTCGTTGTAGATAGGATTTTTCGAAAGGGGCGATGGAGAACTGTTTTATCAGAACCATTTTACAAAGCCAGTAATGGAAATGTGATCAAGCAATATTTTACTACCCATTTATCCACCAAATGTAAAAAAAAAGGTTATTGGATTCTATTTAACTCACGTTTCCGTGTCAAAAATTTAATATTCTTTTTTAACAAATTAAGTACATTTCATTAGTATTATTTACTAGCCACCTAGGGGGCTATTGTTTTAGGTGGAGCGTATTGGCGTACCAGATCACTTTTCAATTTTTAATCGTTTGCTTCAATTTTAATTACATTTAGCTTAAATATATTCAATTCATCGTTTCCTTTAATTTTAATATTGGAAAAGTTTGTTTTTGTCCATATCTCGATATTTCTTCATTTACTTTAATTCTTATATTTAATTGAGTAATTTAAAACCAATTATAAAAAAGCGCACCTTGAGTGACTAAATCTGTCCTTTGCAAGACTTTGCATTGAACTTTTTTTTTTATTCTATTTATAGGAGATGTTGAGATTAATATTTTTAATACACTAATATCTCTAGAAATTACTTCAAAGTTTAAAATATCTTTATATGGTTTCTTTTTTATAGTATCAAATTAAAAATTATTAGAAGAATACTCATTTCTCTTATGTATTTCTATGGAATAAAGTAAATGAAAAGTTTTTTCCTGTGAAAGCCATACGGTGGAGAGTTATATGACGTCAAAATTCTTTTCGATGAAACGAGTCTAGCTTTCTTCTTGCGCAATTTATAATTTGATGAATAAAACAACTGTAACTAAAATTAAAAGCTAAAGAGTTTAATTTATTGCTCTCCTTTTCCTTAAAAGGGAGAAACACTTTCATTACAGCTATTATATTAAATTAAAAATAGATGGAAGTTCCATAATTAAGTTGGGAAATAAAGTTTTTAAAATAAAAATTGAATTCATTTATTGTAAATATCGATGCTAAATTAAAAGAAGAAATCCCTTCAAAGAGTGGATGGATCATTTTTATGAATTTTTTAATCCGTAAATTTTGCAGAAAAAGCTGAACATTAAACTTTCATTTGAAGTTAAAAAAAAACTCAATATTGTTTCAAAAAATATTATACTAGCATTGAAGGTGAAATATTATATAAACAGAAAAATTTTAAAGCTTGGAATAAATATTAATTTGTTAAAAAAAAGAGATTTTTATGAAATTACTCTTTTCTTTAGGTAAAACTTCAAAAATCAATGTTCTGATCAACGTCGGAATTAAATTCGTTCAGTCACAAGCGATACAAAAATAATAATTAAAGAAGTTTGTTAATTTCAGCTCCGTCGCCAATAGCCCTCGTGTTGCTTCTAGTGCGACGTTAATAAAAACTAAACTAAACTTGTTAATTTCAGCATTTAAAACAAGCAGAAATACAAAATTACTTTTCTTAGAAATACATATAAATAATAATTGATTGTAGTGAGTAATTTCTCATATAATATAAATATACCACACAATCAGTTACTTCAGTTACTTCAAGGAACTCCAAGTATCGTCGAATTTCGCGGACAGTATAAATGAATTTTGTTTAGAAATAAAATAGAAAAGGTTAAGATTCTTAAATCTGAAAAAAATTACATACTTAAATTACATATAAAATTGTTATATGACAAATAAATATTTTATTTAAATATTGATCATTACAAATATTTTACATATATGTATACATTTTACAATAAAAAAGCGTAATAGTTCTTACTCCTACCTGTAAAAGTTACTAAACTTAGTCTCTTTTTTTAATTAATTATAATTATTTGACAGATAATAGCTACAATTTTCAATCTTATTACTAAAGAAAATGCAAATACGTACACCCATTTAGTTGAATAATATACGTATCTCTCCTCGTGCATTCCTGTTAATAAAAATTATTTTCAAGGCTTATAAATTCTGATATCAGATTAAATACAAAAAAAGAACAGAACAATTCAATTAATATAGCATTTTACATGTAGAACTTAGCAAACAATAAAACAAGTAAAAAAATATTGATCTGTTCACTAAGACATTCTTGTTTGAAATTTTAATGAATTAATAAACTCATTTAAGTATCTCAAAATCAAATTTTTGTATTACTGATTTTTATATAGTAAAACGAGACGTACGAGCATTAAAATATGTTGTTAGGTTCAAAAATACATAAATCAATTAAATTGTTCAAATTAAATAAAGTAACTATTGTAAATGTTTTAAATAAACATTACAACCACAGATAAAAAGGTTAAATGTTTACTCCTTGGGCTGTCAAATGAATGTCATTATTCAACTTTCCTTACATTATGAAAATTTAAAAGACATTTCACAAGCAAAATGATGAAATCTAACTAGCAGTAGAGAATAATATTTATTCAAAAGAAAAACACTTATTGGAAAAAGAAATTTAAAAAAAATTAATTTCCCCTTAGAGTCCCGTTATGTAAGGGCTCTTGACACTAGACTTTATAACTTTGAGTCATGGTTAGATGAAAAACCCAGCTGGTATCCTAACTTGAATTTCCCTATCTTCCACACAATTCCACTTAATGACTTTGAGATTTCATTTCGTTTCGTATACAGTAATCATCAGGATTGCACCCACGACTGATCGCGGCCCTTGAAAGAGACAAAAGTCATAAAATAAATATTATACAAGACAAAAGTAATGTGAAAATCAAACATTTAAAATTGTTCAGTAGAATGTAGATTTTTATTCAGAATAGTTTCTTATATAAACCAATAGGGAGATATAAAACCTATTTTGAAATAACATATTAGAAAGTTGAAAATGAAGACAACTAATTTTAAAACATTAATTAATTAATTATTGTAGAAAGGAGCAGGTTTTCTTTGAATAAATGGAATCCAGAATCAAACACATAAAAGGTATTTATGAAATGTCAATTTCATACGAATTGAGTAACTTAATCAACCATTTGATTCCATGCTTGTTATTTCACTAAATATCAACAGATTTAGAAATTTACATCGTTTTTCATATAGTGGTTTGAAAACAAATAGTTCATAAAATCAATACATAAATTAACTTTCTTGTTGAAAATAATTTTACGAAAAAAAATGATATCCTTAAATTTATGAATGTAGAATTTTGTTGGGAATGTAATGGCTATTCTCAAAATTTCAATTTATACTATTATTAACAAAGCTTAACAAAATATTTGTTCTTTGAATGAAACAGCAATATGAAATATCGGAATAAATTCTAATTACTACTACTACTAATAAATTTAATTCTAAAAACTATTATTTTTTAAAGAGGAGCTGTTGAAAATGAACATCATTCAACATAAATAGGTTATAAAAATCCAGATATAATTATATTAAAAGTACTTAAATAATACAATGGCTTTTAGCATTTGCTTTGTACTTTGCAATGCGATTTTTTTAATATTATATACATGTTTTAATTTTTAAATCAACACATTCAATGTTTCCTTAAAAAATTTCTGCAAAACGACTAAATGTTGCATGTAACCTGTAACCACGCAGGCCTTTGAAACAGCACAATTTAGAAAAAATTAAATAAATATTCGAATGACACAAATGAAATGGTAATAAAATTTTTAAATAATTTTTGAAAGTATAACCAATCATTAATTACTTGAAAATAAGCCAGTAATCTTAAAATTCAAACATGAAAAAGTATCTTTTATGTGAAAAAATTTATCCGTTTGATGATTAAAAATTTACTTTAAGTATATTCTCCTCTCTAAAATAAGACTAGGGGGTGGATGAGTGATAAGGTAACTCCAAAACTTATTTTCATGAAGTATTAAAATAATAAACCCTTTTTTACTGATATTGAAAACCAGTGCAAAAAAATTCTCTGTATAATAAAAATTATTTATAAAAATTTAATGTTTAAAAAAATGAAATCATACCGAGAATATATTCGGAGTGCAACTTGGGTCATGGTTTGCATTTTACATCCTCTTCGTTAAATATGTTTTATCTAGTAGAATTTTGTCTTGCCTGCAACACTTTATACTTTAGTTAAACAAAATATATTCCCATAGGCAGTGAACATATAAGACTTAATATAATACTAACCTAGAAGGCAGTCGTGATGAAATGTGATTATTTCAGTCACTTTTCTCATCGTCTTTTTAAAGCCGTTGAGAGTCTTTATACATTTTTACACAAATTTGCGTAAATTGTTTATAAAAAATATTCTTGGGACTTACAAAATTCAATATGAATTAGCTATTATAATATGCGTTTATATCCCACACATCAAAACAAGGTCACTAATATCTACTATGCTCCACTATCGAAATTTTCGAAAGAATACATTCACTGTACAACCAACTCCGAGGACTGAAACCTCCCTTCCTCATTCCTCGTCCATACGAAAACTCGGCCGTCGCCTTAGGCGACTTTTTGTAGCTTTTCTTTTTATATTATATTACTCATACCGAGTAAAAGAAATCCCAGATTTCTGTAAACTCGAAATAAATACATTGCCAAGTTTGTACGATACAGCCGTATGACTTCGAAGAAATACGAGTTTTTAGATGGCATCCCACCCAGCAGAGCTCTGACCATTCAAACATTCTCTTCATTCAAGCTGACAAAGCTTGGTGAACTTGTCTTTGCAACGAATAATCTTACGACTTTCCACTCCTTGCTTGCACCCCGGACCCTGATTTCTTATTTGAAGGGCAAATCTGAAGGGCTTCTCTATCAGACCTATGCAAATTTTTCCCAACACTTTCAAAGAATAGCTCACACACAGTTTGGAGAGATCAAAAATAAATCACGAATGTTTTTTCGCATTTAGGAAATTTAGGTATATTAATCACACAAAAAGTTTATATTTATTCGAGAAAGTAATAAAATTGTTATTGATTCAACTATTTACATATAATGGATTACCCTATTTCAAAACACATAACATATTTACTAAGGAAGTTTTGGATTTAAATTGATCGTAGCATATCGCTAATTTGTCGATTTTTTAATATAAGATTGTTTTGATAAAAAAAAAAAACAAAATATGCAGATACATACACCATCTTCATAATTATTGTTTCCATTAAGCTTGTTGTTGTATTCATGTAGCTGATTATATTCTGTTTATATAATTACTGCATTATTTTTATGCAGTGTATTTCATTTGAAGTACTCTTGTTATTTACAATGAATGAAAAACTTCTTTATTAAGCTACTTTTAGTTCTTCATTTTCTTTTTTATCGAAAATAATTATTCTTATAACTCAATGTAGCATTAACGTAATAATTTTTTTTCCTGGATAAATAATACTAAAATATATTACTATCTGTGAGTGTAAATATTTGATTTGATACCTGTTTGTAAAGTCTGTGATAAAATTATAAGTAAGATGTTTCTTTGAGCATAATATTCAGCAAAAATGTTTGGTAAAAATTTGCTTATTTTCCTTAATACACAAGTTTTATATATTTTTCTGCATATCTTAACAATATAAACATATGAGCAATCTCTCTCTCATACTTCTTTCTTTATTTTCAATGATATAAACCTTCTTACACCTTTCTTAAATTTACTTTTAATCTTGACACTGTGAATTATACATTATTTTGGCTTGAGTACCTCATAATAGTATGAATTTTAATCTATTTTATTTAGCTTATTAAAATTACATAGTAATATTTATATAGCAATTAAATCATGAAATGCTCATGCAATAAGATTATTTCATTTGCAATATATTTAATTACTTATTGTAATTAAATGTAAATTAATGAATAAAGGCTAATTACCTTGGTTTGGTTTTATTAACGTTGCACTACAAGCAACACGAGAACTATTGGCGAAGGACCTCATAATTTTGTACCTCGGTCAAGTGACGAGGACGACACCTGAGCTGGCACCCCTTCCTAACTTCCACACCATGCCACACTTAAAAATAGTTCAGTTCAATATTTCTATTAACAATTAGAACTATGAAACTACTTTAAAATTTATTTGTAAGTTATAATGCAATTAGCGAATACTTCACACACAAGTAAGGATCCGTAATTTGTTTGAACAGTACAGAAACTTATTGAAATTATTTACTAATATTAGGATTATTGATGGACAATTTTTGTGTTTTTACATAAACACAAAATGTTCAATTTATGTTCCAGTGCATTACCTAAATTTATAAAGAAAGTGTGCTTTAATTATTAAACTGACAAATGGTGTCTTTTAACAAAATTGAGCTGAGCTATTTTGTAAAATTATAAGAAAATAATTATGTTCGCCATGGACACACATAAAATATGCTAATTTTAAAAAAAGATTTGGAGTTGTAAATGCGTGCCTGTCATGAAAAATTAATAGCAAAGGAAAAGAATCCAAAAATTTTAAAGGTGAATGAATTAATATGGTACACTCTGTGAAAGAAAGTTAAAATAATGTACTAAATAATACAGCGGGAACTATGAAAGAGATTTGTCATAAATTTATAAAAGTTCTAAAATTAAAATAAGGTGATATAATTTTTTTTTAAATATTCTGTCCTTTTTAGGGTAACGTTTCCTCATTACTTTGCATGAATAAGTAATTCAAAAATGGAAGAAATTTATTTTGAAACAGCATTCACTTCATCCTTGTTTGATAATTTCTTTACATAATAGCGGTGAAAAAATAAATCTTTTTCAAAAGTTTTAATTACTTCGCAAAATACTATATCCGCAAGAAAAAAAAGAATATTTGTTAGTTATACTCTAATAACAGTACTCGAAAGAGGAAAGAGGGAATTTTTTTTTTAACAAAATTTTAGCATATACTGAATGAAGTAAGTATTAGAAAATATAACATACTATACTCAGTATAATAAATGCTGAATTTATTTGAACTGATCAAAATTATTAAAAAAAAAAACTTTAAAAAAACATGAGCTGTTTTACAGTAGCTTATTTGTATGTTAACAACAGTTTATTTCTTACCATGTATTTCCTTTGTTTGTATTCATTTATGAAATGCTTGAAAATATTTTAAGACTTTTTTAATTGATATTCAACATATTGATATGCAGATTTTTAAGAATTCAAGAGAAATTGAAAAATTAAAACAGAAACTATCTATACCTACATCCCCCCCCCTTTGTTTTTCTCTTCTACAATCTTTAAAAAACAAGTTTTTATACGTGAAATGGAATTTTTAAACACAAGAAAAATACACCTTATACAAAGGGAAATGTGGTAATTGCTTTCAGGGGCAATATTCTGTTTCAAATGTCGCATTCATTATCGATTTCCGTATGATTATACATCATTCTCGATTTTATTAACGTTATACGTCACGTCAATTCCTTTCTTACAAAGTCGTCGTGAGTGTCCAGCTTATACCTCCATAAAACCTAAAATTTTTAAATATATGTTTGGGATTCAAATTTTTTTTTTGGCAGTGTGTGTTTTAGTCGGTTTGTGAGAGAGAAACTTTTACAAAATTGATTAAATGCTATATTTTATCAACAATGAATTAAGTGAAATAGTTCGGCAACCATTTTCATTAAAAATGTAGCACCTAAAAAAATTAATTTTGTTCAAGCCATAAAAAATTTCAGGGTTCAAAGCTCGCACAAAAATAGTTTTAGTTTTTTGATGACAGAAAGGATAAAAATATTTTGTAAAACATCAAAAATAACAGATTAATAAGCTTCATTAAGTATATGGTTGTCTGCTAGATATAAATTGAACCTATTTTCTTTAGATTAAAATGTTTTTGTTTTCCAGGTCACTTCAACTACTTAATTTTTATTAAATAAATGTTTATTATATATTTCAGATGGAATTTTTATGGAAATAATTCTAATAAGGGGATCTCAGGAAGGTTTCCACCCCGATTCTCAATATTTGTAGGTTCTCTTCTAACATTATTACACTTCGTGATTAGAGAAATGTTACCCTAAGAACTGAATTCAAAATCATATTTGCTGCCTTTACTTATTTTTATTATCACTTTTTTCATTTTCTTTTATCACTCAAAAATCTGAGTATTACTCTTAGAATTTAAGCAATATTTTTCTATATAACACACACAAAACATGCTATTGTTATTGAAATTATATATGAAAAACAAAAGATTCAATTCATCACGAATAACTTTTTTTTTTGTAGAAAAAATATATTATCAATTATTTTACTCATTTTGAAGAAGAAAACGTAAGAATTTTCTTAAGAATAATATACATCTTTTTTTCAATTATTATTTGATAAGAAGCTATTGTTAATGGATCAGTAATATAACTATAAAAAGAACAACTGATTTTTTTTTAAAAAAAAAATATCATATTTATTGACTTTTAGACAATCAATGCTTGTAAAGAATTTTTAAGCAAACGTTTATTTAATGTACATTTGCTCTTTATTAGCGTACAATGTGTGTGTCATTTCACATATATTTATTTTGAGTTTCAGAGAATTCAACAATATTAAAACAGTTCATCATCGAGTTGATGTCATTGAAGACCCGCTGTGTAGTCGAGACTGATGCACGTTTAATTGGTCGAGGCTCAAAGTCCTCCCATAGGCGTGGTGTGGAAGTTAGAAGAGAGGGTGCCAGCTCAGGTATCATCCTTGTCACATGACCGAGGTTCAAAATTACGAGGCCTGTCACCAATGGTCCTTGTGTTGCTTTTAGTGCGAAGTTAATAAAACTTTTTAGTCAATCACCGTTGATTTGAGAAAATCGGAATTTAATTGAAATTGTATAACATTCATAAACAATCAATATTTTTCTTTTCACTTAGACTTCTTGATTATAAAGACTAATATTTATCTAAATTTTCGAAAGGTTATAATATTATACATTTCTTGAAGAACTTCAGCCTTAATTAAAAATAAAAATTTCTACGTTTAAGTATATGATTGCGTGAATTATTTTGATACATATAAAATAATTTTATAACGTTTACAAATTTTTAATGTATTTACTAAAGATTGTGAAATTGAAATATATGATCATGCTACATACATTTAAACATGTTTTTTGAATATCTGATCTTTGACTAAAGGGAAATAAATATTCATTTGGCAAATGCAATGTTTTATAAAATATTCAGAGTAAATGTTTAAAGCAACGCCTTCAAATATTTCAAAAGATATATTGCTGTTTGGAATAATTAAAGTTTTCCTTTATAATTACACTAATGAATATTCATACAATAACCGTATTTCATGGCATGTCATAGTTTATCCCAGTTTTCATTTACAGAAATTATTAAACTCAATGAAAATTAAAACATTACATGACTTATTAATTCAAAATTTCTTTTATAATTTTTATATATATATATATATATATATATATATCGCAGCAAATATGAAATATAACTTTTAATGAATTGAACAGTTTCCTTCATTGTTCAAAAGTATTACTAATTTATTCAGACTTTTAGGTGCTAAAAATAATTTACACATCCAAAATAATAAGTGAAGAATTTTTGAGAGTATAAATAGATAATACAGAATTTCTATGTATTAAATTATGAAATGGTATATAATATAGTTTGATAATTATATCATGTAACGGTACTGTGGCCACTACCTTCTATAAATTGCAAAGTGAAAAATTATAATAGTTTTTCCCGATTATTGCATATGAATAGAATAATTTACTGCACGAAAATTCTAATTATGGTACTAAGAATGATACAAGGAAATCGCAGGAAAGAACATGTCTTCTATTTTCAGAGAATATATTTCCAAACATTTCTTAAATTGAAAACGGACATTTAATTGCAAAGCGGCTTTCAGAGAGAACTTTCGCAGAAAATGGAAGAATAATGTGTTGCTACAGGCTACCGCGCAAACCTTTCCTTTGCCCAGCAAGGGACCAACTTTCTTATCTGGTCCTTTTGTCAAACAACACTTAGAACTGTCAATCATCGACAAGAAAGGGGGTAAGCAATGTCGTAAAAACTTCCGTCGGCACCATTCTACGTGTGGACTTCGAGGAGTGAGCACACCTGAATTATATGGAGCGAATTAAGCCTAACATGGCCAAGGACCTGGCTATAAACCCGATGGAGATTGCACCTCCTGAGAGTAATACTCCACAACCCAGCGATCTACAAGTATGCGTGACCATACAATCACTCATTCATCAGATAAATGTACTCCAGCCAAGACTGAGATACATCAACGAACTTATTGAAGTAGAGCGGAAAAATCCGATAAACAAGGACCCGAAAGCAGCTACCGACCTGCAGACTGAAAAAGGAACCATTACCAACAACCTGGAGAAACTCTCAGGTGAGCTGAACTCTTTCTCTCACTGCCCAGTTCCTAATTGTAAAATTCACAAAGATTTAAATTTAAACGTAAATAACAATAATCTTAAAAACCTTAGAAAAAGAATGGCTGAATCCTGTAACATCAGTCAAGCAACTAAGCCTCACGAGGCAACAACAAATTCTAGTAGAACTCCTAAAGCACAAAGAACCATAGATAATGAAGGATTTCAAAAACCTTCAAAAACAGTAAAAATCAAACTCCTGAAAATAATAATCTAAATATCAGCAATAGCTTTGATGCGCTTTCGGACTGCGAACCAGACGAAGCCGACACCGACCTCCCCCCCACCCGCCTCCAAAAATTCAACCAATCATGCTCAATCTAACACAAAATTATAACTTGATCATTCAGGCAGTCAACAGGAACTTGCCTACATCTACCTGTAAACTATTCGGACAATATATCAAGATTAATCCTGAATCGGAAGACGATCATCGAGGAATAACAACCCAACTTACAAACATGAGATCCGAATATTATGTTATACAACTCTTTCTGAGAGGCCTTTGAAGGTCTATATCAAAGGCTCTCCATCGCATGCAGACCCAGAAGACATCAAAGAAGACCTGGAAGCACAAGGAATTAAAGTGCAAAAAATAGCCCAACTCAAACAACTAAAAACCAAACTTCCTCTCCCCATATTCATGGTTGAAGTGAGGCGAACAGAAGACGCCCTTGACATATACAAGGTCCAAGCAGTAATGCACATGCTAGTAAAAATCGTACCCTTCAAGAAAAAGCAGACCACCACGCAGTGTTACAACTGCAATTTTCATCATTCTTCGATGAATTGCTGAAGGAACACCCGATGCCTGAAATGCGGAGCCAATCATCGCACAGGGGAGTGCGAGATGAAAGAAAAAATAGAAAAGCCAGTTTGCATAAATTGCAAGCAAGATCATGTGGCCTCATGGCAAGGATGCCCGTTGTTTCCCAAAAGGAAACCTAAAAAAGGAGACGTGACCAGCAAAATCACCGAAAGAAATACCATTTTAGCAACCAGGCCTGTTACAACATATTTCACTTTTGCGAACATCTTAAGTAACAAACCCAACCCACAGATAGCGCCACCCATAGCCACAAAACAGGTCGAAGCTTCGAACCAGTTTGAGCCGATCAATATCCCTACTATACCAAACAATAGTAATACAACCAATACCCAAAATAATTTTAACTTTATAACCGCCATAAGTGAATTACAAAACTTATTCAACAAATTTCCAAAACTCTTTGAAGCCCTTAACAATATGTCAAAAACAACCAATGATCTAGACAAACTAAATATTTTCATAGCGGGTGTAGTTGCCTCTCCACCAACATCAAGTAATTAAAATTCAATCTTCTCGGCCTCAAACTGGTTACCTGGAACTCCCTAGGGGTAAAGTCTCGTTATGTAGAATTACGACACTTTATTGATAAGCACTTCTCAGATTTAATTTTATTACAAGAGACGCATCTAGGACCGGGTATAAAATTCTCTATGCCAAACTACACCACGCACAGAAACGACAGAATCAACTCGACTAACAGATATTCCGGCGGCACTGCAATATTAGTTAAAAAAGCTCTCCCACACTACCAAATTCCAACACCCACAATAGAAGGTGTAGAAGCAACAATCGTTGCACTCATCCCAGCAGATGGAAACCCCATACTTGTTACCTCAATGTACATCCCACCATCTGTAAAAACCTCACTTGTACCAAAACATATACAAACTATCCAAAACCTAGGATCCTCCTCAATAATCTGCGGAGATCTAAATGCTAAGCACACCAGCTGGGGCTGCACATATAGTTCATCTAGAGGTAACGCTTTAAGAAACTTTGCCGATCAAAACGGCTTAGAAATCTTAGCCCCGCCCACACCAACACGCTACGCTATAACTCCGCCTCCATCATGGACATCGCAATAACGAAGAGCTTTGAATGGCCCGCTCAAATCCACTCGCTACCGGAGTTAAGTAGCGATCACAACCCAGTTCTTATCCACTTTGATACTCAGAACAAGTACGAACTGCCGGAACCTAAAGTTCGTACAAACTGGGAACTATTTAAAAGCACTCTACTAGCAAACACAATCCAAACATTCACACTACCCAAAGCACAAAGCGGAGAGGATATAGAAAACCAAGTCGCCGAATTAACACAAAACATTTTAAGTGCACATAAATTCGCCTCAAAACCCATAAAACACAACAAACAAACTTTTATCGGACAGGAATTACGGGATCTATTCAGAAAAAGAAATAAAGCCAGAAAAATCTGGCAATTTACCCGTTTTCCCGCCGATAAAGAAATTCTATACAGACTTCAAAACGAAATTAGGTGAAAAGTGCACTTACATAAAAACAAAGATTGGGAAGAAACACTTGAAAACCTGAATGCGGAAACCGGTACCCTTTGGGGTATGACGAAAGTATTCAGGAGAAAACGAACTCCCATTTCAGCCCTTAAAGGCCAGCTAATATCGCACTTAATAACACTGAAAAATCTGAAATTTTGGCAGATTCACTTCAAGATCAATTCAAACTTAATGACATAAACACACCCACTCACGACGACAATGTAAAGGATGTCGTTCACAGTTACCTACAAAACGAAGAAAACTTCCAAGGCCAAGATTACTCTCCACCACTAGCATCCGAAATTGCAGAATACATCAAGAAAATAAAAATTAACAAAGCACCCGGAAAAGAAGGAATAACCAATAAAATGATTAAAAACCTTCCTCATCTATGCATATTCAAACTCCGAAATATTATTAATAACATGCTAGACCTCGGTTACTTCCCAGATTCCTGAAAAACCGCCGTAGTCATCCCGATACTGAAGCCGGGAAAAGATCCCACCCTACCCAGCAATTACAGACCAATTTCACTACTTCCAATCCTCAGCAAAATAGCCGAAAAAATTATTCACAATAGACATTCCAACTTCCTCCAAGAAAATGACATAATAATTCATCAGCAACATGGAATTGTTCCAAAGCTATCTACCACCCACCAACTACTCAGAGTCATTGAATACATCAAAACAGGATTTTACAAAGGCCTATACACAGGAACGGTTTTCCTGGATATCCAAAAAGCCTTCGACCGAGTCTGGCATACAGGATTAATCTACAAAATGATGAACTACAACACCCCTCCATATCTTGTGAAAATTATCAACTTATATCTTCAAAGTAGAAAATTTCAAGTTACAGTGAACGAAAACCTTTCTAAACCAAGAACAATAGAAGCAGGAGTCCCTCAAGGAGGAATCCTCTCAACAACTTTATTTAATTACTACGTGAATGACATCCCTACACACCCAAAAACAAAATTATGCATGCATGCAGATGACACTGCGATATTAGCACGACACTATTTTTCATCAAACATAGGCCAAGCACTAAACGAACACTTACAGAATCTAGAAGTATGGTACTCTACCTGGAAAATAGCCCTGAAAGTTTCCAAAACAGAGGCCGTCTTCTCACGAAACTACAGAAAAATAGAACCAGACATCTTTCTGGAAAACAAAAATATACCCTGGTCTCTAGACACCAAATATCTTGGTGTAACGTTGGATAAAAAACTCACTTTTAAACAACATGTACTACGAATTAAAAAGCAGTATAGATCTGCAGTAAATAACTTATTTCCCCTTATCGCGCGAAAATCTGCTTTAAGCAGACGTAACAAAATGCTTATCTACATCCTGATTTTAAGACCCACCCTGACCTATGCTAGCCCGATCTGGTCACACTGTGCTAACACCACCTTCGACTTGCTAGAAAAATCCCAAAATTCCACCATTAGAACAATAGTAAATGCCCAATGGTACATGAGAAACACTGATATCAGATTTTCAATTAAACTACCCACCCTAAAAAATTTCATTAAAAAATTATCTGAAAACTTCTTCCAAAAAATCGATGCATCAAACAATAAAACCATTCAAGAAATAGAAAAATACACCCCACTCAGAAATAACCGACAACTACACAGACCGAGAGAAATCCTAATATTATAAATATATAGTTCATTTTCCTAAAATTACACTGATTAAACTCAAACACCGTCACCACTAGTCCCACCATACCAAGCATTCACCCCTACCCACACATATATATATACTAAATTAGCTCACCCCACCACCGACCAATCACAGAACGCGCTCTCTATACGGCCAGACCGAGCAAGCAAGCAGGAACTCAATAGACTTCTGCTGCAATATTCTAAACCTACTCAAAGCAGTCCATTCTAATTTTGATTATTCACTTAATTTTTAATTAGTGAATCTATAATAATAATTTTATTTAATCAACTATTAAATTTTAAAACTTTAAAGTATTTCATAAAAACTTTACCTTCCAAAGCTATTGCAATGTAATTTATTTTAAATATCAATAATAACTCATTAAGTTCTGGGCAAGTGAAAAACCAAAGTTCAGTTCACCATTTAATTAAATAGTCATTTCACAGGGGATAGAAGCCCGTGAGGGTTAAGTTCCCCGATATAATAGTTGTCGCTACCCGTCGGCACCAGTTTTTTTCTCGAAAGTGTCCGTCTCCAAAAGGTTAAGAAACGCTGACCTACAAGTATATATTTATGACTTCCCCTCTGTGAACAGCTGAGGAATGGGCAGTTTTGCCTAAAGACAATTTTAAACTATTCCAGTCATTCCCAACTCTTCAATCTCTGGAAGCCTTTATAAACTTTGGTTTCCACCTGCTACTTATCACTTATAAAACTAGGATTAATTCTAAGTAAGAGATAAAAAAATATGTGGATTTCCTGTGAAGACCCTGCGATGATGCGGTGCACGGTTTAGCAACTATTGAATTAGGCAATGAGAAAAATGTAAAAATTCCTAGATACACCCAAAGAATGGCTCACAGATTCAAGAACTGTGATTAATTTGAAGAAATCTCGAGGAAATCTAGATGTATTGACCCCCCTCCCCCATTTTTTTTATAAATGTTTATTCGATTTAAAGATAAATTTGGGAATATCTTCATCGAATATTTATCGGTGTGGTACATTACCTCGACTTTCATTTAGAGATAAATTAATCTATTCGAAACACATTAAATATATACAAGAAAGATTTGGGTGTAAAATCCATCTGTTAGCTTATTGCTAATTGGCAGATTTTTTCCACTATCGTTAAATAACAATCCTACTTTAAAAACAAGTTCTTCGCCCTACAATAAAGTACGCGGTCTTCGTTCGGAGGACAAAAGTAATGTTTTTACAACTGTAGAAAAACTAAGCACAAACAATGTTCTCAAATCTATAATATAAATTTAGATTTGTCTATTTTACTATGAAAAGATCGTTGCCTCTAATGCCACTCTAATATTTTAAATTTTTATTTCTCAGTGCATTCACAGTTAAAGAAAACAGAATTGCATTTCCGCATATCTCTTTCAGACAGTTTGTCGCTTCTTATTTTCTTTTTCCTTTACCAATTTTACCCTTATAGGTATGTCTTTCTCATTATTTTTCATTCATATTTACGAGTAATAAGAGATTTTGCGAAAAAACAGTAACCCACTGAGGCTCATTAATGATCCAATTTTAGTGGTATTGATTGATAGTTTCATTAACATTATACGGAGAATCAACACTTGGGCTACTGGCGATAGATCTCATTATTTTGAACA
>BMAW01112994.1:158-10748 GCA_019974015.1 Nephila pilipes
AAGGTGATAAAATTATATATATATATATATATATATATATATATTGAGTAAAAAAATTGGAAATATATAGCTTTTAATACCTTTGAGACAATGTACACCAGTAGTACATGGCTTATTTAATTTGTAGCTGTCGTGTATCATCGGTGGCACACCTCTGCATGTTGATTTTACGTGCTATAAAATCAGCGAAGTTTAAGAAAAAGAAAGAGAGCGTTTTAAGTAAAGTTTGTCGTAAAAACGAGTTAAATAAAAGTTCCGTTTTTTCTTTTTTTTTTGGGGGGGGGGGGAGTGGGGTACCCCGTCGTATTAGATTTTGCTGCAATGAAGTCGTTCAAAAAAGAGCTACCGAGATCGACACGATTCTCTATTCATCTAACAATCTTTTTCGTCACCCTAAGGCTCTAAGAAAGGAAAAAAAAAAAAAAAAAGGTGTATGGGCATCCCTCAAAACGTATCTCTTCCCTCTAGGACAATTTATCACTCGAGCGATAAGGCCAGTTCCCACAATGTACCGCTGCTGCAGGAAGTGAAGGATCGATCATTGGAGGAAAGAACACGTGTCATAACTCAGACCAACGACAGGAGATGATAGCGGAACCTCTTTATCGGGGGTGACACAAAGGCCCCGGGGCAAATTGAGGAAGGGACGGCACTTTTTTTTTCTATTCCTTCCGGTAACTGGGATGATGAAATCCGTCGGATTTATCTTCTCCTGGATTGTTTTATAATGTTTCCTTCGTCCTTTTGTCGACATTTCGATGTACATGTACGATGTCATTCTTTGAGTTAATACAATACAACTTGCTTATCCGACGCCCGTTTATGTCGGATAACAGAATGGTGTGAAGAAAGAGCGAAATATCAAAACTGAGTTTAATTTTATAACATTTCGGGTCTAATAATTAAGTTTTGCAGCAAAAGAACAGAAATTTACAAGACATAAATGAGTGTACAGTTATAGAATCGTCTGAAATTAAATCTAATATATAAAATTCTCGTGTCACAATGTTCGTTCCCATACTCCTCCGAAACGGCTTGACCGATTCTTATGAAATTTTTTATGCATATTCAGTAAGTCTGAGAATCGGCTACTATCTATTTTTCAAACCTCTAAGTGATAAGGGGTGTCTACCCCCTCATTTTATTTTTATTTTTGATATTTTTATTTTTATTATGTGGCATTAAAAGATACATACAACCCTAAATTTTCACTTTTCTATCACCAACCCCTGCTTTTTAATAGTCATTTTCATAATTTTATCATTTTTTATCCCGCTCGATAACATCAATTATTATCACTTGGTAAGTTATCCCCTCCATGTGTCTACCGGTGTCACTTCTCACCCAGTAAACAGCACGGAGTAGGGATGACAACGAAGATGGTCTCCTATTTCTCTCAAACAATAAGCCTTCTCTCACTCCCTCTACAGTTTTCGGCTATTATTAGTGTTTATGCGCCAAGAGTAGTAGTAGTTAAACATTTTTACTATCTCAGTGTAACTCTCATATCAAATATATTCTCAAGTAACTTTATTATTTATTTATTAATAACTAATATTATTGAATATAATTAATTATTAATAACTAATATTATTGAATATAATTAATTATTAATAACTAATAAAATTATTAATTTTGAGTGTAATTCGCACGATCAGTTAATTAAGTGATTTACATAACCTCTAAAATACTCAACACGTGTCACGAGTTCCCGCAAACAACGGCTATTGAGTTGTAAGTATAAATTATTTTTATACGTTTATTATAAAATCAAAAACTATTCTTTCTTATTTATAACGAAAATATGCCAACAAAACGCAAAGGGGCCAATTTGAGCCGTGATACAAATAAATCTAGAAGCATTCGAAATAGAAGAGCCCAAAGAACCGAAGAACAAGTTCAGGAAGAAAATACTGGAGCGCGTGTGAGAATGGCGCAATTGCGTCAAGAACAATTAGACGATACACGAGCTGAACGCAATGAAGTCATGAGATTAGAACAAACAATCACACCGTTTTACTGTCAATAGACGCAGAGCAAATGACCAACAACGCCAACAGGCACATCGAGCATTTGTAGCTACATCATTCCTGCGTCTAGCATTCCAATATGAGCCCGATATTGAATATTATGCTCATTCAAAAGTGGTAATTGGTGCTATGGACAAAGAATGCCCGTATTGTCATGCTTTGAAATTCAAAAATGAACCAGTCGGGATGTGTTGCGAGTCAGGGAAGGTACAACTACCTGAAATTGAAACACCACCGGAACCATTGAACGGTTTGCTTATCGGCACAGATCCAGATTCTAACGTGTTCCTGAAGTCTATTCCAACATTCAACTCATGCTTTCAAATGACATCGTTCGGAGCAACAAAAATAGTTCAAAATACTAATGCAAATGGTCAACAATACAATTCTACATTTAAAATCAGAGACCAAGTTTATCATAAAATAGGCTCATTGCTGCCAATGCCAAACGAACCACATAAATTTTTACAAATCTACTTTATGGGCAGCGAGGACTCCGGAAGCGCACTAGCCAATCGGGTGGATGCACGTTGTGGCTACAATAACCTTGATTCTTTCTTTGCCAGACGCATCGTCAGCGAGCTGGACGCTCTATTGAATGAGCATAATGAATTGTTGAAAATATTCAAATCCCACATGCACAAATTAGAAAGCGATAATCACGCTATTGTTATTAATCCTGATAAAACACCAGCTGGAGAACACATTCGTAGATTCAATGCACCTGTTGCTGACGACGTTGCTGGAATCATGGTTGGCGATCGTACAGGTGCACGAGAAATTGTGATTCGTAGGAGAAATAATTATCTTCAGTTCATTGCTGATACACACCGTTCATATGACGCTCTCCAATATCCGCTAATCTTCTGGAAGGGACAAGACGGATATAGCATAAATATTAAACAACGAGATCCCGTATCAGGTACTTCATTAATTATGAATTTGATCATTACACTTTTAACAAAACAATTAAATTATTAAACGTAATTAATTTAAATTAATATTTATGAATATATTATTACAGGAGCCGAAACAAACAAGAACGTTAGCTCAAACGATTATTATGCGTATAGATTGATGATTAGACGCGGGCTGGACAACGTCATTCTACGATTTCGAGAGCTTTGTCAACAATTCATGGTCGACATGTACGCAAAGATAGAGGGCGAACGACTACGATACTTACGATATAATCAACTCAAGCTACGTGTGGAAGAGTACATTCATTTGCGAGACGCTATCGTCAACAACGCCGACGCTGCAGAAATTGGTAACTCTGTCATTCTACCATCATCGTACATAGGCAGTCCACGTCATATGCAAGAGTAACATACAGGATGCTCTGACTTTCGTGCGCGAATATGGGCGACCGTGTTTATTTATCACGTTCACATGTAATCTAAAATGGCCAGAGATTACATCTTTGCTGTTGCCTGGCCAAAATGCAATACATCGTCATGACATTACAGCACGTGTGTTTAGACAAAAGCTGAAGTCTTTAATATATTTTATTACTAAATTACATGTATTCGGTCCCACACGTTGCTGGCTGTATTCGGTTGAGTGGCAAAAGCGAGGATTACCTCATGCCCACATTTTGGCTTGGTTAATCGACAAAATCCGTTCTGAAGAAATAGATAATATAATTTCTGCAGAAATTCCCGATCCATCTACTGATCAATTGCTGTTTGATATTGTTACAGCAAACATGATTCATGGCTCATGAGGTACTTTCAATCGTTCATCGCCTTGCATGGCAGATGGAAAATGTACAAAAAATTTCACTAACGATACAATCACAAATGTCGACGGATATCCAATATATCGTCGAAGGAATCCAGATAATGGCGGACAATCATTTATTAAAAACATCAGCAACACAGACATTGATATTGACAATCGTTGGGTCGCGCCATATTCGCCCCTGCTGAGCAAAACATACAATGCTCATATTAATGTTGAGTTCTGCAGTTCTGTGAAGAGCATCAAATACATTTGCAAGTATGTCCATAAAGGCAGTGACATGGCGGTGTTTAGAGTGGAAAATACCAATGTGAATGCTCCTTCTGTGAATAAAAACGATGAAATAACGCTCTACCAAATTGGTCGGTACATCAGCTCCAATGAAGCTGTTTGGCGTATCTTTGGTTTTCCGATTCATGAACGGGATCCAGCAGTTGTTCAGTTAGCCGTTCATCTTGAAAACGGTCAGCGTGTATATTTCACGAACGAGACAGCGATTGATCGTGCTATAAATCCACCAAAAACTACACTCACTGAATTTTTTGAATTGTGTAATCGTGCGGATGATTTTGGTGCCTTTGCACGTACTTTACTCTATTCACAAGTACCACGCTATTTCACATGGGCTCAAACAAAACAATGAATACCCCGCAAGCAAGGCTCACCAGTTGATGCATGTCCCAATTTATTCAAATCAAACGCCTTAGGGCGAGTATTTACAGTGAATCCAAGACAGACTGAGTGCTTTTATCTTCGACTATTGTTGGTTAATGTTACTGGCCCATTGTCATTTCAAGATATACGTAAAGTGATGGGCAACAGTATACAACGTATAAAGATGCATGCCTTGCACTCGGCTTGCTGGAAGATGACAATCAGTGGGAATGTATGCTTGCTGAAGCAGCATTGAACTGTACAGCAATACAAATTCGTCTACTATTCGCTATAGTGTTGACTACATGTTTTCCAGCCCGAGCAGAGATATTGTGGGATAATCACAAAGATTCAATGACTGATGATATATTGCATCAACATCGTACACGGTGTAACGATCTAGCGATAACATTCAGCGACGATATGTACAATGAAGCATTGATTGCTATTGAGGATCTTTGCATTATCATTGCCAACTTACCACTCAGTCATTTCGGTATGAATTCGCCAAATCGAGGTGCAACTGATTTAATGAACACTGAAATGAATCGTGAACTGCAGTACAACACTGTAGAATTGGCGGCGATTGTTACTCGCAATGTCCCACTAATGAATGAGGAACAAAGAACCATTTACGACCGCATTATGCTCGCAGTTTCAGCAGGACAAGGTGGGTTCTTCTTTTTAAATGAACCAGGTGGAACTGGCAAGACATTCCTTATTTCTCTAATTCTCGCAGAAATACGATGCAATAATGGCATCGCATTGGCCGTTGCATCATCGGGCATTGCGGCAACTGTATTGGATGGAGGCAGAACAGCTCATTCAGTATTTAAGCTACCACTAAATATTCAAAATAACCCTGACGCAGTGTGCAACATAAAAAACAATCGTCCATAGCCGCAGTGCTGAAACAGTGTAAAATTATCATCTGGGATGAATGTACCATGGCACACAAACATTCGCTTGAGGCGTTGAACAGGACATTAAAAGATATTAAAAACAACGACAAACTATTTGGTGGCACTCTGTTAGTCCTTTCAGGTGACTTCAGATAAACACTTCCCGTCATTCCACGTTCAACATACGCTGATGAAATCAACGCCTGCTTAAAATCATCGCCATTGTGGCGTAATGTTGAAATAGTACAACTGAAAGTAAATATGCGCGTTCAAATGCTTCAAGATCCATCCGCTGAAACATTCTCAAAACAACTCTTAGATATCGGCGATGGAAAAGTCACTATAGATGAAACGGGATGCATAAAATTAGCGACTGATTTCTGCACAATCATTGATTCGCAAGATGCTCTCATTGAACAAATATTTCCCGATGTACACACGAATTACATAAATCTCGAGTGGCTTGCAGAAAGAGCAATTTTAGCTGCAAAAAATGTGGACGTTGACATTTTGAATCTGAAGATACAACAGTTATTGCCAGGGGACTTGGTATCATATAAATCTATTGATACAGTTTGCGATGACACTGAAGCTGTAAATTTTCCAACAGAGTTTTTGAACTCACTGGATTTGCCAGGCATGCCACCACATAACTTACAATTGAAGGTTGGATCCCCGATTATTTTGCTTCGTAATTTGAACCCGCCACGGCTGTGCAACGGTACGCGATTAGTCATTAAAAAATTAATGAAAAACGTTATCGAAGGCACCATTTTAAATGGCAAGTTTCGAGGTGAAAATATATTAATACCACGAATACCTATTATACCCACAGATGTGCCAATTCAATTTAAGCGTATTCAATTTCCGATTAGATTGGCATTTGCAATGACTATTAATAAATCCCAAGGCCAAACAATGTCTGTTTGTGGCTTAGATTTGAGCACACCATGTTTTTCACACGGACAATTATACGTTGCATGCTCTCGAGTGGGTAAACCATCAAGTTTGTTTGTATTAGCTAAAGACGGGCTAACAAAAAATATTGTTCTCGCTGTAGCATTAAGAGATTAATATTATGTAATGAATTAATGATATAAATAATTATTACTTTTGATAAACTGAAAAAAATTAATGTTTGGTGTTTTGCTATTTTTATAATCCCTCATCGTTCACAGCGCTCTATGCCTTTTTCACTCATATTCCACATCCTTATACACTTCCAATAAGTTAGTTATTTTTTTTCTACACTAGAAATTCTCTAGAAATTATTTACAAACAACGTTTGCCGGGTCAGCTAGTACACTTATAAACTTTAATCCTGTGGTGCTTTTAAGACATTTTTTGAAATAGTGCACTTTCCTGACGAGTGCCATTTCTTCGCAACTAAATCTCGCCGTTTTTGTAGCATCATTATGCCGATCCCTGTAGCTTTTTCGGCATATTTAAGTTCACTTTCTAAAACTCCATTCTGTGGCCGCGGTAGCCTATTGGCATGGTTTCGGATTCATGACTGGCGGTTTTCGTTCAGTCGCGGGTTCGATCCTTGGTTGCCAAAGATCCACTGTGCAGCCGGGGCTGATGCACGTTAAATCTGTCGGAGCCCAAAGTTCTCCAGTTGGCGTGGTGTGGAAGTTAGAAGAAATGGGGTGCCTATTCAAGTGTCGTTCTCGTCACTTGACCGAGGTTCAAAGTTACGAGGTCCGTCGCCGATAGCCCTCTTGTTGCTTCAAGTGCCACGTTAGCTAAAAAACTTCACTAAACTATGCGAAACTCTAAGAAACAAACCGTACTACACTGATTAGTGAGTCATACAAATGATTGAGTAAGGGTGGGGCGAATGACAAAAACACGAGTCAAAGTGTTGGCGCGCTACAATACAGCCCTCGAAACTGATTAAAGGCGGTTGAGTAGGGAGCAACACAAAATAGAATATACACACGTTCGCAACTTGCGGCTCTTTTAGCAGACTGATGCGGTTTTGGCATCGGGCGCTATCTCATTGGAGCCATGTGTTCAAGTCCTGGTTCCTGTAAGGACCCATCGTATGATGGGGTTGCTGTATGGTAAATGTATTGGGGCTTCAAAAGACCTCACATTGGTGGGGCGTGGATGCGAAGGATAGGATGCCAGTTCATGTGACAACTTCGTTATCTGAGCGTGAATCGAAATTACTGAGGTACGGTGTGGTTGTGGCAAGCGGGCCTTTCTGTTGAGCAGAACAAGCAGAAGGAAAGCGTTCATTAAATAAGTACAGTTGGAAATAAAGCTGCTGCTTCGATAACTAGTACTCGCACGTGATTAACTGCTTCAATTACACTTATATTTTCAAATCAACGGGAGAAAAACTACAGTACATTTACAATCATTACTGTAGACAGAAAATAATTTTAGATAATAGTTTACATTATTTCTCCTAATTTATAATAATAGTTTATAATTCATCGCGTCTAATTATCGTCATCTTCTTTGTGTCGAATTGCCTCTATCGATGAAATCTGGATTCGTTATTATGCACAATAACATTGATTTGAGTTAGTATTAATTTGACAGCCGTTTGCTGCCAAATCAGAATTTACTGGCGTTTGTGCAGCAATTAGTTGTCGTCGTAATATCGAGTCGTTGAAACCGGGATTCCTCGTTATGCACAGGAAACCTAGCAATATTAAAAAAAATAATAATAGATTGCTCCGGGTGAATGTTCTCTAAAGAAGGCCGAAAGAAACGTGAAAAAAATTATACTCATGGCCTTTTTAGAATTCACTGGACAAACTTTCGTTGGAAAAGCATTCACAAGATCCGGTGAGTTACTCTCCATTTCCCCTTCTAAATATCCCATTGCCAACACGGGTTCTTTTTGAGCCATCCTTGTATATATATCTTTCTTTTTTTCAATATACCTCCAAGGAACTTTAAAAGAAAATGCTTAAGTCAGACCTCAAAGATCTATAGTTCATTGTCTAAACTTCAGGCTTTCAACCCAACCGTCTATTAAGCGTAGTTATCTCTAGGGATCGCAATTTTCCCCAAGGGAGGTTTTTTTTTTCTTCTTCAGCGTAAAGAACTTTTCGATTACCACCTAGTAATTGCGGGTAGTTTCTGTGAAATCCCTCCACACACTGATTTCTTTTCTGTTTTTTTAAAAGAAAAGTTAGTAAATGCCGTAAATTAATTTAAATCCCATCTTCCTCCTTTTTCTTTGGAAAAGGCGAGAAAAGTAATCGATCCCAAAGTCAAACTGTTGAAACTTTTCTGTGAGAATTTATTTACGACGAGGTTGAATTATTCTTGGTGCAGACATGTGTATCTTTTAAAGAGTCATTAAAACTCTTTTCCCCCGGTAAAAGTGTAAGCTCGAATAATTTTTTTCTTTTGATAATTTTAGAGCTACAAACTCTTGTTAAATTAAGTAAAATAAATTTTGTAATGAAATACTCGCGACGGGGAAGAAGAAGCTAATGCATAACTCGTATTTATCTTACAGAATTTATGTTTAAATCGCTTTTTTTTTATTTCAGAAGAATTTTTTTATTTCATAAGAATTTATTGTGTTAATCTTCGCGGGTATTATGGCCGAGTAAGCTTGATATCGATATTGTTATGAGCGAAGTCGAAACCAGTCGATTGCGGGTTCAAACCTTGTTTTCACTAATGTTCCCTCCCGGTAGACGAGGGTCCATAGTCGCGAGCCATGAGCTCGCGACTATGACTATTTCCGTCCAGTCATGGGTTCGAGTCCTGATTACAGTAAATACCTGAAGCACGTTAATTTTATTAGTATCTGTCAATATTTTCAAAAGTAAAAACAAATGAAAATTGTTTAGTTGCAAAGTATGTGGTGGTAATGCGAATGTTTTACTCGTAGTTTTAAAAGTTTTCACCTGCCACTTTTTCCTGAAAGTTACTGTTGCTTACTTCACAAATATGCCGATGAAAATTTTTCACGTACTTTGCGTTCAAGAAATGAATGTAGAAGAATATTTCGCGAACATTTTTAATCCATTTGATCTTAATTTCAAATGCATGAAAAAGTATGCACCCGTTTAATGCTATTTTAACCTGTTTATGCCCGTTTTCGTCCATTTCCCGATATTTCGTCGCTTACTTTAATTCTTATATTTACTTAAGTAATTTAATAATAATTATTTAATAAAAAAACGTGCCTTGAATGGCTAAATCTGTTCTTTGTCAAACTTTTGCGTAGAACTTTTTTCGTTCTATTTTTCAATTTTGTTTTCACACAGTTTAAAATATTTTATTTGTCCTTTCGTTACACGACAGACATCTGCTATACGGTAATCTAATTACCTCTTCCCGTAGATGTCATGACAGCGGGAACCTAAAGTGGGGTTGTGAACTCACGACCCAACATTGTTTCATCGAACCTAGGGTGTGCGATTGTTCTGATGCCACTAAAGACATGCTTTGGGCGTTAAATCTTTTCACCCATGGTGTGGTGAGAAATTTCAGAGGGAAGTGCCAGATCAGATGTCCTCTTCAACCTTTGCCCGAGGTTCAAAAGTACGAGATCCGTCGCCAATAGCCCTCTTGTTGATTATAAGTGCGACTTTTATAAATCACTCGATCCGGAAACGTTGAATCATGTTATTGTCCACACTGAATGCGGTGCGGTTTTCGAAGTAAATCACTTACTTAAACTCTACCGAACAATTTGGTTGTGCAATACCTAGTTTACGACTAGTGAGTCAAGTCTAAGCTAAGATTAAATCAGATCTCTCCACTAGTTTCATGACACACATAGCGTTTATTAACTGGCAGAACCAGAGTGTGAGAAGCTCTGATGGCACTGAATTTGAGATACCTTTTTTTTTTTTGCCCTTCAGAATACTATCTGTACTGAAACAAGTGACGACGATTTCGTACGTTTTAAAACAAAAAAAAATGTTTTCACGTGTTTTTTTGCCATTTTGAGGTACGGGACGTAACAAGTCAATTGAAAAGTCCCCGGCCTACCATACTAAAACACATTTTTTTGGTAAAATAAGTTTTTTTTTATTCAACATAATTCCCTTCAAGGATGATACACTGATTATAGCGATTTTCCAACTTTTCGATACCATTTTTGTAGTACGATTTGTCCTTTGCTTCAAAATAGGCCTCAGTTTCGACGATCACCTCTTCATTCGACGAAAATTTCTTCCCAGCGAGCATTCTTTTGAGATCTGAGAACAGGACATAATCGCTGGGGGCCAGATCTGGAGAATACGGTGGATGAGGAAGCAATTCGAAGCCCAATTCAT
>BMAW01112995.1:0-27041 GCA_019974015.1 Nephila pilipes
ATTATTGTTATTTTATGAAGCTTTTCATGTTTGTATTTTATTTTACTTTTCATGTTTGTATTTTACTTTACTTTTCATGTTTGTATATACTGCAGTCAAATGGATTATACATATAAGACAGCAAAATGGCTAAAGGAGGAATCTTTTTACTTTTGTTCAAGGCAGAAAATCAAATGAAATTATTGAATAAATGTAATAAAACGTCTGTCATTTCTGACAAGTCTCTTATAAGAACTGCTTTTTCTCTCATTTTTGAAGGAAGCTACTTTGATGCTAGTAAGATCTAATATTGTTATATATATATATATATATATATATATATATATATATATATATATATTTGATATTAATAATCCTATATTTAGGTCACAAATGTTAGATCCTCACAGTTACTACTGAAAACATTTTTAAAATTATTTGTTCATTGTTAAGCTCAGATTAAAATAAATCAGAACTAACAATGTGCAACCTATATATTGATTCTGAGACTATCAAAATGTAGCAGATGACTTAAAATACATTTAAGTTAAATTTATAGCTATTGTGACGTATAAGAGGTTTATATCACTTGCTGTTTCAATAAATGATTGACATTGCAGAAATGCCTTTTTAGCACTATGAGGGGACTTAACCTGTTACGATTCCATTCCACAGTCATGTTATCGGTTAGTGAAAAGCTTTCAACGGCCAAAGGGAAGAATTTATGTTTCCCTTGCTAATGATCCGTCTTTATTTATCAGCACTTTCTGTATTTGTAAAGAGAAATCGGGAGTCGTTAAAGAAAAGGGTTCCAAGTTTAACATCATTTGTAGTATTGGATTTCCATTTATTTTACAAGGACCGATAAGAAAGTGGCAGTTTGCGAAAGAAAACTGAAGTGAAAAGATATATTTGTTTCTCTCTAGGTGTATTAATAGTTAAGTTTTAAAATAAAAATATCCATTAGGTCTTAAAATGTACAGTTTTAAGATTAATTTGTTGGGTAACAGCGTTTGTGGAATTAATTAGATATGAATAAAATGCTACATTTCTAAAAGCCAGTGACATTATTTTAAATTTATCGTTCATTAAAGATACTTAACATGAATGGTTAGCCCTACATGAAATATTTCCTTTAACTATATTTAAGTAGATCTTAACTGTTAATCAAAATTCATTTTTTATAAATATAATACAATTGACAAAGAGTGTACTAAAGCATTTAATACCATATTTTAATTGTACTTTCCATATAGGATTTCATGATTGTATTAGTTTAAAAGACGATAGGTGATTAATTTAGAATATTTCAAAATAAAATTATCTTTTTAAGAAATATTTTTTTATCACATATGTGATTTAGTTTTCTATACAAATGAGCTCAAAGAGATATATTTTTGTTTTATTTATGTTTATAAAGCAAATATCTAACAAAATTGTCCTTCTTATTAAATTGGAAATATATTATACAAAATTGACATTTTATACAGCAGGATACTTAGCACAAAGTTTTGTTAATGTAATTGGAATTCGTTTTAAGAAAGGCTTTAATATTTTTCTATTAATATTTACGGATAATATAACTCAAGTTATTTGTAGCTTCATGCATTAAATTAACAACAACAGCAATAATGATAATTTCAATTGAAAATGAGAGAATGTTTTAGGCATTATTTCTGCCTTTTGAGAAAAGGCAAACAATTTAAACATCAATTTAAAAAATTATTTTAAGTTTTATTCTCTAATGATAGAATGAAATATTCCTAAGATGTTTGTAAGGGAAAAGTGTTTCAAATGTTATATGAAAACAAATTGCCATAATAAAAACTTCCCATATCATTTAAAATTCCTTTTTGTTACTTGCGTAATTTTTTGGATTCCAGCTTACATATAAATTAATTGTTAGTGTTGTTTTATTCTTTAATCGTGTCAAGAAGGAAGCTAAGTAAAAAAAAAGAACCGTTTCAAATTTTTTGAGAATCAAGTGACAAAAATTACAGTTTTATATATCTTTTAAAATTTTGTTTCATTAGAACGTATTTTACATAATTCTTTTGGATTATGAATTATGTACAAATTAAGATAATTAATAATTCGCATCAACAGAGAAATTAAGGAAAAGTCGACTTTTTATTTGAAATTTATTTTAAGCAATTAAACACCTCAAGACAAATTTTATTTTAAAAGTAAAATTCGAAATGCAGAGTCCTAATTCTTATAGAAATTCGTTATTCTAAATAGTTGCGGAAAATCATCCACATTATACGAGACCCATCTTAGAAAATCTTTTTTTATATGAAAAGAATAAAAAAAAAATTAAAAAGATTTCAGAATTTATGTATTTACAACTATTTTCAAGTTTCATTACTTAAATTCCGATTGTATAACCTTTTTTAAATCGAAAAATAATGCAAATAAGCAATACATATCTTTCTCTTAGATTTTTTTTTGTTATGATAATTTCAAAGAAATCCACTCTCATGTCATAACTTTTTCTTTTTAAAAAGCTTTAATTTTACTTTCCATTTCCCACCTTTAAGCCACATTTTCAGAGAAATCCCTTTTAACAAGCAAATTCCTCAACACTACATAATTTTCTTTTCCCAAAAATTTTTACAGAGCTAGTTACCCGAAAATGGCCGATACAAGAAAAAAGTCGTTGAGAATTATAAGTTTTCTTTAAGAAGGAAGACTTCAAACTTATTCAACCGGAAAAAAAAGAAGAAAAATAGGAAAAAAAAAGAAAATTCCTGGATAGCCTAACACCCTCCAAGACACAGGTTTCTTTATTTATTTTCTGAGTTTCAAAGTTGCGAAGTGCATAATCGGTTTTTGAAAGTTGGTCACGGAGTACTTTCATTATTGTAATGGTCACGTCTTTTGACTTTACAACAAAATTTTCTCTTCACGTCTGAGACAGGGATGAAGCGTTTTCTTTTTTGGTTCTGCAGCGATTTTTTTAAAAATGATCTGGTGTCATGTCATGCACGTGGTTTGTTAAAGCTCTTTTTCTCTCAAATAGAAAGATGGTTGACTTCCAGTTGTTTTAGGATAACTTTCAAAACTAACTTCTTGTTTTGAGTTTTATTTTAAGTGAAAGGAAACGTAATGTATACTGATATTGATTATGAATTTCAGAGAGTATTTTAGTAATCATTAGTAATACTTTATTCTTTAAAATTACTAAGGACTGATTCTTGTAATCTAATTTTATAATAATATTATGTTTTTATATGGATATATAAAGCAGATAAACAATTAAAATGTCAATGTAAAACGATCTTTTCATTTTGATGTTTTTAAAAACAGTAATTTTAAATTTTTTGATTAAAACCATCTGAAATCAAAACAAACTATTTTCTGTAGAATTACGATGTAGGATAAATCAACAGAAATAAATAAATTCTTATCTTTTTTTAAATATTGGTACTACTTAAAAGATTGTATTTCAAGAAAATTCTAATCACAAATACTTGAATTTTGGTCTTTCAGAATATGTCTGTTAGCTTCCCGTTCTTTCCTTCAGAATGTTTCAGTTACTCATACATTCAAGTTCTTTTAGAATATCATATTTTGATGCAGATTCTTTTAAAATGTGATTTAAAACCAGATTATTTTAGCATATTATTCAGAATCAGATTCTTTCTGCATATCATTCAGAAAAAATATTATTTAGATTCTTTTAAATAATATTATTTGTACATAGATTCTTTTAAATATTGTAATTTCATAATATCTCTGTAGCCGAAGAATCACATACTGAGATATCAGTTTTGTATAATCATTTCCCTTTTCACACAATTATATATATATATATATATATATATATATATCTGCTCCTCTAAATTCCCCCTCTCGTTAGAAAGAGGCTCTAATGAAGAATAGAAGTACCGAATAAGAAAGAAATCTAAGCATATTTTGTTTGTTAAATTAGCGCCTGAAGTGGCTTGGAGTTTCTTAATGGAAAAAAAGGGAAATTGCACTCCCTCCCTGGAAACGCTCTTAGAAACACATTTTTTAAAAAATAAGTAAATGATTTCCTGATGTAAATGTGTCTACGAGTCTGCATGCCGAATTTCGTCAAAATCGGTAGAGATTTTTTAACGGAGAAAAGTGAAATTTCACTCCCTCTTTGAAAACGCTCTTAGAAACCCATTTCATGAACAGAAACTGCATTTCTTCGTAATGTAAATGCAAAAACGAGTCCGAATTCAGAAACTAACAATGAGTGCTTGTTGCTTTACACAGGAAAGAACAACCTGTTCTTTCGAACCAGATCATTTAAAAGAGCGAGAAAACTGAGTCAGTGTTCCGTCTGAAACCTGTTCTTTGTTGCTCCGTACTATTCAGAGCCATCCCCCCTTCATCCTTCCTCGATGTTATAACCTTCCGATAATGGAGGAGAAGCCCAAAGGCATCGCCGGCACGTCTACCCAACTAGGAAGGCTCGATTTCGAGAAGCAAATGCCGTTTGCCGCCACACCAGTCTACGAGCTACTAAATCTCCCCTTTGACAAATAGGGTAGCGACACCCCTCCCATACCCAATACAGTTCCCCGCAGAGAACTATTAACCAGTCAGCGCGCGAACAAGTCTTGAAATCAAACAGTAGAAAAAATCTTCTGAAAAGCGCAGAGAATATAAATATCATTCAATAAATTTAAGAATTCCTAGTTTATAAGACATGTTTGTGTTATTTCCATCAAATTAAAGAGAGATTTAAAAAAATGAATATCTTACGCCCGCGCTTCAGACTACTGAAAGTCACTATTAATTTTATTAGTTTCGAAATTTCTAAAAGAACATGCTAATTTAAGAGAAAAATTCTTTATGTTAAATTCAGATTTAAAAAAAAAAAAAATCCTTGTTGTTTTTACTCAGCGAGAGAAAAATATGCATTGTATGAAAGAATACATTTTAAAGTTGTTGCATTCTATTTTTAACACTCATCTTGATAACTGTTAAAGTAAACACAGCGCGAAATCAAGTGATGCTTTAGAATTAAATGTCAAATCTGTCAGCTGGAGCCGATCACTATTTGAATGCAACGATAAATTTAAACCGTTTGTTGCTTAAAGTAGTGATCGATTTCCAGAAAGAAAATCATAAGATGCGTTTCTCCGTAGATGACCATTTAACCCTATAAGAAGGAATGCATTTTTCTATTTTCACAATACGTAGTAGTTACATACACCTCTTTGTGAAAGTCATTCTTTTGAAGAATTAATACACTGTAGGCAATATTATAACGTGTAGAAATAAATTTAAGATTATTTTGAGGGTTTGGGCTTATTATTATATATTCCTCCACCAATGAACATCTGATTTTTAAAATGAACACACAAATCGATTACTATTACAAAACATTTGTGAAGCTGGCTCTTATTTTAACTACATCAGTTAGATAAGCTTTTATTTTATTTCATCGATTTTACTTCTTCCAGAGATCCAGGACTTATTTCTCGAAGTTGTTTCATGAAAATACACTAAGAATTAAAGTATATCAATATTTTTAGAATATTACAGTATAGTTTTTGTACACTTGAAATATCTGTTAGATACAGTCGGTAGGAAAATTAAGAAGGGACGTGATTAGTTGAATTTAAGCCATATGAATAGAGATATTGTTCATTTATGAAATGGCTGGCAAGCTTTGAATTTAAGGTGAAAGTAGATTAAGGTATTAGTTAAATTTAAATCGCATCTAATTTTCTCCATAAACAGTCTGTCGTATTCTATTGTCATATCGTTAAAATTTGCTTTTTGCCACGTCTTTAAAATGGAAAGTTTTGTAAATAAGAGTATTTGAATAGAAAGGACTATTGATGTTAAAATCTGGTTATTAAGATAGATGCCTGAATATATATATAAAAGTTAATCAAATAAGTACCATTAAACTCTACAAGTTTAAACAAAATTAAAAAAAATAATTTTTTATGTTGCTTTTTAAATATGTGAATACAATTAATTGATTACTTATCTTAAAGATTTGATTCAGTTTCATTAGGGATATTACAAGATGAATTTATTCAGTTTTTTGAAAATTCATTTGGCTTTATTATAATGCAAATAATAACATGCTTTTCTCATTTATAAAAAATAACCTCATTGAATTTTCTCTACCATAAAAAATAATTATCCTAAAAATGCTTCAAATAACAAATGTGTGAACATATCTTTGAAGATAAAGATTC
This sequence comes from Nephila pilipes, assembly GCA_019974015.1. NCBI lineage: Eukaryota > Metazoa > Arthropoda > Arachnida > Araneae > Nephilidae > Nephila > Nephila pilipes. The sequence continues at coordinate 6,174 of BMAW01112995.1, forward strand.
AAATTCAAAGATTCATGTTCGATTTTGAAATGTTTAAGAAATTATTCCAATAAAGACGCAACCATATTCAATCTGACTATTTAATTTACATTTCCTTTTTCTTCAAAAATTCTTAGCAAAATAATACAGACTTGAATATATAAAAATAAATTTGGTAAAAAACATTCACTCCATTTTTAAAATAATTTCAGTAAACTAAAAGTTATAAAGATTTATACAATGAGCGAAATTAGATATCCTTACATAGATACGTAAACGTATTATGGATATTTTTAAGTTTACGTGATATACCACTTTCAAAAGGAGAAAGAAAGTAGAAGGCTCCCTCCTACCTGCCATTTTGATTTTGTGGATGTAACGTTAATCCTATGGAATTTCGATTTTAATTATCACATCTTTACTATTTGATCTATTTGAATGCAATAAAGTGCATTTGAAAGAGCAAAAAATAATCAATGCTTCTGTGGAATTACTTTTCCCCTAAGATTCTTAAAAATATTTCTTACCCTTATCTTAATGATTCGTTTGCGAGTATTTTCCCGGTCTTAAAAATATTTTTAAATATTTTTTAAAATCAGAGGAAAAAAAAATTACTCCATTCACCATTTTTTCTTTCAGATGCACTTTATTGCATTCAAATAGATCGAAAAGTAAAGAGTGGGAATTAAAGTAGAAATTCCATAGGATTAATATTACGTTCACGAAATCAAAATGGCGGGTAGACAGGAGCCTTAATGAAGAAGGGTATCATGAAATGAATTGTTACGGATGGTGAATAAATGAAACACAATAACAAAACTGAGAAAAATATTGAAATACTCATCTTTCTGAGAAAGTCAAGACAGTAAAAAAGCAGCAAAAATGGACAATTAAAATTTAATTAAGAACAAAAAACATTTTTATTAATATTTCTCAGGGAAAAATATTTTTTTCATTGAGTAAAGTTTCCGAATAAAAAGAATTAACCATAAAGTTTTGGTAGAAGATGTTCCTTTGTATTATTTGCGATCGTTTGTAAAAATAAAATAAAATAAAAATAAAAAAAAAAAAAAAAACACTTTAAGTCTTTTATCCAGGAAATTCGTAACTGTGATTGATCAGCGATAGTTCAGATAAGCAACGAACGGCACTCTTAAAGTATGTGAACATCCGGTGTCACTGAGGAGCAAGAACTTTTATCTTCTACCGAAGCATTACCAGTTCAGCAATAAATAAAGCTTTATGCTTAAACAGGATTGTGAGACCTTTAGCGTGAAAGAATATATAAAATACCTAGGGAAGCATTTGTCTCTCAAAAGGTATTGAAAGAACGTCTAAATGACTTCGTAAGAGATACGGCCTTTTACTCAAAATTGCAGAAGTAAATCGGGTATAAGAACGATTAAATTAAAGAACTGAATAAATTTGATAAAAAAAAGTTTAAAAAAAATAAAAATACTGAGCATTAAAGAAACTGAGGATGAATCTGAGATATTTCATAAAAAATATAAAAGGAATTATTTTTTTTTATATGAGGCGCGTTTTTCATAATAAAAAGGTACTAAATATTTGAACAAATATATATTTTTATATATAAACAATTATACTTAATAGATAACATTTTCATATAAAATAATTATGCTTTGTACACAATATTTTTCATTTTCATTACCATAAAAAGTAATTATTTTTCAAAATCTTTACTAGCAGTAACTCAAAATATTTCTCATTGTGAAATTTTAGTAAGTACTTTTGTAATAAAACTATGTATTCAAATACAGTCAAATCTAACTATGATGAACCGACTGTAGACTCAATTCACTATGAAAAAGTTCACTATGGCCAATTCTATTGAAACATTGAATTACTTTCTTGGCATTTGATCGTAGTTTTGCCAGTAATAATCTTTCTAATGTAAGATAGCTATTCAATAAGTAAACAGACAAATATTTTTGGTGAAACAGACTCTTAATATAGGCAACTGAAACCTTCATAAGTGTTAGTTGGTAACTTTTTGAAGAGTGTTATTCAGAGCTTTTCGACTTGTATCTACGTAAACACAACCTCTGAAGTCTTATTTACGATGACGTGTCAGCTCGAAGAAAGTGCTTTTCAATAATAGCGTTCTGTGATCAAATTTTTACTTTCGGAAAGTATAAAACCGTCTGAAATATTGTCTCGGACGACCAAAGAATTCCACAGTAATTGCAAAATAGTCTGAATTTTTAAGCGTAGCTGGAGAAATTTAAAAACAATTGAAGAACGTCACCATCGAGTAGAGTGCCCATGGTTCGATTCTTGCCATTATTTGAAAAGGCAAAGCATTATTAACAGCCTATACAACTTATACATGATTGAGACTTGAAGAAGAAATGTCCGAGATGGCAGAGGAAAGGCATGCTTCTTTTGAAAAACAATGATCGACCTTATTTGGCACAATTAATGCTAAAAACTGTTTTTAAAGGGAATTGGGAGCTTCTACTCCTCCTCATCACAGTTCTGATCTTGCCTCTTCGAATTTTTATATGTTTGGCCCGAAGAAAGAAGTGTGGCAACTGGTGAACAACCAAAGTTCAAGTCTACCGTCACTCTACCTCCATGACAACGAGCCGACTATACTGGCAAGGCAAGCCAGCTGAAGCAAACTCAATTCCTTTTGCTACCCACTATATAAGGTAGCATTTAAAAACAATCGGGGAGAGCGGAACTGCGTTGAAGTTTCCAGGTTCTCTCTTCTAGCTTCTTTGTCGTTATTAGCGGTCAGGTCGTCAGATTATGTTTGTCTTCTATTTAACTTCTTTTAAATGATTTTAATAAAATAGTTAGTGTTAGAATGTATAGCGTCCAATCTCCTTGTGGTGTTAAATTACCTTCTGATAAGGAATCCGTTGTATCCACCTCACAAAAGTGACGTGCAACAGAAGCTTTTGCGTGGTATCAAGTTCAAAGATAATGAAGAAGTAAAGAAAAAATGTACAAAAAAAACTGATTTCGAGATCAAGGTAAAGAATTTTTCGTTCAGGGAATAATAAGAATACCAAAAGGATGGGACAAGTGCTGAGAAGTTGGTGTTGATAACGTGGAAAAGTAAATAAGACATTGCATTAATTTAACAAAATATTTTTGTTGTAGACCTATTTGCTTAAATACTAAATGGTCCTCGTTCATTTGCAGTTTTATGAACATAATTTTACAAACAATAATAATTTCAAGTTATATAGATATATTGAAGATCTTATTGGTTTTTTCAAGTTTATTTCAACTCAGATGTTAAACCAGATTTATCTTTTTATCCTTCATATTTAAATTTGATTAAAACTAATGGCAATTTTTATGAAAAAGATTTTCTAAATGTTAATTAAAATTTATATATATATATATAAATAGGCGAATTTTAAAATTCTTTTTTAAAAATGCTTCTTAAAGTTTCAATTTTTGCAGTATTTGTAACTATTTTTAAATTTTATTTAATAATTATAAATATAACTTGGTAGATGGAGTGGTATCCTTTGAAGTTTCACTTCATTTTTAGTTAGTTATCAGTTTGCTATGTTTTTTGGATTTATGATCTTGTAAGTTTTTTTATTTTGTTATTATTAATAAAATTTTTGGATTTTTTTTTGTTTCCTAACCTTAAGCTCTTGATTGATTGATTCCAGAATTTATTGATTGCATTTTGGCAACAACTAGAATTGTTTTGCGAATCGCTTGAAATTTAAATGACGTAATACTAGCTTCGTTTCTCTTTTCACTTTGTGTTATTCATGTATTTTCACAAATGTGTTTTTTTTGCAACATTTGTATACACAAATTTTCATCAAAAAGTGAATAGTATTTTTAATTCTTTTACTTAAAAAGATATTTGAAAGTTCCTGAGCAACATTTTTCTTAGTTTTACGTGTATTTTATACAGCATATTTGTAAATTTCCTACCCGTTATGATATGTTCATGAAATTGTTCTATGTTATATATACTGCTGTTTGTAGAAAATGCAACACCATGAAAGAATCATCAGAATCAAATGAAATTTAATGCAGAAACGACTTGTACTGATAAAAATAAATGATGAAATTTTCAAAACAAAAGAAACAAATTAAGCGTCCGAAATCAGTATTTGGTGCAGACACCATGCGCTGCAATAAGTGCTGCTATACGACGTGGCATGGAGTCAAACAGATGTTGAATATCTGCTTGAGGAAGAGAATTCCATATCGCTTGTATGCGCAACCAAAGTTCGTCTTTGGAAACTGCAGGACGCGGATCACGAGCGAGACGCCGACCAACCATATCCCACACGTGCTCAATAGGCGACATATCCGGTGAATAAGCAGGCCAAGGAAGAAGTTGCATGCGTTGTGCTGAACAGAAGTCTCGAACAGTCCGCGCAACATCTGGGCGTGCATTATCCTGCTGAAAGATAGCTCCAGGGATGCCTTGAAGGAGAGGAACGACTTCGGGCTGTAGCACTTCACGGACGTACCTGTTGCTATTGAGATTACCCTCAATTCGTATCAAATTGGATCGTCCATGATACGAAATCGCACCCCAGACCATAACTCCGGGTGTTCGACCACTATGTCGTTCAATAATACACTCAGGAAGGCAGCGTTGACCGGCATAACGTCTAACACGAACACGGCCATCATGGGTCCACAAATTGAAGCGTGATTCATCTGAAAAGACAACTTGGTGCCAATCAGCTCGCCTGTCTCTGTGCTCAAGAGCCCACTGCCGACGCAGCCGTCGATGATTCGCCGTGAGGGGAATCCTGTATAAAGGCACCCTTGCACGCAATCCACGGCGCAGCAGACGACGACGAATTGACGAAGCCGACAATTGTACACCTGTAGCAGTAGACCAACGTGCTGCCAGCTGCCTGGAGGAAGCTGTGCGATCATTCACCGCCATGCGGAGCAGGTGTCGATCATCGCACTCTGACGTCACCTTCTGTCGTCCAGTGCCTGTTTTTCGAGTTGTTCGGTGCTCGTCGGTCCACTGCTTCCAAACTCGCATCACTGTGGAACTGTTCCGCTGCATACGAGCTGCTATTGCGCGATAGGAAAATCCTCCTTCTCGAAGGCCGATTATCCTCCCTCGTTCAAACTCCGTAAGTTGCTTGAATTTCTTATTCTTCCGTCGTGGAGGCATACTCAGGTCTCACTAAACGTTTGCCACTAACAAATAATCATAGACTTTTTTCAACGTCCCGCTACAGCACTTTATTTATACGCTTTCAGCATCAATTCAGAGGGCGCTGCGCGCGCCGCGCACGCGCGATGGCTCTGAAACTTTATTAATTTGCATAATATCCTATAATTGACATTTGCTGCGAATTTCATTTGATTCTGATGATTCCTTCATGGTGTTGCATTTTCTACAAACAGCAGTTTATGTTCATGTGAATACGCTCCTGGTTATATGTTTTTATTATTATTTTAGTTTATATTTAGTGTTTTTAATAACATTTTGTTCTATAGTTGTATTGGTTTTTGTTTCTATGGATTTCTTTGGGTCTGCATTGTCTTTTTTCTTATTTGTTTTTCAATGACTTTGTTTTCGCTTTTTATATTTTTTCAAAAATTTTGTTTGATTTTATGACTATTTTATAATAATATATTTTGTTGATGGTGATAGTTTGGTCTATTATTCTGGAATAACCAGCCTAACAATTTACAGTATATTCGAACTTTAAATATATTATTTTTCAATTTCTTGTTTTCCTTCAAAATGCCCTTATCCATCGGTTGCAGCACTGAAGTTGTATGAGGAAGTAAAAAAGAATTGAGTGGGTATGAGAAGTGCAATAAATTGTTTTTCATTTTATCATTCTTAAAACATTTAAGCTTTTAAAAATTGCCTATCACAGGTAGCTTTCCTTTTTTTTTTATGTCCGTTCATGTGTGCATACACAGAAATAGTTAGTTTAATTCTTTACAACTTCCCGCAATGTATTTTCCCTTTCAAATTTAAATTTTAACTCTGTAATTCTGTAAAAAAGTCCACCTTCATCAACATTAAAAATGTCTTTCTTTTCGGTATAATCCTGGATTACATCAGGCCTTACTTGAGTCTATCAGTTTTCTACAACCGATGCAGAAGCACTAAGGGTTTTACCCAATTTTAGTGAATGAAATAGTATTCAATTTCTTTAAATCTGTCCAGCTAAGCGTTACACTCGTGCGAAGTTCTTTGCTGCAAAATATTTATGAAGCTCATTTGCTTTGTTTTACAACGTATGTCTTGTCGCAAAAGAATTTCTATTCTGCTGAATGACAAACCATTTTAAAAGCACTTTTTCTGCGTTCTATTTTTCAGCACGACGTAACTTTGCTCTGTCCAGGTTTTTTTTCCTTGAGAAGCAATATCCCCGCTGTTATTTTTTCAAATGTTGAAAACTGTAGATATTGATAAAAAAATTATTTGTTTATCGCCTGTTGATTGGCTCTATCTTTAATACATTTGATTATTTTTACTCTACCCTGAATTGAAAACAATTTACTCTTCATGAAATCACCGTTTTTTACAGAAATGGCAAAATATAAATTATATTCGCAGTGCTCATATATATATATGAAAACATCTGTTGGAGATTGAAAGGGGATCATAAGACGATGCTTCTATGGTTTGTTCCACTGCTATTCTGAATTTCAAGAAATAGTGTGAATAATGGAGCCTGTATAGATGACTAGTAGATTCCAAGAAATGGGGTGGGGAGGAATGGAGAGGGAGAAAAGAGGAATATTGTTTATCGGGTAACAAATCCATAGCTGATTCCTTAAAATGGTGGAGTTGGTGAAAGAGTGAAATATGAGACGGATGTTTAGAAAGGTTCTCTTTCAAAATCCTAATACGTATTTGTAAAATTGCCTTTGAAAAGCTTAAAAAAAATTTGGGGAAAGGAAATTTCAATTCAATAAAAGCGGACTTAAATTTTTTCAGGAATTCACATTAAGGATTTAAAATAACACTAGTTAAATAGGAGTTCAGATTGGATAAGTGTAAAAGTTCACTATAACTGAGAGTTCGCTGTATCACAGGATCACTACAACGAGACTCGCTATATATGTAAGTAAGAATACGAATCTCTTCAAAAACTTTCTCTATCTTCAGAGGCCAACTCCATTAAAAAAAAAGCTGATGCTCTGAGAATTGATTCTTTTTTTTCTCGGTGAAGTTAGTGTTGTAGAAATCATGTCTGGTGAATGAAAATGGCATTTATGAATACTTTTGGTTGATTATCTCCAGAAGTATGGACAGATTTTAGTGACATAAGATATGCATATAGGTTGATATAAAACAAACAAAAAACAGTTATATACATAACTAATGATCTTGTGTACGGCTTATCAGCACCGAAAAATATAAAAGATAGCTGACAGAATGGAACAAAAATGAGTTAATCGGGAAACAAATCTTCGTGTTTTGTTACACAACTTCTACAACATGAACTCATGCTGCAAATGAGATGCTTTATGATACCCTGTGATAATTGGACCCGCTCCTCCAGCTAATCAGTTTTCAGGATCTGAATGGTTCTGGGAGGAGAATGTCGAATTGTAACTAAATTCCCTAGAGCATCTCAAATATTCTTCATAGAATATCTAGTTGGTCAATCCATCCACCGAAAATCCTCATTTTTCAAAAATTTGACGCCCAGATGTGTCCTATGAGGCCGCATGTAGTCATTCATAAAAATAAAGGAAATCAATTCCAACTGCACCCCTGAAAAGTAAACATAGGATTTCAAGATTTCATCCCTGTATCTCGCAGATGTCACAGACCTCAGTATTTCACAAAACACTGAGAAGTGTATGTCTACTTTTTTTTTTTAAATCAGGAGTGTGATTGAATGTTGAGATTCTCATCACTGCCTGCAAGTTAATTTATGTCAAAGAGCATTTAAATTTTCTCTTGTTATCTTCAAGCAAGAAAAGCTTTGCTCACAGATAAATGTAGATCCAAATGTTGAGAACATTTTCACAGAAAATTTCTTCATATATGGAAATATTTCAGTTGAAAAAATATTTGTAAAAGCCAACTAATGTCACAGCATTAAACAATTATTTCACAATATGATATGACTGTACATCAGTAAGTTCAAGTTGTAGCTTCTCGTGTGTTGTATCAATATGAGCAGTGATAGAATAAGAAAGCAAATTGAATTTAGGCTCAATTTTCGTAAGGCCCTGAAATCTTGTGACCTTGTTTTCCATTCCAGTTTATTCCGAATCACTGCCTTCACCTGCTTACCTTGAAAATAGGCTTAATTTTGCTTTAAAATATTTTATGCTCTGGAAGAAAATCTCGGTTCAGGGCAGATTTTTTAACTATCTGGGAGTCAATATTGATCCACAGGCATTAATTTGACCACCTCTGCTCTAGATGAAGGCACTTCGAGAATCAGTGGTTTCGGTGAATTAAGAACCACCCCTATACCAACGTCGCTGTTATTTGTACCATGATTAACTACCTCTCCCTTTGCGCAGAAGTAAGCGGGTTACAAACAGCTGGTTTTGAATGAAATTTCTCATAAACAGCAATCTGGAAACAGTAACTCTTGAAACTTGAGGAATGTTTGAATGTCTTGAATAGGAGTTTAACAGAGTTGAGAAGCTGTTAAACTCCTACTAAGCCTCACTGATCATTATTAGACAGCGGGAAGGAACGCCCTTTTTCTAGTTCTCTCTTTAAGGACCCAATCTCATTAAATTTTCTTCATTAGTCGTTCATAACATTAAGTGTGGAGAAGTTTGTTATATTAAAGTGTGGAGAAGTTTGTTTTATCAAGTGTTATATTAAAGTGTGGAGAGACTGCCTTGCTTAAGTCGCTACCCCAATCGATAGCCGGCCCCTTTTGGTCGTCATTAGAGACACACTTACAGCACAGCGGTACGTCGACGACATTCTGAGACCTGTTTTGCTACCGTTCCTTTTGCATTACCCTGGCCTTATTTTTCAGCAATATAATGCCGGACCACATACGGCACGGTGTAGCTATGAACTGTCTTACAGTTTGTCAAACACATCCTTAGATCTCGCTCCAATCGAACATGCCTGGTATATGATGGGAAAGCGACTGCATCTACCGGGAAATGTTGATGGCAATTGCAGAAATTTGGCAAGAAATATCACAGGAGACCATCATGGAGCTTTATTACTCTATGCCACTTCTTGTGGTAGCTTGCATTCAGGTTAGAGGTGGGTCAACACCTTATTGAGCTCGTGACTTTGTAACTATGTAACTCTGAAATAAATCATTCAATTTTTCTGAAATCTTAATTATTTTCTATTCTGTAATTAATTTTCTTATCCGCCTATCTTTGTCTGCATCGGACTTCTTCTTGGTGCATCTTTTTTGTTATATATATATATATATATATATATATATATATATATATATATATATGATTTGCAGAAGGATTTTGTTATCGTTTATGTAGATAAGGTTCCTGCAAATTATGCAATTATTTGCAAATTTTACTATCATAAATTATTGAGTGAGCATGTAATGAATAATAATGCTTTCCAGTTATCCAAATATAGTAACAGAGAAATAAATAATCGTCTTTTGGCATTCAATAAGAAGGTGGGTTTACACCTTACAAACATTAAATTTCCATATATTTTCTTAACGCCAAAATTTCACAAAAATCCTGTAAAATTTCGAAGTATTACGAATGGATATAACACCTATATCACTAAATCTGGCAAACTTCTTCAATCCATTCTTCAAAAATCTATTGAAAATATTGAAAATACCGCTATTATTAAAAATAGTTTTGAAATTTTGAATAGTCAAAAACATGAAGGAACAAGAGGTATTCTCTATGCATGGATATGATTTTGAAGACCTTTTTAACTCAATAGATATTCAAGATTTAATTAAGGTTCTTACAATTTTATACAATAAATATCATTTTAATCAAACAATAAAACAGGAAAAATTCAGTACTCTCGTTAAACTTGTATTACAAGAGAATTTTATAATTTTTGGTCAGAATCTCTATAAACAAATTCAGGGTCTCCCTCAGGGAGGTCCAACTAGTAATTGTCTGGCCAATTTTTATTTACATTTTTATGAATTAAAACAGATTGACAATGACTCTTACTTTCTTTTTCGTTACATAGATGATCTAATTATTTTAGGTAAAACTGAGGATTTTAAACCAAATATTTCATTTTACCCTAATTACCTCAAATTATTAAAAACTAATCTTAATTCAAATACAGTAGAAATTTTAGATCTCGATTTGCAAATATTGACAATAGACTTATTAGTAATATTTTTGATAAAAGAGAGAGATTCAAATTCCATGTAATTAAAATACCTTTTTGGAACAGTAATCTACACAGATCCATTTATAGGAATATTTTATTGGGCTTTTTATTACGTAATAACAAATTAACCACACATAAAATAGACAAATTTAATAACATTAAAAAATTCTTCAACAACTGTTTGGATCATGATTATCCAATAAATTTCTTAAATACTTATATACATCACAAATATATTAAACATCTTTGCGAATCGTGATCCAATTTCAAATCCACCACACAACAATAGGTCCAAAGTCGGCTTGTTAGTGGTCTAGCCGTGAAGAATTTATTTATTTACATTTACACAGCTTACATTTTTACTCACTCTCTGGACCGTTATACTCCTTTACCATACAACTTATTACCATCCAATTGTTTGCATCCTTTTACATTTTATTACCAATCAAACAATGATTTAAATCTTTTTTCAATTTATATTTTGAGGATGTGTTATATTTTTTCATTTTGAGTATGTGATATACATCTTGAAGCTTAAAGAAAATTCCGTCTTACTACTCACATATTTGAATCTTCATTTCTTTGAATTTTGTAAGTAATTTTTATATTTTGATCTGTTGATAATTTTTAGAATGATAGATTTTATTTTGTAAATTTTATCGCTGAAATTTTTTGCATTTTTTAATCATTGAACTCTTTTGTAATTTGGATTTCCCAATTCAGCCTACCAGGAATTATAGATTTTATTTTTGTAGATTTTATCGCTGAATTTGTTTGCATCTTTTAATCATGAATTCTTTTGCAATTTGGATTTCCTAATTCTGCCTACCAAGTCGCAAAGGGGGAAGGTTGGTACCATTAAACTAGTTTAACCCCGCTTAATCGGTCCTCAGCCCGATATTGCTTTTTGACTTGCTGGGTTCCATATTTTCATTTATTTTTCTTTCATTGTTACATTTCTTTCTGGATTTTTGTCTTTTTAAATATTTTAAATTATTCTTTCATAAATTTTCAGTATATATATATATATATATATATACTGTAGTGGCCACATTTGGAATATTTTATGTTTTTGAACTTTGTATGCGTGTAGAAAACGTTATGTTTCACAAAATGCAAAGTCGTATACGTCATTTTAAAGAAAATTTAATAATTTAATACTGAATTCAAAACGAAAAACAAATTCAAATATTTGCAAAACAAAAAAGAGTTAAGCAACCATAATTATCGATATACATTAGACACTGATGATTGCAGTGAGTTATCAGTACTTAGTAGCGTAGCCTTTATTTTTTATAACAACTTCAATCTATGCTTCAGTGAGATAACGATAGTTTTAAGTTCTTCCTTCATTATTACGCAATGCCAGGAAACTTAATTAGTTCTCTCTTATTTGATGAGCGCCTCTTTTCTTTTTGAGAGTTTACAAACAGAGTCACAAGTTTTCGATAGGTTTAGATTAGGCCTGTTTTCTGGCTAGGACAACAATTCAGTGCTCTTTGTTCAAAACCTCTCTTTCGATAATTTTACTGTGTGGTAGGGTGCAGAATCCTGCTGAAAAAGAAATGAAGTATTATTGGGAAAGAGATCCCTGATGGAAGGTAGAAGTTTTGCATCTAGAATAGTGTCAATGTGTTTTCTGGCATTCAGTGTCCCATCGATGACATAAAGGCGACCAGTACCCTCTGCTGACATGCATGTCCAAATCATAACACTAAATGGGTTCTTCGCAGTTGTCTGAATGCAGTCAGGATATAGCTCTTCTATTCTGCGTCTTACATACTTTCGCCCATCACTACCGAATAACGATATCTTCGTTTCAACCCTCCATAAAACTTGTGACCACTGATCATCAGTCCAATTAATTTTTTCTTTTGCTCCCTGTATTCGTTTTTTGCACCTGCTGTAAATTTAAATAAAGATTTTTTCGTGGAATTCTACCTCTCAATCCAGAAACTCCAGCATCATTCAGATAACTTCTGATGGCCGTTGATGACATTCTTCGATCTTGGAGACGCAGCCTTTTTATTCTTCTATCATCAACAGATGTGCACCTTTTTCGGCCTTTTCCTGTTTTGTTTTTATTGAATTTGTCCCCTGATATCGTAAACAAAACTATCATACTCCGGATGTAGTCACTAAATTATCCAAATGTCAGTAAATTTCAGTATAGTAAAGACCACTTTCTAGTAACACAATAATCATAAATCTGTTTCTAGGTGTCTAATCTACTCTTTTATTTGATGTCATTGCTTTTTGACTAATAATAGCTCTCGTATTGTTTCTAATGCGACATTAATAAAACCAAACCGAACGAAACCAAAACGAAGCTTCTTGACTAAGTATTAAATTTTTTTTCAACAATTGCGACTTTTAATTTGATTACATAAGAAGCAGTCCCCCCCTTCTACAAAACAAAGCACAATAATGACTTGTCCTAACTGTAAACAGTGGCCACGGTAGCCTAGTGGTCATGACTTTGGATTCGTGGTCGGAGGTTTTCGTTCAGTCGCGAGTTCGATCCTTGGCCGCTAAAGACCCATCGTGTAACCGGGGCTGATCCCACCCAGTTAAATCTGTCTGGGCCCAAAGTTCTCTCATTTGCGTGGTGTGGAAGTTAGAAGAAGGGGTGTCGTCATCGTCACTTGACATCGTCGACGTTAATAAAAACTAAACCAACTGTAAACATAATGGCAGTTACTAACATTTGATTTGTTCTAAATACTTCTAGATTCGTGATAGAGAATCTTTTTTATAGTTGTTAAATTTTCAACCTGACTCGTCATTGGTTTCATAAGTGAAAAAAATAATTCTGTAATCCTCTTTTCAAATATGCACCATGAGGACAATGTTCTAGATGAGAAAGACAAGAAACCAGATATAATTTCATATTGTCGTATTGCTACAAAAATTCGATTGCATGGGTGCATAGTCAAAGTGGTTCCACAAGGAGGATAATGTATAATGAAGCTTTATTTTCAAATATTCAGGACAAGACGAAACACATGCAGCCAAAGTAGGACAGATTAACGGCACAACAGGAATAAACACAGCATTTGTAAGCACAGCTACACAAATATACACAAAACAACACTTGTAATAACGTTCAGATTCCCATCTTACTAGTTAGCACTACGGATAAATCTCCAAAGAAATACTTCGTACCTACAGCATCCAACAGTCCCGGTAGATTACCCAGCAGATACAGACAACTTCTTGGTAATTCTTTCAGCCAATTACGATAGCTGCTCTCTGCCAATACCCAACAGATTCTCTATATCTTGGCGTTTCTCCTCATTTATAGCTGTTCCAGCCAGGCGTGTTATCACAGAGAGTATTCAGGAAAATTCATAACTTCTGCCGTAATCGATATTTCTGGAAAATTCCAGCATTTCTGAGAACCTACATTTTATCACCAGTTTCTTAGTAAGTCACTAAAAGGATCATTAATTAAATGATCATTATAGGAATAACATTGCAGGGAAGCATGATCGTAACAATACTGAATTGAAACTAAAGGTGTAGAGTAGATATTATTCTTTAATTAACTGAAGCATATACTAGAATAGGTGAAACTAGGAGAGATAGCCCGTGTTTTTATTCTACAATATAATTGACTTGGTTACAATAAACGGATTTCTTTTCTTTTATGCATGCAAATACTTCTTACGATCAAAACAAGCAAGACATAAAGCAGCTTTTACGAAAGAATCTTGGAAACCAGCAGACTAAAGCTAACAGAAATTTAAAATAAAAAAATATTTTAGTAATTGGGTTATTTTCGAGGATTGATGACCGGTGTGGTGTTCAAATGGAAAAATAATAATTGCGACATTCAGTCCCGATTTTTTTTTATTTCCAGTATACTAAGGGACACGTAATAAAACAAGTAGATTCAAACGATTCAGTTGGATTGAAAAACACATCGTCCATCGTTCTTCCTCCCTCGTGCATTCTTCACTGACCACATTTTTCCGCACCCGGTTTCCTCTCTCCCCTGTTGCTTCCGTCTCCCTCGTCCAGTATCGATATCTCATATATGCTTGACCTGTTGCCATGTTCGGGAGCTAGATTCTTGCAAAGAAGAAACTGGTAATTTCAGAAAGTGAAAAAAATCAGAAAAATAAAATAATGCTTAAAAAAAGGAAAGCGAGTAATGACTGCGGTCCAAAGAGCAGTTGACAAACGCAATAGAAGTATGTTCACGCATAATTTTGTATTATATTTCAAATTTTAAAAATATGGTTGAATTAAGAAAATAGAGGGTTTTGAGGAAAAAATAATTTTTCAACTTCCTTTACAGTTTTCATAAAAAGTGCTGAATAATACTTTCTATTGAATAATATATTCTTTTTATCTTTTCCGTAAAAAAAGTATAATGGTTATTTCTGTAAAATATGAAAGATAAGTTCTTTTTTACATCTTTGTTTTCTTGAACAAATAATTCTCAATTTTCGCTTTTGCCTTAAATTCTATGAAATGTTAAATCAAAGCCTTTTAAATGGCCTTTCCTAAGAAAAAAAAAATGTTTTTAGCAAAAGGAAATCTATTCAGTTATTTCTATTTTGAAGTGAATTGTTATTTACATACGAATAGGACTACTTTTCCCTATTTGTTTCCTTTTTTTCTAGTACAATTCCAAAATTGCATATCTCTTTCACTTCACTTCAAAACTAACACGGAAACTGAAACTTCAACTAGACTAATTCCGGAACTAACAAATTCTCTCTCTCTCTCTTTTTTCTCAGCAAGTTTACTTTTCAAAGATCTGGCAACATTCCAAGGCTACCCACAGTGCAATGAGTAAATCACGTGACTGTTTTCTTATCTCGCATGTTCGCTCCAATGATCGAATAAGTTTTTCCTTCAAAATTTTCCATTTCTTATTTTTTGTTTCTTTCCCCTCTCCTTTTTCTGAATGAGGAAACTTGCGAAACAAAGCTCTTATTTTTCGTTATAAAATTTACTGACTAAACGTACTATTTTTGTCTGGAAACTTTCAGACCAGATATTATAGGTAACTTTTTGAATTTCTTATTCGCTTAACAATATCGACGTTATTCAGTGAGAAATTTTTTATCAATAGCGATAAAAATTTTTTTCAACTCAACGAATGTTTTGTGTGAGTTATCTATTCAATAACATCAAAGTAGATAAATAACAATAAAAGAGAGGGGGAATATAAATATTATCTCGTAATCACAAATTAGATTTGATGGGGGAAAAAAAACTCTTAGCATAGTTAACTGATTGGCAGTGCAACAAGACTTTCTGGATTTCAGGCTGATGGATTGTTTTTATTCACGTGGCAACACGGGGACTATCGGTGAAAGATCTCGTTATTTTGCACCTCTGTGGTCAAGCGCTGACACCTGAGCTGGCACCTCATTCCCCCAACTTCTGCACCATCCCAACATGAAGACATTGAGTTCTGATAGATTTCAAGTGCATCAGCCCAACCACGCAATGGATCTTTTGTGGAATCAGAACTCGAAGGCAAGGCTTGAGAGAAACAACAGTGCCCATGAATTTCCGACTATGACCACTGATCATAACCAATGGAACTAATGTACAGTCCTTTTTTTTAATCAGAACTCGAAGGCAGGGCTTGAGAGAAACATGATTCTGATGATGAAGTGAATATGATTCTGATGCGAATAAATTGATAAATAATTATGAACTCCTAGGATTTAACTAACAATTTGAATACATTTTAGATTGTTAAGTTTTATTTATATATTTCCATCAAATTACAACTCTGATAAATGGAAAGTATAAAGATAATTTCGAAAAAAAAAAGAATAACTAAAATAATTTACTCATTAATTTCATAATAAAGCTCTTTTTTAACTCTTATATATATTATATATATTTTGTATTACAGTATTGAAAATTATAAAAGTTTTCAAGAGAAATTACTAAATACATGTTGATATATTCAATAAATACTGCAAATTCCGAAAATACTAAATAAACTGTAAATTAAACAACACTGATATCTAAAGTAAAGTACCACTATAAGCGTCTGTTCATATCTGAAGTGTGTTACATGTTGCAATTTGTAATCAATAAAATTCCAAACAAAACGAATAATATACTGAAAGAGACAGGGATGAAAGAGTTAATAGAAAATGACAAAGAGTAAGATTCCTTTGATGAAATAATTAAGTTCCTTTGAAGTTATCATCAAAGGACGCTAGTAATATAATTCCATACAAGAGTCTATGCCCATTTATGCAATTAAAACATTGATAGTAAATTACTTATGAGATAAAGAGGTAGATGAACAGAAAGTCAGAGAAAGAGATATGGAGAGACAGTAGGAGGAAGAGATGAGAGAGATTTGAAAAATGCTCGAATCTAGAAATTTAGATTTTAGAAAACTTAAGATTTATTTTACATGTACTACTTATTTGTCAAATTTTTATCGCAAAGATAAATTTTCAATCTTCCGGGGGAACTTTTGCTGTACCTCAGAGTATATTTTGAGTTTAAACGAAATGTGAATAATTTTCTAGATGATTCAGAAAATATAGGAAAAGTTTGAACAACTGATAGTACACACCAATTTCATCACAGAATACTGGTCTAAAATGAAACGAAAACGAGTCAGTACTTTTCAAAACGGCCACTGCACAAACGTTAATGTTGCTACCTGTTACGATTTATCAGGGGAAAAACACCAGACATGCAAATGTAACCTGAGAAAGAAGAAGAAATCGTAAGCAAATCTGCATCGCAATGAAGAAAAGGCACCGGCTCAAGCCTTGTGAAGTTACTTCTGCGTGCAACCGTTCAGACTGTGGTAGAGTACGGGATAATGGTGCTCTTTAGTAATAATAAAAACCAGATATGCATTTCTTTTACGGAGCTACACTCCTTACACACTTCCTGTTCCAGGATACATTTGCATGTATGCTGTTCCTTTTCTTGCGATAAATCTCAACAGGAATGCTGTTTTATCATTTGTGGAGCGGCCGTTTCGAAATGCGTTAGCGCGCTTGCTTTTCGTTTTAGGCTATGTATTCTTCGATGAAAATTGTTTGTGCTAATGTGGGTTTTGTGTATTAATCAGCATTGTGAGATATTCGCGTCCTCTAGTTATGTAGAGTTCGTCAGCGCCTGTGACAGAGAAGATGTATCTTTCGAAGAAGTAACACGTCTTGATGAGCGTTAAGCTCGCTGAAGGATTAAAGTCCATTCTGTGTTTTCTTTATGTGTTTTGTGTGTGTTTCATATTTGTAAAGTGTCGTCCAGTAATAAAAAATGATTAAGGAATTAATGCTTGTAATTAAATGGCACCAAAAAGGAACCCGCGGTCACAATTGGTGTCGAGAAGTACGCTGGTATCGTTACGAACATATTACTCTCCTGTATCAAAAAAGTAAAGTGAATTTCTCCTTTGGATATCTGCATACCGCGAAAGTACACGAAGACTGCTCAAGGTAGGCATTTTTTATTATTTAAATATGGAGAAAGTAAAACTTTTAAAAGAAAAGAGGTTACTTGAGAATTTCTTTTACAAATACCATATACAAAGCCGAAGATGATATGAAAATTGATTATAGCTTTAACTTGAAGATTCTTTAACTTGAATTATAGGAAAACAAAAGAGCTTTTCAAGCTCGATGAAGAAATTGAACATTTACTTGATGATGAGTCAAAACTACAAACCGAAATCAAAAACACCGTGACGTATAAAGATGAAATAACTTAATCTAAATAAAAAATAAATAAATAGATATTTAAAAAAAAGGGGTAGGAAACTATTAAAACCAATACAGATCTTAAACAACTGAAGTTTCCGGAAAGAACGAAAACCAGCAAGGGCGACTTCCGAAATTAGAAATTTCAAAATTTTTCGGCGACTTTAGTCAATAGATTAGATTCTGGAACGCGTTTCAGGTCGCAATTCACGATAATAATTCACTTCTGAAAGTGGAGAAAAAAAATTAATTAATCAAAAACATACTTAAGTGGAGCTGCCGCAAATGCGATCGAAGGTTTTTCAATTTCAGATACAAATTATGATTCTGCTACAGATATACTAGCTGATACCCGCCCGCTTCGCTGGATAGACGATAATATAATATTTTGGAACTTATACGTAAGATATCAAGAGAGTTTTCAATTTTTAAACATTTAATGATAATCTTAATTTAAGATTTTAAGAAATTGATTGTCTGTAATAATGGTTATCCTCGACATTCAAATATATGAGAAAAATAAAAAAAAATAGTAAAATGTCACCCCATATGTATATATAATACGGATAAAATTCAGTCCACAGTATACTTGTTACACCTAGTATTACCAAATATGAAACTTTTGTCAGAAGATTCGTCATGTGCTTAATTTTCGAATGAAATACCCTCGCAATGGCAGCGTGTTATCATAAGATTTTTATCCTTGCCTCGAGACATCTTTCATTTCTGACTATTTAGGATTGCAAGTGACTGCAATCCTTAAAAAAAAGTCGTGCAAGTCGGGACGTCCAAAACATCTTACGTATGTCATAGCCTCTTCAGTTCGTTCATGCATGTAGCGAGGTCCTCCAGTAAACGAAGATTGTCTTGCGTGTGTGCTACTCCGTAAAAAGTCGCCATTTTAGTATTTTTCAAAATCCCGTTAAGTTTTGGAGTTAAACTACGTTCCAAATTCATTCCAAATTCAAAAACTCAATTTAATCTAAACTCATTTATTTCTATCGCTAAATATATACGTTTCCTATTTTCGACATATACGAAATTTCACATAAAAAGCTCCTTTGCCAAAATCTTGCCAATCCTCCATCAGCGCTTCAATATAAAATTATTTGGTATTTTTCCATTCTGCAAATCTCACCAATTACACTTAATGGGTGACAATACACAGTATACATATAAAAAAATATATTCCGTTTGGCATCGGTCATATAATTTTGGGCGATAAAGTCGCCAAAATTACATAACCGACGGATAAGAGTAGATTAACGGATGAAAACTACATTTTGGACAAGACTTCCGTAAAATCCATTCTTAGTGAGCGTCTACATCGCAAAATGAATAACTGTACTAAATTTCAAATCAATCGTTTGTATAGTCTTTGAGATTTCATGATGAGTCAGTCAGTGGTATTTCGCTTATATATACATAGATTAAATTCTGCTGTAGATATATTAAATACTAGGTTCGGAGAAGACTTGACATCATTATAAATACACTTATGCAAAAACTTCTTAATCTTTTCTCTGTTTCACGATCTAATGATATTTTTAGATTAAGAAAGTTATTTGATACAATTGAAATACAAATTCTCAGCTTATCATCTTTAAATGTGAAATCAGAATCGTATACTAATATGTTAATTCCTGTATAATTCAGAGTTATTTCAAAGCGATTTGGTATTAGAATACAATCGCAATGATGATGGCCAAATTTTGATGTTAATAAATTTTTGGCTTTCCTCAGAAATGAAATACTATCTCGTGAAAGAGCTAATATATTTAATTGTAATGATAGATCACCAGCTTATGATAAAAAATGTAATTATAGTCATCCTAAGCCATTCTGTTGTACTTTAGATTGCGTATTACTCTTCAAAAGAGGACTATTTTGGTCTGTTGAGTCAAAGTATTAACGATGATGATATGAGAGGCAAAAAGGACATTTTTATTTATGTACCTAAAATTTGAACAGACTAAGTGATTTTATAGAAAATTAAATAAAATCCCTAATTAAAGACATTCCTCAATTGATTTGAACCTTATCATTTTTTAAAAAAGGATGGAATAAAATATTCAAAGTTTCAATATCCTTATGATGTTTGAAATATTAGATTATAGACGAATAACCTTTAAATTCAAAAAGGTCTTCTTAAATACTTGGATACATGAGCAGATTTCAGAAATCTCGATTTCTATGGAATACATGAATGAAATTTCAAGACTTATTTGTAAGATCTTATTGTAGACTACAAGAATGAATTATTTCATTTATTATTAATATACTTATATTATTTTTATTTTTAAAATTTAGAAATTAAAATTAATGCTGCTCAGGATATATTTTATAGTTTTACCATTAAAAAAATTTATTTATTTTAAAGATTCTTACAATACTTAACATATAAAGTTGTAAAGTCTTAATGATTTTGAGACGTTTGAACTCAACAAGGAGCAAATAAATACAGAACTCCTGAAATTTTAAAGAAGATATTTTTGAACAGAAAGCATGCTATGTATAAGCTATTTTAAGAGTTTGAATTTTATGGAATGGAAAATGAAAAAACGTGCACATATATCTCTATTCTAACTAAGTGCAACTAACTATGTTGATAGAATTCTGGAAATCTTTATGATATTTATTTTGAAAAATTATAATATATTCTTGAAAGATGCTTGAGTTAAAATTTGTATTTTATTTATTTACTCACTGGTCGAATAAATAAATTAGTTTTCAAAATTTTAGTAACCAATTTTAAGTTTGTTTAAGGTTTTACTCTTGCAAAAATTTTGACGTTGAATTAGAATTTAAAGAACATATAGATAATGTCATAATTCTAAATAAACAAAGCCCAGTTTAAATTAGTGAAGTTTCTACCTTTGTAATCTAAGAATAATTTAAGTAATT
>BMAW01112995.1:41122-91444 GCA_019974015.1 Nephila pilipes
CCGGAAGATTTAAATCGTTTTTAGACGGAAATAAATTACACACACACACACACACACACACACACACACACACACACACACACACACACAACACACACACACACACACCGCACACACACACACACACACACACACGCACACACACTCACACACACACACACGCACACGCACACACGCACGCGAGGACTAAACTTCAATCGAAGAACCTCATCGATGTCTATAAAGGATGTATGATTTTGCAGATTCGGAAGCGGACATCGGGTGTTTGGATACGAATATTTCCTGTGAAAAGAAAAATTAAAGTCTGGAGTGCATTATTTGTTTTGGAAGAAAGCGGCTAAGATTATAACTAAACGTGAACTGTAAATAGTCATAGTAGAAATCATATGCGTTATTATGTACTTCATGAAAAGGCACTAACTCGAATACAGCATATACTAAAGACAAAATCATTCTTGATATAATATCTAACATATGTTTTTGCGGTTTACCGAAAATGCCGGATAAAATCAAATTTGTAATAGTGGAATCCGATGAAACCTCAACTGCTGTTGAGGATGCCTGTACTAATTATCTGTAATTAAAATATGGTACCTGAATGAACACTATCAAAATTTGTACGGAAAGTTTATTTTAAAATATGCTTTTGGGGCATAAAGGTCCCTGCACCATTAATAAATGTAATTATAAGTTCTGAGTCTAATGTTGTTCATACACTATTACCACATGTAGTGCAATGGTAGATATTTAGTGATGATGTTTTTATCAGGTTTGAGAGGCTTATAATGATTTGTTTTCAATTAAAATAATTTTGAAAGTTGCCATAAATAATCTTAGTGTTGATGAAATCTATGTCTCATAGGTACATTTTGCTAGCCAATCCTGTTGAAGCCACAGTAGTTAATATAAACCATAATTCTATTCAAGATGTTTACACAAATCAATAATTCTTACAAGCCTGGGCGGAGTTTCCTCTTGTTTTCATTTTAAACGATAAGAAGGAAAACAGACAGATTCTTACTGAGCACGGTTGAGAACACTAGCAAGGCAAAAAGGACGATGAAGGAAAGGCATATAATTTCCCCCCAAGGTTTTAATTTTATTTGCTTTTTTCTACCAAAATAAAAATTTCGTTATTTTTTATGATTTATATGGGAATACAAGATCAATATATAAAAAAAATTAGTGGTAGTTTTACCAATATAAAATACAGTGATAATATGTCTTAGAATGAAGTGAAAAAAAAAGAATAAGCATTTTACACCTTTCCTGAGGAAGAAAGGAAGAAAACTAGTTTCTAAACACATGCAGTGGCGAGGCCTCCAAGTAGCGGTCAAGATTATAGATATTTGCAAGGGAAAGTAGTAGAGATGGGATGAAACTGTGAATGCGCGATCAAAAATGAACGAGAAGCTTGATGGATTTGAAGTGAATAAGTTGAATCACTATTGGTTGGCACTGAAGCCAACGCAAAAATTACTATTGGTTGAAAGGTTGTTGGAGGATACCATGCAAATGCCGACTGATTCTGTAAATAATTTTACTGAGTGATATGGACTAGTGATAGTGTCAACAATGATTTGATTCAGATTCAAAATAAATTCAAATTGAACATGAAACTAAATCATTGTTGACTATATCACCTAAAATACATACAGAAATCAATGTTTTATTTCGTATCAACAATGAAAGCTCGTCAGGCCTTCAACATTACTTCAATCATTCGTTAGGCGGTCATCCGTCTCTTGCTGCTTGCAGCTATCTGAGCCGCCGCATTGTTCCGGGAAATGGAGTTTCTTTCTTTCTCTTCGCTCGAGGAAGACTCAAGCTGCTTGACTGTTTTTTTTCACTTCAAATCTTATCATTATTTACCACTAATGCCCGCTATGTTGATCTTGCAATATTCCATCATGAAAACAACGAACTCTTTTATTTTGGTCAGAAAAGCGAGTAAATTGAGCGGCGGTAATGTACTCTTTTCTTCTATCGTCGCACAATACTGCTGTTCTGCGCCGTCTTCGACACAGTAACCGATAACGTCTGTTTTTCATGTATCGTTTTAAAATGGTAAAATTATTTGTTGGTGTATATCGCGAATAAGAACATGTCAGCTTTACTGTTCGTGAGGACTTGAGAACGTGGGCTGTCGGCTGCTAAGATTATTTTACGCAAAATTGTTTGATTGAAAACGAAATCGTTATAAAGCCACTCAAAACTGATGGCATACGCTAAGAGTCATTGCATGGCATGAACTTCGGTGCTGCTGGTACATTTGCGGTAATGATTGCCGAACTGCTGCTCTTGGCGCCGTGCAGGCGATGAGATCGACCGCCATACTGCGGTACGAATAATTGAGTTGCGGCGGCAGTTGAACTTTTCGTCAATTCCTGCTTATCCGGCATTTTCAAGTGAAACCTGAAAAAACGCTGGTATTATATTTGGCAATCGAAAGAATGATTTTGTTTTTAATGACCACATGTTAGTTTGGCAGTGCCGGGAATAACATCGACCAGTATACATTCTGATTTCACATTTGAAAGGCGTGGCTTCAATTTGTGTTTCAACCCGGCGTCGAAACAACTTTCAGCGGTAGATCGTGTGAGAGGACACTTTGCGTAAGTATCAATGATGATGAAGTCTCTCGAACCTGGCTGTTGTATCTGCGGCAGGGTATCAACCTCTGGCGAAACGCGCGTTTGACTCGTGAACAAAAGACTATACTGAAAACGTTGATTTGAGAAATTTAGTACAGGATATTTTTTAGATAATGTTTGCTCACTAAGTTTTACGGAAGTCTTATTTCAAATATTGGTTTTCATCGTTAATCTATAACTATCAATAGGTTATATTATTTTGACGACTTTATCAGCCTTCTATGCTCGACCAATTTTTTAGCACTGTCGATGTGCCGGTAGTAAGTGATGATGAAATATTTATGTTAGCCTCTGAAATGGAAAGAGACCAACGAATTTATTGAACTTTATCAATGGTATGAAGGAAAACAATAAATGAGTTTGGTAAGTGGTACTTGTTTGAATAATTGGAACGTGGACTCCAGCATAACAGACGCGAAAATACTGGCGTTTACGGGTAACACACACTGGAGGAGACTCAATACATAATGTGAAAACTGTTACCATTAGCCTTGCACGGCAAGGATTGGAACTACATTCTAAATGATCAGAAATGAAGATGTCGAGCAAGAAGACCTTGTTAACACTGCATTACATGGCACATGTTCAATCTTCTGACAAAGAAATTTCTAAATATTTGTCTGGGTGAAAATGACTGTACCAATGGACATCATTGACCTCTCGCTGCATATCAGAGCCGACACCATTTTCTCATGATGTCGTATTATTACACAGACATCAATTAAATCTTAGAGTGAATTATCGTAAACATGTTTTGAGTGAAAACTCGCTGACGAAGTTCAAAACCTGTTCTGTATCATCACATCAGCTTGACGACATGACACTTACCATGTGGCGAAACGCAATTTGTATCTGTGACGCCTTCTGGTAGTATGTTTTGACCAGTATGGTGGTAACCATCGTGGGAGGCCGGTTAACGCGTTCAAAGTCGCCAGCACATTCAATTTCGGAAGTGTCTGCTACTGATTTTCGTTCGAGCTTCAGTGGTTAAGATACTACCGGTGAACTTTAATGATTTCCATCTTCCCCATTTGGAGCAAGTTATTTCATAACATACGTCACCCGTGTTTTGATTTCGACTTTGAAATAAATGTTAGTAATTTCAATTTCGTCATCGGCTCTTTCCTTTCTACATATTTCGAGTTCAAAATCTTTAGCTTATAAATCGAGCGCACCATGTCATCCTAAACTTTATTATGAAGCGCGACTGTCATGTTAAATAATAAAATAACTGCCTTGGTACTTTCCCGATATCATTCACCGAATATCAATGCGCGATACCCGGAAGAAAGGTATCTCGTTGTTTTCAAACCTTTCTCGTTGCCAGTTAACGGTTGATGCTGCGTTAATACAAAGCGATGATTAACGATAAATTTGTCTCGAAACACACAATGCGAAACGCAGGGCATCGAACTTTGTCCTTTCGGCGAGCTTTAACCTTCATCAGGCGTATTTTAGGAAGCTGCATCTGCTGGTACGGTGACTCTACACAACTGGGGACGCGAATATCACGATAGTGTACAAACCGATGCTTTATTGATTTTCGTCGAAGAATATGGCGCGAAGCAACGCTAGCACCGAGAACGACATCCCACAAATGATGAAGGCGGCATTCTGTTGATTTATCGCAGAAAAGGAACGGCTGTCACAAAATGTATCCTGGAACGGAGAGTAACCAGAGATATCCCGTCAAGGAACATCTTGGTTTGATACAAAAGGCGCCGACCTCTGCGGTCTGTTGCGCGAAATACTGACCGATAACGCTTGCCGATGCAGCATTTCAGCGCTATCGAGCACGCTTGCATGTCTGATCGTCGTGACAGTGGCTGATATGATGACGTTGACGTTACGAACCGGTGATTATTTCCGGAAACTTTTCTGTTTCGAGATGTCTGAAAGGTATTGCGTTTCGTTTGAAATAAAGTATATAGAATACATCTTTGCGGAGCAAAAACTGACAAATAATGATGCATAAATGTTGAAGTTCTAAAATCTACAGATTCGACGTTTTCAGGCTCTCATCTTTCACTCTACTATCTTCTCCATATTTCGTTCAAATCTGCCTCTTTTAATCTTTCATAGTATTTGCTATCGTAACTTTTAATCGAACGTCTTTATCAGACCTTTCAGCCGCCAGGTCGCTTTGCGATGGTGAGCACTTAATTGTTTCAAATCGAGAATCTTTTCTTGATATTCTTTTCAAATCCGTTTCGAAAAATTAGCTTTATAAGAATAAAGTAAATACGCACTGGATACTTATGATTTTAATACAACACGTACGATTAAAATGATGCTAAAATTATTAATTTATATTTAATATGGCTAACGATGTAAAATTATCTATGAAAATTGATGAGCTAATAAAAACGTCTGGTTTTAAGGCAAATATGTAATGAAGAAAATTATTTGAATAGAAAAAGTAAATTATTAACTTCGAAATACTTAATGTCTCGTATAAAAAAGCGAATTTTAGACGGAATTCGTTGTCCATTGATTAAGTTAATTTTTCTAGATACATTTTGTATTTATATTTTGCAATTCTGTTTTTTATTATAGACGTTACATAAAGTTCAGCTCTGTATTTAATAAGTATTATTTTTTAATATTAAAAATGGAAAAAATAGTAACAGTTTTATAAAATTATTAATTATTAAGTGCAATTGCAGTTAATATTTTATGGAAGTAATTACCGAACTTATGATGAATACGTGTATTTTACATATGAATATAACAGTCTAAAAGGATTCCTCATAGTTGTATACCAATAAAAGAATTTCTCGGTATTCGAGCATTTTAGTGAATGAAATATGCTTTAATCCAAACTGGAAAAAACATCAATCGAAGGTTGGACTGTCCTTGAAGAATAAATGTTCAAGAAATTCGAACAGTTACCGACAGGGGTTTAATGGCTATACCATTACCTTTAACAGATGGAGGAAACGTACCCTGAATGGATGGGAGCATTTTCTAAATGGGACGCGATCTCTTTTAGGGATGCGGATTCGAATTTATAAGAACAGATTTGCATTTGTCTTCCATGAATCTTAGCGTCCATTTCAACCACTCGGCTTGGAGTAAAATGCCGAAAAAGGCACGAAGGAAAGAGTGAATGCACACTAAATTTTGGTTTATACCCATAGCTTTAAATTGTTATAAACAGAATAAATTTAAATTCACGCGTTATAAATTATAACTCAACATACAAATTGTATGCATTTTGTAGAGCTAGGAATAATGTTTCACCTGAAATACTTGAAGAGTAAATTAAAATAATTTGAGTGGAATAATAATGCATTGTACATTGTGAAGCAACCGAAATAACAATTCGTATGCTACATATAAAGCACTGTTGGAGCGCGGTTTAGTGAATATTTTAACAATGTAGTTAAGCTTTATTCACCAAATTGTATTTACATAAGATAATTACCATAAAAAGTAGATATCTTCGTATTACTAACCATTTTGCTTCCAGCCACTCCTGCAGTATTCCAGGAACTTATCGCTCCCCTTCAATATGGTAAAAGATGCAACTATTTTTTAAGAAATGAACAACCCTAAATAATACTTTTTAACAAACTTATAAATTATACGTATATTTCCTCCTGTGCTTAGCACCAGCATTTAACGAATTATTAAGAATTATAAAATGTAAAGAATTTTTTTAAAAACTTATCAGGATCAATTTCATTAATAAACTTAATTAATATTAATAACATAGAGAAATAGAGGAGGAAATAGTTAATAAGATTTTTTTCCATTGAAATGTAATCAGTAGAAATAAAAATGTAGATTCTTTAATACTTGCAATAAAATCTGAAATCCTTCTTAAAAACTCCAACTCTTTTACATCGCACTATGACCAAGTTTTTGTTTGTATATGCGGGTGATTAAAAAGTATTCAATTTTGAAAAAAGATGACATTACTAAGACAAGTTTATGTTACCATTGTGTGCTATTAAACGGCTACAAAACAAATTTGACACTGATTAATAGGGTTAGTTTCGCCAGTGATGATATCTGGATTCATCATCATATACGAGGAACCAAACAACAACCAAAACAATGAATAGAATCCACTGAATCTAATCCAAAAAAGACGAAGCGGGTCTCATCGACTCTAAAAATTATCGTGACGATTTTTTGAGAAGCGAAGGGTGCCATTCTCATTGACTTCTTAGAAAAAAAACAACGATTAATGGCCAAAATTTTAATGAATTACATTTCTCATTCCTAAAATGGATATTTTTGGACTGCAATCGTGTAAGAAATTCACATAGGAATCAAAATATTCTGCTACAAATGTTAAAACATGTAAATTTTAAATAAAACTATTACAGGTTGAAGTTGTTGAAAAAGTATCTTGGACTGGAAAAAGTATAATTTGTACATATCCTATATGACTGCTTATCTTTTAATATTTGGGAAGTGCATTACTGTAATGCCTAATCATGACGTAAATAGATAGAAAAAAAAAAGAGGGATCAATGCGAGAAACGCTTTGCTTTCGCGCATGTCATACAATATCCGATTTCTCTATTATTTATTTTTAAAAAACATGGAGCAATGTATCAATTTAATAGATTACTTCAATGCAATTAAGCTAATTTTTCTTTCTTATCAAAGGCAATTAAAAGCTTCCTATCTCATATTAAAATTACTTTGATTAACATTTATTAGTTTTATAAATGTTCGTAAATTTCATTAGTTTTCTTCACTTTTCTCTGCGATGAAATGAGCTCGTTTAACTAGGAGTTGGAGAAAGTTCTCTTCTCTTCGCCGTCGATCTATATGATGGATGTGAAGAAATTAAAAATGAAATTGTTCCGAAATAATTTTTTAGACCATGATTAAAAAAAGATTTTGAACCATTCAAAGATATGTAATGAACCTCTAACATTCAGTTTTAATACAAGAAAGCCATTTTCTTTCTAATAATTTATACACATTGTTTCTTAAGAAATTCACATAAGAATGTATTAATCGGAGAAGGAAAATATTAACTCTTATCATTTGATAATTCATCTGAAACTAATTTGCTTCACAGTTTTGCTAAAACAAGATAATGGCAAAGAATTTCTGTGATTTTATACGAGTATGCTCTGAATACGTTTTTTTTTTAATAATGAGTTAAGTGTAAATATGGAAGAGAACGCAGATTAGCATTTTATAAAGAGTGGATATGTTTTTATTTGACATTATTCTACAAATTAGGTCAGTATTTATTAATTAGTAAAATCTTTTCAGTGACTTTTTTTTTATCGTCGTAGCTTTGTAGTGCGTAATACATCGTAAGAGGGAAATAAGATATACTTTTAATTTTCATACATAATATTTGCAAAGTTAATTTTAGTGAGGTAATTGAAATCGTTTAAACAATGTAACATTTTGAACGTAATTGTTCTAAGTTGTGGTGCATTCAGACTAATTGAAAGCTGAGTTGACTAATACCAATACATGTTGTAGCGGCTGTAATTGTAAGAAGAATGAAAGTGCACGTCAATGCACAAGTGCGGAAAGTTACAGTTAGTAGAAGTAGAAAGTGGGAAACAATAACAGTTAAAGTTTCTTTTGTAAAATGTATTCTTTTATCTTCACAAAAAAAAGTATAAAGAGTAAGATAAAACAAATAATGACAAAACAATGTTTCCATTTTATTCATTTTCTTATTTATGATAAATAAACATGGGATTCAGAAAATGTTTTAGAGAGAAGAGAACTTCTTTAATAACATATCAATGTTCCATTAATTTTTAAACAATTACAATGCATCTCCTTTGAAGCCAAAACACATGTAAATTCCTTATTCAGAATTCAATACAACTGGAGCTCACATAATTCCCACCAGGTACGACTCAATGTATTATCTGTGGACAGTTCCGGCAGCTTGAGATAGTTAATGAGGTTTATCCCTCTTTATCTCAGACAACCCAGGAACTTCTCTGTCGTTAGGATCATGAATGGTTGTTTCGCAGTGGATGTATGAGGTATTGTTAGGGAGTAACTTTTGGTCTTATCAGTTTGTCTTTCTGATGATACTTTGAATAGATTTTTATTTATGCGGTTTCTTTGAAATTATAGAGGAGTAGAAGAAGTACATTTCTGCAGAATTAGTTAAAAAGCAAATGAAACATCATGTATAAAGAAAGATATTTTAGAGGCACTGAGGGATTTGAAAAGTAATTATTATACACTTTGAAACGATTATTTGATTTCCATTAAACATATATTTTTAATTTCTGTTACATTACTTTGAAGATCTGGATGAAACCTTATTTAGGAAATAATTCTATTTAATCTGTATTTAAGGTAATTAAGATGTCTTCGGTAAGGAAAAATGAGCTTATTTTATTACAAGCTTGGATAAACCCATTTTCTTAAAAAATTGAAAGCAATCCAAGAAATATTTTAACATTAAAACATCTGTGTAATGTACCTGTTGATGTGAAGAAAATCACATTTATACACGTAGACAATTATGTTTCAGCAACTAACAATTGATATCTGTATTTACATTCATAAGTCATGCACTTACATTGGGTACATCCTGCATATGATACCTTCCTTTTACAACATTAAAAACGTGCAGACTTCTTATAAACATAACATTCCATATGCTGAGTATAATAATTTCAAAATTTGAATTTAACAAATTTTTAAAAAATAAAATAAATTTGGTGGTCATTACTCTTTATTTTCATGCAAACATTGTGCTATACCTAAATTTTGTGATGGTTTATTAGAAAACAATTACGTACACTGTATGGGAAACAACTTCACTTTATAATTTGGAAAATTCTAATGCTAAGGCTAAAGTAAACTTTAAATAAAAAGTATAGCAGAATCTTAAAAAATACATATATTTTTCCTTATGGTACAGCAAACATGCGATTATTTATCAAATTAAAAGAAATAATACATTCAAGGAATCAGCGAAACGCCCTCTAGTTGCAAAATTTTAAACATTTAAGCGAACTTGTTAATGTCTAGGTTACATTAACAAGTTCGATTTCAGTGATTCCAATTTATCTCGTCTGCAAAACTTCGTCAATTGAAAATTAAGAAATAAATTGGGGTAATTATGGCTCTTTCTCTCTCTCACACATACTAAAAATTCTTCTCAGCCGCACTTTTGAATGCCGACAACTATAGTCGTGAAAGTGGAGTCTAGGTTATTTAAAGTGGCTATGCGCTGTCCAAATAAACCCGCTTACAACGCCTCTTAGTGACAAAGTTACCGTTAAGGCACTAAAAATTAAAATAAGTAGTTCAAATTTATTGAACAATATCGAATTAGTAAGAACTGGTTCTTTCCGCTCGTGAATATTATGATAAAAAAGGGTACAGAGTGTGAATTAATGTTTCATTGTATAGAACGTTCATGATACAATCATTCTGTTTTTTTTACTTTGCAAACACACTGACCATATAGGTGCTGTTGAGATATAAATTTAGTTACAATTCATTAAGGCAATTTATTTAAAACTGTTTTTGCATTATGCTAAAGAAAGCATTTAAAAAAAAGTTCACATTATCAAACAGAAAATCATTCCGATTTTCAAAAAATTTGTGACATTGTAACATGATGCATTGCTCTTAAAAATTAGGTACATTCAAAAAGTACCATATTTTTCACTTAAACACGTAACTTTCAAAACCCATTTAGCATTACAGTGTAGGAAACGAAACATGGAACACATTATGGACCAGAACAAAAAGGGATTGAATCAGACAGAAATGAGTAATATTATAAAATATGCTGCTTTCTAAATGATAGTAAAGTCAGAATATAAAATTAATGTTCGAGTAATTTATTATCGGATAAAGGTTTTTAATTTCGGGTCCTGTGCATTACCATTAGGAAAAGACGGTCTATTATCTATAAGCAAAAGTTAATTTAAGAAGATGAATTTGCTACACACCAAAATATCATATATTCCGAGAACGACAAAAACAAACTGTGGAATTACATTTTTCCACAATGTTTAACCCATTACACACAGTTACAGAAACCATTATTATAAAAAAAGCAAAAGATTTTATTGAAACAAATGATAGTAATGACAAGTGTATGATAAATTTTGGGGAAAATATAAAATTAATCCACCAAACGATGTTCTTAGAAAATTGGTGTATTGGCGCGCTTTACGAAGCTGAATTCACCAAGAATAAAGTGTTGACCCCAACAGGGACAATATATTGCAATACACATCTTTTGAATATTTAATTACGACAACGAGATTTGAATTAAACTTATATACTTTCTAAAAATGTTATGAAAACAGAAGCTGATACTATATCTTTTCCATTCCTTTTTATGGCTAAACTGTGTTGGGAAATTGTGAACACAAAAAAAAAAAAAAAACGCGTACGTGCGCGTTTATCTTATCACAGATGTGTAATATATCTATTTGTGCATCTTTTATGATATTATGTAATTAGTTATTTTCATATATCTCACATCATTTTCGATATCAAGGTCCTTACTCCAGACTTTATAACTGTGAAAATTTGCAAGTAATCTCATCCGTTAAAGCAGAGTTTAACAGATGGTGTTAACGGAAGAGTTTAACGAAAAAAACATTTCCGGGTCGCCCCGCCTTTGCTTCATGATATCACAATTTGCAAAGGGATACGGAATATCTGTGATATCTTAGATTTCTTGGATAATGCAAGTCTTTCTGTTTTTCAAAGTGCAGGAGAAAGTTGTCACTGCTACGAATACAGTCAATTAGTGGTCCCATAAGTGGAAACTGGTAGTTCGCAAAATTCACAATATTTATGAAGACTTTCGCAAAACTTACATTGTTTACAAAGACCTTCTTGAAACTTACAATGTCGCAATGTTTTGGTTTAATTTCAGTATGATATTTCGATTGCTATCAAGGAATATTTACCAGGCCTGGAGGTGAATCTTAATTAATGCTTTCTCTCAATTAATAGAGCCAAATAATGGATAAGAAATCCATTTACGTTTAACATAGAATCCGAGAAAGAATTGTCAGATTCAAATTACGGACCATGATATTTGAACTGTTTTGACTCATCCCTCAAAGACATATGCGAGAGAATATAACTGATCAGTTTGGAGCTGTTGCTATATTAACAGCTCTATATAATGTTTTATTTTGTCCAAAAATCTCAAAACAGGCAAATAGTAGGTGACGAAAAGGGGTCTTAAAAGTAGCCTGTTCATAGGGAAAAAAAAGTTTGGGAAACATTGGCTTAGAGCATGGTGTTTGCATTCTATATCTTGATTCCCCTTGAATGATTAAATATGTCAATGTTAAAAAGTTAAGGGGAACAAGAGAGGACTTTGGAAAGCATCCTGTATACACATGCATTTTTAGGAATCTGTTAGTAGACTAAAGATATATTTTTGATTAGTTAGTGTCACATTTAATACACTTGCACAATGGAATATTGGTGAGTGAACTACGTAATTAATAGGCCCTGTCAGAAAACGAGAACAATACCTGAGTTGTTATATTTGTCGTCAAATTCCTCCACTAAGGCATATGGGAACTTTGAAACCCAATTCCTCTTACCGATCAGCAACCTTAAAAATTGGTAAGTAAGAAAAAGAACATTTGATTGAAGTTAAAATCAAATCTTGATTTATGTTAAATAAATACGTGATTTGTACTAAAATAAGTTTATTAATCATATTTTGAAGAAAAGAGAAAATGTTGGGAAATATTATGTTAAATAATTGATTTTTTATTAGTTAATCTTTTCTGGATTTGTGACGACACTTTGCGAAACATTTTATTTCTTCAGGCTTCTTTGCCTGAAGATATTTAAAAAGTACAACTACAACTCATAGTAAATGGAAGAGAAGCGTAGAAGAAAGAAAAAGCCTTTAAAACTGAATTGGATTAATTTGAATTTACATTGCATCATTCTGGAAGAGAATAAAAATCTGAATAATATAGATATTGTTGTCTCAAAATACTTTTACTATACTTTTGTCGACATGATTTTACTGTCTGTAAATTTTGGAAGGTATATTAAATATATGCCTATTTATAAGTATCACATATAATATACATTGTTTAAAATTATGCTCCTTGGAACTCATTATAACTTATTTCTTTTATTCATTTCAAACGATAGCATTTACATATGTATAAGTACTCTGTTATTGCTTGAAAAACAGGAAATAAGGAAATAGAATCTCTTTCTACTTAAGAATTGGATAATGTTTGTGAATCAACTTCTTCTTTATTAATTTTACGTAGATTTATTGTGTGTTGCAGGGAAGTGACTTACTTATAAAATTATTCAGTGATCTATAAAATAATAATTTACTTAGATTATACTAATATAAATATTTGTACAAGTTAATCTGATGATTTTTTTTATGGTTTCGAAAATTCTCTATTTAAGGAAATTAAAAAAGTAGCGATTTCTGTAAAATTTGTTTTACTAATTAAAAAAAAAACTTATGAGTTTAATACTTATAAGACAAATTTTTAGAAATTTTAAATGATAATATTTTTTTATAAATGGATAACATTTTACTGCTTTTATAATGTAAAAATGAAAAAGAATTTTACACTTCCAAAAATTGCGATAAAAAGATTTTTCTTAAAACGACATTTCTTTAGGAAAAAGTTTTCAGATACATATTCAAGGAATTAAATTCTGAGTGCTTATTATTTCTCGGGAAAAATTTAACAATGTAATTAACATCTACTTCATTCAGAAAAAAAGGACGTAAATACGTCAGTGATTCTATTGAAAGAAAATAATGTGAAAACGCTTGCTTTGAAAAGTGAAAAAAGTTTGAAAAAGTCCTCAATAACTGTTTACGATTTTAAAAAAATATCCTATTCCCTTCTACTTTTTGTTTTCTTAAAGCAAAAGGTATTTTTTTAGAATATCATAAGAATAGAAGAAATTTCTGAAAATAAAAAGCATCACAAATAGTTCGTTAAAGAATATAATTTATATATTTAAGTCGCGTTTTTCAAATAGAACTCTTGAACCGAATTTCAGTTATGAATTTACTGTAATAATAATAGATTCCTTAAATTAGAATAGAATTTATAAAATGCCCATTCTGTGCTTTGTGTGAACTTGAATGAAAATACACAGGATATATTTTTAGAGTAAAAAATACTATAAAATTATGTTTAATATCAAATAGTTTAAAACCTCTTAATTATAATTTTAGTAATTTAAAAAAAAATTGCTATTCTATTTCAAAAATATATTTATAAAAAAGACTCGTGTTACTTGTAGAAACACGTAATTTGATATATTTTTTATTGAAACAATGTAAGAGAGAAATTTCAATAGTTTTCTTGCAATAAAGTGAATAACTACTTTCGAAACTAGTACTTAATTTTCGAAATTTTTCTTGAAACTTTTCCTTCCAACTTTAATCTTTTAAAAAAAAGTTGATTGGTTGTATAAGATTTCTGGCCCTATGTGATACCTCATGGGACATATTATGCCGAATTCAAGACGAAGATATTAGCATTTTTTTAGATAAAAATTTAAAACTCAAGCCTATAATACAGAATAAAAAAAATTTAAAAAATTATATGAATGGAGTGTAACCAGTGTCTTGTAAAAATAATTGGTTGGGAATTTTCCCCAATCCCCAAGTCAAATAGTGAAAGTTTGTATGATTTAAAATATTTAAAATGAACAGAGTTAAAGGCAGACCACTTAGTTAATATATGTCTTACTGTCAGAGGACAAACATAATCGTTACACTTAGGAGGACATTCCCCAGATAAAAGACGTTTATGCGTCAATTTTGTGGTCCACTACGTAGACCTCTTGAAATAATGTTCTGTTTAAACTTAAAAATAAATTTCAATGAGAAATGACCAGTTTTACATAATGTAGTTTTTATTATCTATTTTTAGATTCCAGTGATCTTATCAGTGGTCATAGGTAGCAGATTTAATGTATTTCAGTACATCACAATATGGAGTGGTGGGAGGGATTGCACCAATTGTAGATTTGGCTGCACTATCTGCTGTTTCATTGCCCTTGATATACATATCAGAAGATATCCAAATATTAATTCGATAATCACAGATTTTAGTTTATAAATTGCTTTTAGTATTTCAATGATTGAAGGAAGAGATGAATAATTTGGGCTATTTAACGCGGTTATACACTCATGGAATCTGTTAATAAAATGAAATTTTCTTCTTGTCTATCTCACAAATGTCTATTGGTCCTCGTGAATTATAGATGATTCAGCCTTAAAAATCGAATATGAAGGATGCAGTTGAAAAGAATTTAGTGGGTTATATATTAAAAATATGCACCGATATGATTCGATGACTTAAAACCGCCTATGTAAATGTAGATAAAATCAGGATATTTCTCTGAAAAGTTGTTAAAAAGTTGAAAAAAAAAGCATTTAGTGTGATATCTGGATTTCAAAAATTTTGAAAAGGAATTTTATGAATAAAATTCTGTTTGCACTAGGGCGAGAAACTTTCTTTATCTATAATGACAAAGACATCAGACATAATCCATAGACGATTTAAATATGTTCTATTTTTTTGGAATGGAATTAGAGATAGTTGTTTTTACCCGAAATGGTCGATATAAAAATAAACTATTTAGGGAGAATGATAAAGTCTTCGAAAATGATGTTGTTTAAAAATGATATTAAATGGACAAAATTTGTTTCCTCAAGTCTAAGGAAGGCCCAAAAGAGTCCACGTGTAAGCTTTCGATGGAAGATGTTCGAAAGGTCCAGTACAGAGTTAAAGTACAGTATGGTGTAAACAGTGCTCAATTTATTTAAATCAGAATTTCGTTCGGAGCCATGTACCACATAT
This sequence comes from Nephila pilipes, assembly GCA_019974015.1. Classification (NCBI taxonomy): domain Eukaryota; kingdom Metazoa; phylum Arthropoda; class Arachnida; order Araneae; family Nephilidae; genus Nephila; species Nephila pilipes. The sequence goes on from BMAW01112995.1 coordinate 56,589, forward strand.
CCATAGACTAATTTTGATCGTATGAGAGCATGAAAAATTCGTAAGAGATGCTTGCGATCAGAATCCGATGAAATATACGATAAAACTTTTAAGACATTCATTGATTTTTCACATCGTTTTCGAAGTTGTAAAATACGAGAGAGAAACATTAGTTTTTTGCATAAATGAGCCCTTAAAATATAATCTTGTCCACAATATTTATTAAAATATTACAGTAATATATTTTCGAATCAGGATAAGGCTTTCTTTGTGAACAGAAATGCACACAAGCACTTTTTGTCATAGAGAAGCAGATACCGTTTTCATTTGCCTAATTTGTTATTTTGTTTATAGTCTGTTGAGACTGTCTTTCAATGAAAATCATTTCTTCTCCCATGTAAAAAAATTTGAAGTTCTTCAAAATAAATGAAAGTTTGAAGAGATAGAACATTTGAAATGATCTTATTAATTTTGATGAGGAAAAGTGTGATGCTTAAAACAATCCCCTGGGACATCCCTTCTTGAAAAAACATAATAGTCTATTTTAACTTTAGACCAGGGGTCTCCAAACTACGGCCCGAGGGCCACATCCGGCCCGCGGACAGATTTTGTCCGGCCCGCGGAGAGCTAGCATACTTGAAAGAAAACTCCTTCTAGAGAACATATTTATTTTTTATAGCAAATTAAATTTAGTTTACTGAAGTAATCTATTTTTATGTTGAATAATTATTAATATGACATCTACATTGATATGGTCATGGGCTAACTACTCATAACATTGTTGTAGGTTACTATATACTAACTAACAAATTATTGAAATGAATCCAACTAACATTTTATACATTTTAAATGAAAAAATAACTTATAACAAGCATAATGACATATGAAATACTAATGAGATTTATGTAATTGAGATTTTCCACTGACAATAGTTTGTAGTTGTGGACTAATTTTACTTGTACCAATTATTAAAAGAGATTTAAGATGCTCATCAGTTAATTTAGATCTGTAAACATTTTTTGTGTACTTCATTTTGGAAAAGGTCTTCTCACACAAATAAGTAGTACCAAAAACAGAAAACAGCCCACGAGCAAATTTATGCAAATTATCAAATTGTGTCAGTGGAAGACACTTATAAAATTCCTACAAAAATAAGTTTTGATATTTGTTCTTAATTATATCACTGCACTGTAGATCAATCATTTCCATTTGAAGTTCCGGGGCTAGGGTTTCAATGTCAGTATCAAAAGGATTCTGAAAAATCTTAATTTGATTCGCAATGGCATCAAAGTCCGAGAAACGAGTATCAAAATTTATTTTCAAAGCACTCAAAGTTTCGATTGCAAAATCGATAGGAAACTCGGTCTCAGTGGTGTGGCTGAATATTTCACATGTTTTAAAATGTGAAAAACATTTACTTCGTAGTTGTGATTGAAACAGTATCAATTTCTTCCGGAATGATTTGATATTAGTGTATAAATCAGGAAGATGCTGGTTTTCTCCTTGCAATCTCAAATTCAGTTCGTTCACATGTTTTGTCAAATCAACATAGAATGCTAACTTCCACAGCTATGCGTTGTTTTGCAATTCAGTAAGAGGGCGATGCTTTTCATTCAAAAAAATTTCGATCACTGCTCGAAGTTCAAAAAAGCGCTGAAGGACTTTCCCACAACTAAGCCAACGTACGGCAGTATGATAAGGTAAGTCATTTTCTCCAATCTCTTCAATAAATTGCACGAATTGTCGGTGATTCAGCCCAAAAGATCTGATAAAATTAACAGTTGATATGACTGGTTTCAGAACTTCAGACATATCCAAACATTTTCCGCACAAAGACTGTTGATGAATGATACAATGTAAGACTATTGGTTTTGAACCACCGTCATTTTCTACAGCCTTTGACACAAGAGCGACCACTCCTTTATCTTTCCCACTCATGTTTTTGCCTCCATCAGTTGTAATACATTTCAAGTTTTTCCATCGAAGGTTCTTTTGGTTAATGGCCATTTCAACTCCTTTAAAAATATCTGAACCAGTAGTTGTGCCATGAATACTATACATATCAAGAAGTTCTTCATGCACTTCATAACTTTTATCTACTCCTCGAATATAAATCAACACCTGAGCAGTATCTGACACATCCGTTGACTCATCCAAGGCCAAAGAAAACCACTCAACATGTCCATTTTTGTTGAACAGTTGAGAGGATATATTTTCAGCGATGTCTTCTACCCTTCGAGCCACAGTGTTTGCTGACATACTGACAGTTTTTAATAAATTTACCTTTTCAGGGCACATTTCTTCGGCTACTGCGATTATGCATTCTTTGACCATTTCTCCATCGGTGAATGGTTTTCCACGTTTTGCAATTTCAAGAGCCACACGAAAGCTGGCATGAGTTGCAGCCTCTTGTTCAGTTTTGAGTTTTGTAAATAAAGATTGCTGCGATTTCAATCCGAGCTTCATAGCTTCGAATTTTTCTGTCCGCAAACTTCCTGTATATTTTGAGTAATTTTGAAAATGTTTTGCTTCATAATGACGTTTAATGTTATATTCTTTGAGAACGGCTATGCTTTCATTGCAAATCAAACATAGCGCCTTGTTACTGGACTCAATTACGAAATACTGAATGTTCCACTGATCTTTGAATTTTCTGCATTCACTATCAATTTTTCGCTTCTTTTCCATTCTACTAAATCACACACAAAAGCAACAATTCAAATCAAAATATTGTTACAAAGATGTCTTAAACTTAAACACGCACAAACACGTTTTAAGGAGGTACGCACTATTTTATTTCACAGCAGTGTCATAGGAACTGACTTGTGGTTGCGCCACTAGCCTTCTTATATATTCCACTTACTGCCATCTAGAAGTGAGTGGAAGACACCAGAACTTTCTCGAACCAACGAGATTATTCTGTAAGTGCTATTAGCGCCATCTGTTAGCGATAGAAGGTACTACCTATTTCCGCTTGTGTCCACCAGATGTCCTGTCACGTTACTCCTCATGGCTCGCTCGTACTCTACGACTAATCTAGAAATTACAGATAATGACAGGAAAATTAATAATATGCAGTGTTGCCGTTTTGCGGACTTTAGTCCGATTTGCAGCCTTTTTTAAACGTGGCGTACTTTTTCGGACTTTTTTTTTCATGTAAAAAAAATACTCATTCGTTACTTGAGTACTCGTTACTCGTTAGGAACCGAAGTAACGATTACTGAAGAAAAAAGTAATCAATGATTACTTGTGTATTTCATTACTTTTGTAATCAATGATTACTATGGCGATACGATGCGGGTACCCCATTATAACGGATACCCATACGATACGGAAAATACATCAGCTTCCCCGTCGCTAGAGGCATCTGGCAGAAATTAAATGAGTATCGTCCCCGTCGCTAGAGGCATAAAATTAAAGCGTTCCCGTCGCTAGAGGCATCTGGCAAAAAAGTAATCATATTTTACACCACTAGTGGACTGATTCAACTTTTTACCACCGGCAACAATGAATGATAATATGGTTTTGGCCCTTGGAATTTACTGGAGTAATCAATATGGCCCTAAGGCTGGAAAGTTTGGAGACCCCTGCTTTAGACGATCTTTTCTGTAAAATTTTTTGAATAAAAATTAACAGGTTATCGCTTAAGCCATAATCGTTTAAATATGTTAGAATTCCTTACCTCCTATTGTGATCGTACACCTTCTCAAAATCGAAAAAAAATAGAGACATGATGGGTTTTTTTGGCAACTTTACATGTATTTTCAAAAGTTGCCAATAATATCTCTGCTTCGTCGAAAGCCGCATTGAAATGGTGAAAAAACAGCATTTGCACCAAATCGTACATAAGTTTGGTGTTCACCATTTTACCCAGGTCTTTACACAGACAACTCTTTAGGGCTATGGGTTAGTAAATTGTGGAATCTGTGGGAATTTTACCTGATTTTGAAATCTGTGTAATAAAAACATATTTCTAAGAATGAAGAAAAGTATGCTCTCTCCCGATACTATTAGAAAATTTTAAAATATTTATTAATGAATTTTCTGACAAATGCTTAATATGATTATATTTGATAATATCTGGTAATGAAGATGAATTATAAGTAAGAGTAAGAACTTCTTTTAGTTCTTGGAAAATAAAATCACCATGTGTGAAATCATGTCTCGTGATAAAATTAATTTCCTTTCCTTGAGTTGCAATTTTTATTATATTTTTGAATTTTTCAGAGTAAATAGCTGAACTGGTAGTACGAGAGACAGATAAGGCTATTGTATTAGTTTTGGCTTTTGGAGATGATATGGTCTGGTTACTGAATTCCAAAACTGATATTTATATACTAGTGTAAACTCTATTGACACGTTTTATTCTGTACCACAATTGCTTTCTTATAACGTTGCTATTAATATATTCTATTATATCTTACCCAGGATTCTTTCTAATTTTGTAGTTGAATTTTTCTTTAAGTCGTTTTATATTGTTTTTGAGAAATGGAATTTAGGAAGTTAGGTATTCTTTAAAAACATTAAATGACCTTCTCCTTGATTTTTAACTGTGTTTCTGCAACCATCTTTCTACCCCGATTTCAATTGCTTTTCTCGGTTTGTTAGTGACTATTTGATAGACGTATTCTCGTTAACAGTTAATAATCTTATTCACCAATGCTGTTACAATGTGTCATTTCTTTCAGATATATTGACAAGACAAAAAAAGACTGGCTAGTTAGCAGTTTCATAAATACACTCATTCCCATAAAAATTTGCGCACCAAGAAGTAAGAGTAGGATTGTTACAAAACTTGGCAGGAAGGTACGTGCCTGACAGATACGTCAATGATTCGAATTAGAGTATTGAGCAATTTAATCTGTTGAAAAGGGACGCTTCTTAACTAGAGATTCCATTACTCTTCCATCGGAGACAATATAAGCAGCTGTTAGAATTCGAGAGGGGAAGAATCATAGGAATGATGGAAACTGGGTGATCAGCTCATTGAGTATCTCGCCACCTAGGCCGTTCTGACTTTACTGCGAGGAGGTGTTGGAACCAGTGGGCAAAAGAGAAATCTGTTACATGTTGCGACCAGGCTTGGGACTTCCTTGACAGACCAATAGTCCAGAAGACCGTCACATCATACGACACGCACGCATAGTGCCGACTGTCTTATTGTTCACTATCCATACACATGCAGCATCTTCACACAACGGGCCTCTAGTCAGTCCGTACCAACGCAAGGCACTTGGATGAAGGACAGTAGCTATTGCGGTCCCATTTCGTGTACTGCCATTGACACCCACTCACCGTTGCCTCCGTTTGGAGTTGTTTCGCCTTATATAGATTGGACTTCAACCGAATGGAATCAGGTCGTCTTTAGCGGAGAATCCAGATTCAATTTAGGCAGTGACGACAATCATGTATGTGTGTGGAGGTCCCTTGGTGAACATCTCAATCTTGCCTTCGCTTACAGCGACACACAGCTCCCACAACTGGTGTGATGGTGTGGGGTGCAATCGCATACGACACATGGTTACACCTAATATTGATCAACGGCACCATGGCATTCTAGAGGTACTTTCGTGATATTATTCAGCCACATGTTTTGCCACTCATGGCAGGGTTTCGAAGAACCCTTTTTCGACAGGACAAGGGTCGTCCACACACAGAAAGGGTTCCGCAAGACTTCCTTCGCTACATTTCCACCCTTCCCTGGCTTTATCGATCCCCAAATGTGTCACGAATTGAGCATATCTGGGATAAATTAGGACTAGGACCTTAATTTGGACAGCCTATTAGTTTGGTCGAATTAAAAGCTCGTTTACAGCAATTGTGGAACTAAATGTCGCAGGACCTCACACGGGAATTATATGCTCGACCATATCACATCATGCTGGAGGTGGCCCAACAGAGTACCAAAACCTTCCTTCATTTATAATTTTTCTTACAATAAATGATCATTTTTTGCTTTGATTTTGTAATAACTTACTTACATCAAAGTTGTACTTATGTATGTAAGATTTCGTTTTATTCTGAGAACTCTTTCTTGGTACCCAAATTCTTATGGCAATGACTGTATATCTATTGCTGTAAGTTGAATTTTGTTGGTAGAGTTTTGCACGATCCAATATAATTGAAAATTGACAACTATTGTAAATATTTGAGTCAGTTATAAAAGTCCACTAAGGCTATATTGAAGGATAATACAATGTTCAAACTATTGAATGAAAAATACTTGTGGCTGAATGGAATAAAGTCAGATTGTTATTGTTTAAAATGCACAGATTAATGTGGAAAACGATTTTTTTCTATTTGTGTTTACTTTGGTTGTTTTTTTTTTATTTCTCCGAAGATTATACCCCCCCCCACACACACAAAATAAAAGGTATAGTGAGCTGATGTCAATGTAGGTGCTTAGAGTCAAGTATAAAGTGCAGACTGTTTGTAAAAATTTAATGTATATTCTGAACGCGACAACTTGAAGAGTTATTTGCAAATGGAACTAAGTGGCAGGAAAAAAGTGTGGGATATCAATCAATGACAACCCCACTTGCGCTTTGAGTAATATTATTTTCCCTAAATATGCTAAAATGGTGGATATTGGCTGTGTCGTGGTTTTTTAAATATATTTTTTTAGTGAGCAACTGCAACTGCCTTGTATTTGCTTATAATATCTTTTAAATCAGTAATCTTGTTCATATATCCTTAGCAATTCCACGAAATAAAAAAAAAGTAATTAAAAACTGAAAGAAAAAAAAACCCCTCTACCTGAAAGATGATTCAGAAGAATCATTTGTCAATGTCTTATCTTCGTCTGATAAATAAACCTATATTGCATCATTAATATCTGATTTGTCATTCACCCCCCCCTACATTTTTCAAAAGTTTTTTTGTTATTTTGGGGCTGTGAATTAGTTCTAGAAATGCGTTGTTTTTATAATATTTTGATTATTTTTGGGTGGAGAAATTGTTTCGACATATTTGGATCAGTATTCTCTCGGGAAAAGTAGACACGGAGGGACTGTAGTTTTCCCAGGAGGTGGAATTCTGCTATTAGCTTCTGGATTGTTTTCAACAGACTGAATTTGTTTTGAATTTTTATTTTCAACATTGGAGAGAAGAGTTTTATTCGTGAGTTGAATATTGATTGTAGAGATTGTGATTAAGTTCCGATTCTATAGTCATAGTTTGAATTTCTGTATCTATTTTCTTACTGGTGGAGGATTAGGAACATGAAGGGCTGAATTACTGTTTTTCAGTACAACTATATATGATAAACCGACTGTAGGGGTACGCTCCTTTACAATTTTACGAGCTTTGGGAGAACAAATTTTCCTATTAATTTTTACGGATTCGATCTTCTTTTACATGATCCAACGAGAGCATTTTTTTGAATAGACGAAATGGTCCCTCTTTTTTATTGTAATTCGGACAAAGGCTCTAAATTACAGTCCCTGATCCGACGACAGAGCATCGGACACAGGGTGCTGATCCCGGAAATACTGAATGGAATTCCCAAGTTCTTGACAAGTGTAGATGCGCAAAGGATTTGGGATATATAGAGTTTACGCTATATACGGCTCAATTTATTTACGCTATTTTAATAAATTTGAGTGATGTTGGGCTATTGAATGTGTGTATAATGTGTTTAGCTGGAATTATTGGATCATCATGACACATATTTATCCATCGCTTAGCACAACTATTTTGTACTTTAACTGTTTCTGTGCCATGTACCAAGTTTAATTTCAGATACTACAAGTTCATCGTGATTAATTTAAAGAGTTATAAGGCGTTATGGTAATTGAATGATTGCCTATATTTTGTAATTTTTAGACTATCTATTCTTGTTTTTCAGATTCCACTTCTATAAGTAAATTGCCATTTCCTATATTTTTAATTGATTTTAAATCTACCACCATTCTTTATATTGTTTGGTGTATTAATATTGCTGATACTGTTTTAAAAGAGCTATCATCCTTTTTTGGCCATGAAAAAACAAATATTTTTATTTGTATTGGATACTTTGTATTTAGAGTATAATACGGAGTATTTGAAGAGAGTGAGATATATAGAGAGATTATTTTGAATGGTGGGACATGGAGACAAATCTCTACATTATTGAATGTCTTATTTCTCAGTGGGAGAACGCTCAACCCATAATTCACAATTAGCCTCTGAAACCAAAAAGATTTTTCTTTAGTTTTCACCATATTTGACTTAAGGAAAAAACACGGATTACTTCCAGTTCGAACGGGCTCTCCTCCAGTTTCCTTCATTCATCCTTTCCAAAAGTGTCAATGGGTTACCGCTGGCAAATTGTTTAATGCTAAACTAAGAGTTACTACCCACAGATCCAAGGCCAGGGAGGATTTCTCAGCATGGGTGAGAGTACCTACAGACTAGCCATCCGCAATTAAGGTCTTCAACCTTTGGGTATATTTTCAGACAAACGTTTCAAAACAATCACCAACGACCAGCTGGAGTTTCGCAATGGCAGCCACTTAAGTGAGACGGGACATTGTCTTCGTGAAACAGATTTTTTTTTCTGCACATATAGCAGCAATTATTTAATTTATTTATTATAGCCGCAGGCACACACACACACACACACACACACACACACACACACACACACACACACATACACACACCGTGTGTGCGTGCGTACGTAAGGTTAGAGCTAGCGCTGGCCACCCGATGGCGCGCTGCAGTTAGACGCAACCAAATGCGTCACTTACTTTTTTCATCCGGAAGAGTGCTTCGAGAGCAGCGACGAGGAAAGGTAAGCTGTTCAATCTCGTGGAGGTGGGAAAGAACTTCTAGACCGCAACTGAGAGGAAGTGGTTTGGGCAAAGTTAATATCGAACATTCATCCTATTACTGCGTGAAGACAACAAACTACAGCCGTTCCGTATTTTTATATTAATATCATATTGTCCAACATTGCTTGGTCCTACTTACGTGTATCCAGTGATTATGTTTATATGCGTTTATTAAATGTGTGTTAGTCTAACTTCAACTAATAATTTGAAGATGAAGTTCAACTCTTGTAACCACCATATATATATATATATACTCTCTTATATCTCTCTCTTCTCTATATATACGACTTTAACATGATGACTGCACTCGTCAATAAAAGCTAGGGAACGTTGTGCATCTTTTGACAGACACTCACCAAAAGTTCAGCCATTTTTCATTTGGAAATTTCAGCCAGTTGTTGTTTGACAATCGTTTGTGAGAGTCGATGTGTTTTTGTGAAAATGGAAGAAATCGAATATCGAGCTGTCATTACATATTTACTTTTGAAAGGTAATACGCCTACGCAAACCAAAAATCAGTTGCGCGCTGTGTACTGGGACTTTATACCATCATATACCATCGTGAAATTTTGGACAGTTGAATTTAAACGTGACCACAGCTAGGGAGATGATAAACGTTCGGGACGTCCAAAAACTGCAAGCAATGACAATGAGATCGTTAAAGTTCACCAAAAAGATACTAGAGAATCATCGAATTATTGTGCGAAACATTGCAGCGGCTATTTATATGTTCAAAAAACGTGTTTGTTACATATTGAATCAAGATTTAGACTTGAGAAAGTCGTCTGTGCATTAGGTGCCACATTTGCTCACGTTAGACCAAAAACATATTCGAATGAACATTTCCAATGCTCTGTTGGTGCAGTTTAGGCGCAATAGACAAAGTTTTGGAGCAGATTAATTACTGTAGATGAATCTTGAATACACCATTATACGCTTCAATCAAAAATACAGTCAAAACAGTACACTGCGAAGGGGAAATCTGCCCTAAAAAAAGTAGCAACTGTTTTTTCGGTTGGGAGACTGTTTTTTGGGATAGTCAAGTAGTTATCTTAATCTATTGTTTTCAAGCAGGAAAAACTATTACTGGAGCACACCACACATCATTACCTGACAAGCAGCACACGCGCACACACACACACACACACACACACACACACACACACACGGTGATTATAACAAATACTTGGAAATAAATGAGTCCCTAGAGAGCGTTACATTGGAGGGAACAGAATACAATATGGGATGTAGGTATAAGGTAATGCTCTAAATAATGATGTGAAAAACAACCTTACTCCGTCTCTCATAGTTAAGGTTACAGAAACAAAATTTCGAAAATCTGCCAGAAATTAATTTGAGAGAGAATTGGTAATTAGGTGTTTTTGGGAGCATGAAATGGAAAGTGATAATTCTGCCACAAAAGTGTTGTTATAAAAAAGCTTGATGGAATACCATATATTGGGGACACAGCACCCTGCATCCCCACGATGTCAGAGTGAACATTTTACTGTTTCATACCAGCAATGAAGTAATTGGTCAGCATTGTTTCATAATCAGCACACTTACCTTACACGTTCGTAAACCTTTGGCAGCAATTTCTTCAAAAAGGTAAGAACCAAGGATGAAAGAGCTTGTTATTCCGGACCATAGTCACTTTTGGGTCGTATAATGGTGACCACATCGTACTGATTTGAACCTGACCAGTATACAGTTCTTCGAATTAATGTTACAAGTCAACGAGAAATATGCCTCCTTAGTTCCTAGAATGCGCAAACACTAGCAAATTTTTTTGTCCAACTGGAATTTATCAACAAAATTCAAACGCCCTTCGGGATTAACCATTTGCAACATTTGAACTTGCTGAAACAGAGACGTGGAAAACTAACCGTAGAATTCGGCACATGCAGCACACGGAAACTCCACGAATGCTTGCACTGCGAACATCACTTATTACCTAATGCACTTGCAACAACGTCGACTGAAACTGAACTGCGTCCGGGACGAGATCAATTCGCACTACCAGTTTCTTCAAGTTTGTGCATCAAATATGTATAGGGCAAGGTAGTAAGACGAAGCACTCTAATCACAATGCCTTTTCCTTTGCGTAGGACGATAACGTCTGCTATGACAGAGTTCTATGTCAGATCTGAAAATATGCATATCTTTGTATCTTCTTTGTTCAATTCAATTCAATGACAAATTCAATAGTATAGGTTCAGAGCAGAATCCGATGTGAACAAGGACGTCAATGAAAAAGAAATTTGTTGTTTAGTGAACGTCACTGATGCAGTTTTAACTTTTCTTCCTCTGCGTAATGCTGCCACAATTAACATCCCAACTTTATTTTACGTTTTTCTTACCATGAGGCTCACGTTTCAATGGGAAGAAAATAGTTGTTGTTAATTCAACATTTTTAAGATTTTGTACTTAAAATTTTGTCCTAAGATTTTGTAATCTCTAATCTTGAGATCTGGACTTATATTTTACATCATTATTGAGCGTATACTTTATAATACCTGGAATCCAAATTTTATTATGTTTCCACGTAACACTATCTAGGAGGTTATATAATGGCAATATGTATATAATGGTTATATAATATTTTTTTATATAATCTCACCTTTTATATATAGTATTTTGTAAGATTATCTTCTAAGGAACTAGAATAGAGACGAATCAGCCCAAAATGGTAATCATATTAGAGAGAATAGAGTTACTTCTCGTTTTATATCTCCTTGTAATTTATTTTAACCATGTAAAATATACGAAATCGCACACATAATTAAAACACAATATCATAAATATCACATCTCTTAAAGGAAATCGTTTACTGATTTCTTGTTGCTTTAGTCATTACTTCTTATTCTTAAGAAGTTAGTGTAAAACCTCATTCCCTGATATATTTCTCCAAGTGCTAATAAACTTAATTGTGTTTGAAAATGTATGCTATTTAATATCAGAGTAAATTTTTCTTTGGGTTAAAATAACTTTATAATATCCAATTTTTGTATTTTTGAATTATACAAAACGTGCCTAACGCCTTTATTAACTAAAAAACGTGCCTATTGTGCTATGCCTATGTGCTAATTCTTCATGCTAACTTTCTTAAAAATTCGAAATAAAAAAATAACAAACAAAAGTAATATCAAAACAAAAGAAAAAAATTTTAAGATAAAGGAATAACTTATAATGCGATTTAGAGACAAAATCCACATATTTCAGTGCTGATATTATCCAACTCATCATTTATTTATTAATTAAACTACTCAAAAATATTTGTTTCTAAATTTTTTTCATTATTGAATTTTATTTTTTAATATTTAGTAAAATATTTTAAATATACCATTCTTCTAAGTTCATTCAAATACATTTATTAATTTCAGAGATATTTTTGAAAAACTGCTAGAAGGTCGCATATTAGGCTCGAGCAAATGATTTGCATTTAAAATTTTAACACCATTTTAAGTAAAAATCTTTCTAAGTTTTTTGTATTACTTTTACTCAAATAGTTTTAATATTTATTTTTATTTGATACAATGATATATATATATATATATGGTTAATCATTGTTAGTTAAAAAATAATTTTAAAGAATTATTAAATTATTCAATTAAATATTAGAACTAAATCACAAGATAATATGACAATGGAATGGAAAATTAACTTACTCCCTCATCCCAGACACTTCATGAACTGGTATTATAAAACGAAAGGTCTTACACATTTACAAATTTAATCAAATCGATCATCTAAACAAAAGAAATTCTCGGACCCTCTAATATTCCAGATTTATTCCATTTATGTCCCATTAATTTCACACTTGGCTCTTTATTTGGCGAGGTATTGGAGGGGAAGGGGGATGGGCTCTATAAACATTTGTATATTTTGAGAATGACTTTTTAAATAAATCTCTGATTTTTTTTTCTTAAATTTGTATTTTATGATTAAAGATATCTTTTTAATGTGTGTATGTTGAAAAAGCTATTAAAATACTGAAATAAAACACTCTCTCCGCAAGTACACTCACACCATTCATGGCAGAAAATTTATCATTAATCAGATCCATGGTCGGATAGCTAAAATACCTATCAAATTTAATTATACAGAAACCGAGAAAATTTCACTTCACAAAATGAGCTGTAAAACTGATTTTTCTAATACCCCTGAAACTGAAAGTTTTTAAGTTGTCATCTTCTAGTATTAAATACGAAGGGGAATCAAATATAAATGAGACTTTTTTAAAAGATATTTTTTGAAATTATGAGTATTACTTATTAAAAGTACCTCAAAGTTATTTTTCTATATGTCCTCTTTTAAGATCTACATATTTTTTTTCAACGTATTCCTGTAGGATACGAGGGTTGTTCAATAAGTTAGTAGAAATTCCAAAATGGTTTGTGTTTAGTAAGCATCATGACTCACTAGACAGCTGTCTGAATTTCAGTTATTCGCTTTCGTGATCATGACACCTTTCGCACCTCTAAAATTCTTCTCAATAATTTTTTTTCCTGCCGATAAGACCATCTTCGTCTTTTTTTTGGAAAAGATTCACCGAAAGTAACCCAACATTTTGATTTTTGCTTGATTTTCGTTTTGTATGAATCCGTGTTTTACCGTCGCGGTGTTGACACCTCGACACGGCAGCAATAAAAATTTGATCTGACAGCAAATGACTACTAAATCAAAACGAACTTATTATTAATTCTAAATTTTTTTCGGCTCCAGGACTTAACGGTAACAACAATTAACCTTAATAGTATCAAATGTCTTCAAATACTAATACTTTTTAAGCCACCCTCGTAAATGGAATCTGAGGTGTACAGAACCAGTTGCGCACAAATTCTTTCTTTTTCATTCTATGAAAATCTTTCTCCTCCTAACTCTTCTTGAGGAGTCCTAACTGTTGGTTGATGCAAGAACATTTACATTATGTTAATATCATACATCATTATTAATATCAACGTTACATCAATATTAATATATTCTAACTTCAGTGCCATCTATGCGTAGAAAGCATTATACAAGTATTCCAACACATTGTTCTTTTCTACTTGAATTTTTTTCCTTCATAAAATATTTATATATTTTTCCTCTTATATATTTATTGTAAGGTAGATTTTCAATTAATGCGAAAAATGCGTATATATTAAATGCATCTAAATTTTAAGAAATAATCGTTAATTATAATTGATTGATTGATTGACTGTTCATTAATATTGTAGTTAAAAGCAACATTAGGGGCTATTGATGACGGATCTTATAATCTTGAATCTCGTTCAGATCACAAAACCTGAGGTAGAACCCATATCCAAATTTTTCCAATACGTGAACAAGAGGATTTGAAGCCTCGACAGATTTAATGTACATCAGACCCGCAACACTGTGGATATTTAATAATAACCAAAGAAAAATTTTACTGATAAAATATAAAAAATTTCAGGCATTTCTTTATCTAAAGAAATGTTACTTAACATTGGAAGATCTAAAAAAAGTTAAATTTTTTTTTCATCCTAACAATTAGCGATTTTATTTTTCACTTATTTTACCAACGAAAACAATTACACCCATAGATTTATAGTAAGGGAGTAGAAATAACCAAATATAAATAACTGCTAGCACTATTTACTAACGATGTCAGCATAACCATATATCCTCTGCTCATCGGAGTAAACAGTCAATAAATAATTGAACAAACATCCGTAATAGTTGTCACATGTTTCATCCATTTCAGCTGAATGGACTGCCTGATAGGAGATCAACAGTGGCTTCAAAATAAACATGTAATTGTTTTGTAAATTTATTCATGAAAATAATATTTGTCAAAATAGTCTATTTCCATTAGAGAAATACGATTTATAATAAATCAGAGTTGCAGAGTAATTCAGATTTACTTGCCCTTTAAATGTTCATGTAATTTTGTTCATATACAGATGGGTTATAATTAAAATAACATTATTCAGACCCTTTTAGAACCCATGCTACTTATTGAATTTCACTGAAACCTTTTATATACGTTATATAGATCATGAAAAAACGATTTCTGCAATAAGAATAATTCAAATTTTGACCACTAGGGGGGATAATGGCGCCAAAAGAAGGACTAAAAAATCTGCTAGAATAACTGAAATTTATTCAATTACAGAATGGGCTCAACGTATGTTTCATTGACATGAATTACGCGTTGAAAGTGCATTATAACATGTTCAATGATAGTGCGAAGAAACTCTTGAGAGATTCCAGCAATATGGAGTATTATGCTGGCTTTCAACTCAGATAAAATTCTAATTCCTAATCCTTAAACGCGGTTTTTTAGGAACCCCCTCAACCAGAAATTACATTCAATTAAATTGGGTGAACGAGGAGACTAGGCATCCGCGCGAAAGCTCTGGATATTATACTATTCTAGCCAAAGTTAGCTCGAAGCAGTTCTTTGACTTGGTATCTACTGTGGGAGTTGCTCCATCTTGCATGAAGACAGTGGTCTGCAAACATTGAAGCTCAAGTAAAGCAGGAATGAGCTGTTGTCGAAGGAGTTCACTCTACCATGCAGTGGTGACAGAGCACAATTTAGGACTTTGAAGAGTGAGAGTTTTTAAAGAAAAACCGTCCGAGGATAAAATCAGCAGTAAATCCACACCATGCAGTCTCATAATCAGAATTCAGTGGTTGTTGATGACATTAGGAGGTGAAGCACCACATATGCGACAATTTTGATTATTCTCAGGTCCATTTAAATAAAAGTGCGCCTCATCTGACTTTTGAATTTTCCAAGGCCACACATCATCAACCTCGTCAAAAACCGGCAAGTGGTCTTAAGGTTGTAGTATTTTCACTATGTGGATCTTTTACGGATACCATTTCAAAATGGATCACAAAATGTTTCATACCGTCGACCAAGGAATCGCCAATTCTCGTGACAATGATCGAGCATTTTCTGAAGAATAGCTGGAACTGGAGGATCTTTCAACCACAGCAGTAACGCTTATTCGTCAGTTTCATCCACAACTTGTTTCTGCCCCCTTCCTAGCAGTACACCCAAGTCTCCAGTCTCTTCCAATTTCATAATCATCTTTTTCAAACCATTCTTAAATATAGGCCCTATTCGCAATTCCTTTTAAACGACGATATTCGCGCAGTGCAGCTAAGCTATTGCTGCCATTCTGATGAAACAATTTTACTTGTAAAGCTCGAACTTTCTTCTGTAAGGACATGATTAACAATGACAAAGGTCCGCAAAACTATTTTCTGGCTGTGACTGCAAGTCTCTTTATATGTTTGATTAATATACATAAGGAATTTTTGAAAAGCGACATGTGGTGGTCGAAATTTGAACTATTTTTTATTGAAGAAATCTTTTCCCTATGGTTCACAAAAAGTATATACCAAATTTCATCAAAATCCAATAGGCTTGGGCTTTACAAGAGCTTTACAAGGATCTAAATAGGGCCATTTTAATTATAACTACCCTGTATATAAAATACTCTATTCCATTTTTTACAAATGTTTTTTATGGTTACAAATTAATCCTTTTGAATAAATGATAAAATATTTATCTTTATTGAATGTTATTATTGATAAAAAATTCTCATGGCGTATTAATTAAACTCAATAATTCCTTAAAGTGCTCCTTAGGCACTTGCAAAATTTCAAAACATATGAATTGCGAATTTTTTCACGTATGATTTTTCTCGAAAGGAAAGTAATAAAATCAAAAGTGTATTTCGAAAGCCTTTAAGAATAATTTATTCATTTTTTATGCTTTTATATGCCCTAGAGCAAATTTTAAGACCTCACTCTGAACTCTATTAGATATAAGGGTTTGTTTATGATAAAAAGTTTATAGTGTATATTGTTATTTAGAATCCTGCGTTCTATTATGTCTAAATGCTTTTAATTTAGAAACGTTACCAAATCTTAAGATCCATTTATTTTAGTTTAAGCTATTATATTTTTTTCAAACATTTCGAATAGTAAAATATATGTATTTATTTCCATTACCTTACCACAAAATAACTTTCTGGTGTTCTTTAATACACACTGTGGTTAAAACTCTCTTCGATATTTTGGTTCCATGTAATCATTTCTTACAAAAGTTCTACGATAGAAAATCCATGTATTAAAAATAACAAATAAATAAATAAATAAATAAAAATACCTTGTTGTAATGAGACTGGAGCTTGTTAAATATATTGGAAACCTAAGTCCATACATAAGCGTGGTGTTTAAATTAGGAGAGAGGGATGCTAGTTCAGGGATCATCTTCATCATTTGAGCGGTGTTAAAAATTATGAGGTCCATCGACAATAGTCTCAGTGTTATTTCTAAATGCGATAATAATAAATAATCACTCGATTTGACTATCGCATTTTAAATAAAATAGTAGTTGCATCTTCCATTACGCTTTCTCTAAGTTCTAAATTTTCAGTACTTACATATCACAGGAAAAACATAATTATCATATTTTGTCGTGTTTTTTACAAGTTACCAAAATAGTAGCATATTCAGGGTGGATTCTTGGTTCAAATATTCTACGGTTCTGCATCACAATTAATCTATAAGGGTATTTAAAAGCATTATTTGCACATCTACGATTAAACCAATTAACACACAGTTTAGATTAATTTGTATTTGTGCTATGAATTATTTTTTATTTATTTTTCATCTATATATTTGTTTTCAATTTCGTTCTAATTTTTATTAATATATATTCAATGAAAAATAATTATTTTATCATGTCACACACCAGCACTATCTACCATGTAATTGTGTAATACTTGGATTAATTTATAATTTTGTTATAAACTGCTTTTTATTGTGTTTCATTTATATGTTTGTGTTCAAGTTTTTTCTAACATTTATCAAAACGTATTTTGAGCAAAATAATTTTCTGTCATGTCCTACACCAGGGTCTTCTATTAAGCACTTATCTTGACCTGAGATTAATCATTCAGATCTATCAAATTTAAATATTTTAACTCCGTCCTATTTTTAGATGAATAAAATTTCAAGTATTCCTGATACAGTTTATTCAAATGTCAAAATATCCTTATGAAAGAATTGGGAACTGATGCAATGAAATTGTAACAAACGAAATTAAATGTTCGAAAAAGATTCATTAAAGAATATTTGAAATAATTTAAACAGACTTGGATAAAGAATTAGATGAACCTTTCTGTGAGTGACATTGTATTAATCAAGGAGGACAATATACATCCAGATGCGTGGATCCTATGGGACTATGTATAAAAACTGTGATTGGTTTCTTAAAATGAGCTATCGTATAACTGTCTCCTTTACCATTATGTTAAGAACAATTCTTGATAGATTGGGAGTATATTTGGATCAATTTGTATTTTTATTATCAACCATTTTTTTCATTTTTGTTTCTCCCAAATGTTTGTATTTAATTTCTTTTAATTTTAATTAATATGTATTTTGTTAACTGTTTTTATTGTGTTCAGTTTTTCAATCTTTATTAATATGTATATTGTGTAAAATAACTATTTTCTGTCATGTCACTCACCAATGCTATTTTCCAAGCATATATTTTTTGTGCTATTGTCGCATCTTTGTTTTCTGTTTTCAAATTTGTGCGAAAACTGGTGATGCCGTAGTAAGCTTTCGAGTATATGTTTGTCTCACTAAACTGGCAATTGTAAAAAGCTTTTTCGGGAAATAAATTTGTTATGGTTCCTTTTTAAAGAAATTTTAGTCCTATGTCGACTAAATATAGACACCCCCCAACCACAATAAATTCATTCTATTTGCGGCACTAGCCCAAACGTATTGATCGTAAATTTTATTTCAATGATAATACCCTCTACCAGTTTTTCTGTTACATATACTGGTACTTATTGTTAGAGTTTCATTTTGTGGGGACCCACCCTATATCCACGAGTAGATTAAAATCGATTTTTCAGAGTCATACCAAAAAATCTATGACGAATACAGAAAATCGCAAAGAGAACTTCTAGAGGCATACTAAGAACTCAATGTTTGATAACTTTTAAAAAGTCAACATGATTGGACAAAGAGAAGTTAACCGGGAAAATTTTAATAGAAGTCATGGCGATGACAATGAAACAGCTGCTGAATGATACCCCGGCTCATCAATTTAAACACAGCTAATTAACGCCACATTTAGGATCGCTTAATTTCTAAGGAAGGAATAAAACCCGCAGATGCTAGAAATCACAATTCTGTTCTATGAATTAACAGTAGATTTGATTCCGGATGAAACTTAAATTACTAGACCATAAAATGTTACACTCTTTCTTAAGATAGTAATTATGTATAACTGCAAATGGGATTCAACAGATTTATCTTAGGCAGAGTAAGTTTTATAGAATGTACCGACTAGAGAACTAAGAATTTGTAGATATATAAGAGGCTAGAGATATATAAGAGTAATTTTCATAATAACTTTTAGTGATTATTTTGAATGAAAGCAAAATTTCCGTGAACGTTACAAATGTTTATTCGAAGAAGAAGAAATATGATTTAGAATAGTTAAATATAATCTATAGAATGAGCAGAAATTTAGGTTTACAAACAGGAATCATCTTTCATAATAAATATGTAACTTTAATTTACAGATTAAAAATTAATTAATAACAATAATAATGAAACAATAATATCACTCATAATTTTAGCTAAATCAGATTTGAGGTAAATACGTGAATTGAAAAGTTATTTAATCTATGTTTAATGAAAAAAAAAATCTTATTTGATAGTGATAGACTTACCTTGGGTGATTTCTATATTTTCTGTTTTTTTTTATTAGAACGTGAGATTATTCAAATTTTAAAATTTGGTTTAAAAATGTTATAAACAACTTTTAAACTACGCATACACATCGTTTTTAAAGAATAAGGTGCACGTAAGGTAAGGAAATACGAAACACAACTAATCAAATCAATTCAGACTATTGAAAGAAATAGACACGTAAAAAAAGGCGGATATCTTATAAATCAAATTCTAAACTTAGGACTAGGACTGGATCACGGAGTTTAACCGGTTTTATAGTACCAAATTATCTTTCTTATCATTTGTTAGGTAATCGTTCCTTGGATATCTCCATAAAATAAGGTAAGTATAGAAATATGTATTTTAATAAACATTAATTGAATTAAAAAAACTCAATAAAATAAGTGAATGAGAAATTATTCATTAACGAATAAATAAAAAAAATGATCAAAGCACACCAAAAGCATTAGTGCATATTGTAATAACAGTTAAATTCAAGAATAAAAGGGCTTAATTCTCAACAAAAAACAATACCGTAAATATATGTAAATTTTTAAAGGGAATATATAAGAGGCACATTCTGTTATATATATATATATATATATATATATATATATATATATATATATATAGTTTGAATTTTAAATTAAATAAATGACAAAACATTACAATCATAAATTAAATAGGAAATTAATCTCTCAATAAATATAATATCTTATATTAAAGAAGAAATCAGAACTGTACACTATTAATTAAAAAGATATACATTAAAACCAAAAAAGTATACAAATGAAACATTGCTAATAAAACAAAAAGAAATAAAAATATAAACTTAATCTAAAAGGAAAAAACGTATAATGTAGATAAATTTCCTAAGGAAAATGAAAAAATAAGTATGATAAATACGAAAAATCTCAGTAAGAGTGTTGAAGGAATTGAAAATTCCAAACATTGAAGAAAAGCACTTGAATAGAATATTGTTACATGATGAAGGTAGTTAAGTGCTGGATTATTTGAGAACTAATGATCAAACTGTCCGCATAAACATCATATTATTGAAAAACGATTATAATAAAATCATTTGAAAAGGAAATGGGCTAACAATCACAGAAAACCCCCAAAAAATTTATAATATAAGGCAAATAAAGCAACAAAATTACAAAGCTATAAAACGAAGAAATATGTACAATATAAAATAATTAAAAAAATTTGCTTCAGCAATGATACAAGTGAGCAAACATCTCTGTGTCAATTCCCGTGCAAAAAACTAAATAATTCGACAAAAAAAAATGCCATCT
Organism: Nephila pilipes; assembly: GCA_019974015.1. NCBI lineage: Eukaryota > Metazoa > Arthropoda > Arachnida > Araneae > Nephilidae > Nephila > Nephila pilipes. Next base: position 77,425 of record BMAW01112995.1, read on the forward strand.
ACCAAATAGTGTCAGAATTATATAAAAGCCGGAAGATAAATACAAATACTTCAATGTTATAATATTTTTTTAAAAAAAAATTAGAAAAACAATTAAGAAAAAATAACGAAATTTTAAAAAAATAGTAAATAAAAAAATGAACGACAATATTATTAAAAACAACCTTATTTTTTTAAAAAAAACAAGAAGCAATGAAAGGAATTTTTTTTAAAAAAAATTATAATTTAAAAAAATTCCTTTATTTGAAAATTTTATACCTTAAATTTTTTTAAAAAGTTAATTTAAATTAATTTAAAAATTTAAAAGTACATTTAATAATTTGATATTTGTGATAAATTATAAGAAATTTCTGTAAATATTTAAGCTTAAATTACTATCAAAGAAAGGAATCTTGTTAAATGGAAAAAAATGATTTCCTCTCTAATTAAATAAGTTACTAATAAAGTTATTATCAATAATTTTTAAGTTAATATTTAAGAAATCTGTTTCATAAGGATTTATAGTAATTTTAATCAGTCTTATATAAGACCGTTAAATTATAGATCAGGGTTAAATTCAGGGTTGAAGTTATTTAGAAAAATTATAAGGTCATGTATAAATCTGAAGAAAATGAATTTATTATTGTATATAAAATTTTGTTCTTAAAAATGTAAATAAAAATTGACAATATCATTACTAGATGGTCCACCGTCTGCAATATTTTTTTAAATTTGTTTACATTTTTTATCAGTATAAAAAAGATAATTTTCTTTTATAACTAGACAAAAATAAATTTAAATTCATCATAAGATGTAAAAACTGTTCATTTTCGTTTTTTAAAACTAACCACGATAATAAACATTAATTAAACCCCTTCTGTATCTGTTGAATTAAACAAATTTTTAAAATCCTTACTTTAAAAAGAGTTTATCATTAATGTAATTAATAATTTCATAACTATTTTTAATCACAACAATTTTAATTATAACAATTTTAATTATAACAATTTTAATTATAACAATTTAATTATAACAATTTTAATTATAACAATTTAATTATAACAATTTTAATTATAACAATTTAATTATAACATTCTTAATCTAATCTAATCAAATTATCCACAATATTTTCTAGGACCTTTTGAAAGCTTTTATCAGTTTTAGAAATGCAAGTATATAAGCCCTTAGTCAAAATTTTAAATTTAATTGGTACTTTATGAAATTTAGTATAATATACTTTGTATATTATATTAAATGTTTGTATGTATGTTATTAATGTATATGTTTTGTATATTATTAGAAAGTATGTTTGTATCTGTACTATAAATTTGATTTTGATTTTTACTGTTAGTGTGACTGGTCTATCAGCAACCTTGTCACTAATAGTCCTTTTGGAATTTGCACTCCTCAACAGTTATTTATATCAGAGGGCTTCCTCCGAAGAAGAGAACGGAAACATGTAAATTAAGACTGATATGTGTATATATAGTATAAGCTTTCAAGAGAGAAGGCGGAGCCAAAGGGGGCAAAAGCGGGGAATAAGAGGTGGAAGAGATAGGATAGATTTATATTTGAATTGTTATGTAGACTTGTAGCTGGATTGATTAATAAACTAGTTGTTTTAGAAATGTCGACCTTTCCTTCTAATCCTACCCATCCGCCTGACAACTTGTCATCACATTAGTTTTTAAAGATTTTTTTTCGTTTTTTGGTGCTTTTCTCTTAAATTTTGTTTGGATTTAAAATTTAAAACTGAATTCCAATTTTTATTTTTGGCGTTGTAACCATTTTTTGATAATATATTTTGTTGATGGAGATATTTAGGTCTATAATAATCCTAGAGTAACTCACCTTAACAGTCTAAAGTCTGTTACAACATTATATATATAAATGACAAATGAAAACATCGTTAAGTAAAGAGCAAAGAGCATACAGGGAATCAGGAAAACTTATGAGCTTTTGAAAACAAAAGAAAAGTTCTTTTCGGAGAGATACTGTTAACAAATGAACGATATAAGCAAAGCACTCAAAGAAAAGTGGCCATTGATGTTTAGTAAGAAGCACATTATAATGTATCAGGATAATGACAGGTCACATACTGCTTGGTGACTCGTCAGAAAATCGCACAGATAGGCTAGAAAATTTTGTCCCATCTACCATGCTTCTAAGTCCTTCTACCATACTTCTAATCCTTCGCTTATTTCCTGTTTCTCTTCCCACACAATTTTTGAAGGAAAAAAAATTCAAAACTGAACCTGATGTCAACCAAGCACTAGCAAAGTTCTTCGCCTCTGAAGGCAAGGCATTTTTCAAAATTGGCAGTTACCAATTTTCATCATGCTGGGAGGAGATCGTAAGATACGACGAAAATTGTATTGTTCAATAAATACTATCAAATATATGAAAAATCTATTGCTTTCTTTCACTTTCCAAAATGGCATAATTTCCCTTAGATCTAATGTGTGTGTGTGAAACATATATTTCTGATTCTACTTAAAATAAAATAATTTAATAGATATTGAATGAAATAAAAAAATTTTTAATTGAATAAAAATAATATATAGTCAAAAGATGTGGTAAAGTAGGCGTCGATGTTTTATTCGGAATAATTGAACTTTTTGTTATTTCTGAGCAAATAATTTTATACAGAATAAATATGAATTCTAAATGAGCATTCTAAAATAACCGAAAGCACGTAAAGTTTTCAAATTTTACAAAAAACGTTCTCTGTTTACTCTTCTAATCCATGTAATTTATGCTATCTCAATGTACGTGTAAGCATTTTCAGTGTTAAATTAAATACATATAAGTTTTTTTACTGAAATAAATAAAAGTAATAAAATAAATGGTAAATTTAATAAAAACAAGATCTAATTATTTTTCGTTTAGATGAGATTCGAATCATCATAATGTGTTAATAGTTTCTTTTTTACTTAAATGAATAACATTTTATATAAAAATACAAATATAAGTTATACGAGTATTAATATAAATTAATAAGCGATCTGTAATGAATTTGTAATTGATATTAAATTTCACCTTTAATCAATTTCAAACTAAACGAACGTATTTAGTAGAATATAAAATGACAAAAATAACTTTTACATTTATTTTTTTTGTACTGCTGTAAATTTTTAACACATCTGAGATAGTGATTTTACGTTATCCTTTTATCCGAATCCGAATAATATCCGAGGAAATAATATAACAAAATGCACTTACCGAAAAAACTATTCCGATTGAAACCAGAGATAAATTTTATTTTCAAAAGAGATGACTTAACTCACAATGAAAGATTCGCATCATCTAGAAACAATGACCCTTGCATTTTTCATAATATACATTACTGTTTATACGTCCTGAGTAACCCTTGCTCGTATTATTTCTCGATCAGGATCCAATGCAACAACCCGTACTTGGAATCCGGCCCTTAGCAGTTACGGAAGTTATTGGATTACGTTGCATTAGGGCCTGGGCATGTCATCAGCAATTCTCTCGGATGCCAGTTTTCGATTAGAACTATAATTAATGATCTTATAATGGAGTCTAATACTCATCCATTTATTTTCTTCAAGTGCACGTGGAAATTGAGAACTGTTTTTGGATTCTCGATTTTGAAAATCAGTTAAATAATTTATCATTCCAATGTCCATTTATCTTTAAAATTATTTATTCAATAGAAGACATTAGTTTTTTTTTATGAGATTTCAGTTGCTGTACGTATGTGTTAGAAGGATTTAGTGTAGTGTCACAATATTTGAAAAATTTACTTGTTAAATAATTTATATTTGATAATGAATTAATGTTTCATAAAAAATAATGACATTTGTACTTATTTCAATTAAGTAATTTTTTTTCTCTGTTAAACTTATAATAAATTAATTTATATTGATTCCACTTAATTTGCACGTGATGCAATAGCATAGTTTGATATTGTCAACTGTATTTCATTCATTCACACTTTGATGATGCGGACGAAATTTTCGCAGATTTTTTACTTTTCACACTTCCCTGCACGTCATTGGATGATTTTAAAACAATGTAGGTCTTAAAGATAAGAATGTATCTTATCTTGATTAGGATTTAAGCTATCAATTTCTTGGCTGCTCTAATCCCAGACTTTCCCTCAACCAGGTTACAGGTTACCTATAATTCAATATTAAAAGTAAGTATATTTTGTTGTTTCATAAAGTTTTCTTACTATATTTATTTTTAGCGCAAAATAAAATAAAATAAAATGATAAGATATTCAATGATTAGTAATTATCATTCTAATCCCTATTTGAAAATGTGTTTAAATTTCAAAAATTAGGTTTTTAAAAATTATAGTTTGAGCTAAATTTTAAAACCTATAGGATAAAAATATAATAAAACTTTTTTTCGAACTATACACATACATTTTAGTAAGAAATGTAACTGAAAATGAATTGTTTAAATTCGAATATTCTCAAAATTCTTACGAAATAAAAGTATAATTAACATAACAGCTTTAAATATAAGCTTTAATTAGACACCAAAATATTTTATTTGTATTTTAATAAAGAACATATTCCTGAAAAAAATTAAATAAATAATCATCCATAACCAACCAAGAATTTAGTCCTCATATATATTACTACTTGATTTTTTTAAGACCAATTCTTAAAATTTTTTGTTCACTATTAAAATGCATTTTTAATTTTTTTTCTTATTGTTTTATATCATTATTCAAATATAAGAAGTAAAGAAGCTCTTATTATTCAAATAGCTAATTATCTGAATCACTTCCAAAAATTAAATTTTTTGGAAGAAATCTGTTGGATTAGTAAGTTATTTTTTGTAAGAGATTTCCTGAATTGGTTAATTTTTGGAACAAATTTTCTAAATAATTTCATTTGAATTTGTTTTGAAAATCGTAACAGTTTTTAAGGGTAAACTTTTCCCATTATTTACTTCATTTTTAATGAAACTGTAAGTTTTAAATTTATATTTTAAGAAATTAAATTGAAATCTAGGGGATAGCTCTACAAAAATTGTACAAAATCTGTAACATTAAATACTTATGACAAATATCTGAGATCATTTTTATTATATAATATTTTTTGATATAAGTCAACCGATTTATAAGAGTTCAAAGAATTTATTAAATACTACTTAAAAATGTACATGTTTCTTATTTTGCTTACAATGTTTACATATTCCATATTTTACTAAAATGTATGCATTTCCAAATAAAATAAAATTTTACTTAAAAAATATTTATTTACATTTTTTAAATATAATATCTGATGATATGCATGATTATTAAATTCTTTCCCTCTATTTCAAACATCTATTTGATAATTCTGAAGAAGTTTGTTTATGTAAGCTTACTTACCAAGATGTATACAACTGACATTTTACGATCTCAGCAAAAAACAAGCAAACAGAAGAATTTATGAACTCTAAATAATTTATTTATTTCTTGAAAATGTTATAAGATTTAATTATTTATACGACGAATTTCAATACGTCATATTTAAAAACCTGGACATGCTTTAGAAAAGTAATGCAATAATGTAAGATAACCTCCCCTCCTCCTCCCCCCAAAACAGAAAAGTAATAATTAAGTTATAAAGTACATCTTAGAAAAGCAACTATTATTGTAATGTGATAACATCATTCTTCTAAGGAAAATGTAGACGAGTTGGACTGTTTTAACATTAAAAGAAGTTCAGTTAAAATTTAAGATAAATGTGCTAATGCGGAAAGCAGATATTCTTCTTTTGAACAGTTTATACAAAATTTCTCACGTAATACATTTTAATGATTTATTATAAAAGTAAATACTTTTAAGACTAATTTAGCAAATTGAATCGAATCTCACTTAATTCAATACTTAAAAAAATCTGTTTTTAATAAGTTTGCATACTTATTGATTTTGGTTTTATTAACGTAGCACTAGAAGCAACACGAATGATATTGATGGTGGACCTCATAATTTTGAATCTCGGTAAAATGACGAGGACGACTTCTAAGCTGGCATCTCCCTCTCCTAACTTCCCCTCCACACCAACGGGAGGACTTTGGGCCTCTACAGATTAAACGTGCCTCAGTCCCGGCTACACGATTGGTCTTTTGCGATTTGAGGACTCGAACCCATGACTAGGCGACAATCGCCGATCACTAGTCCGTGACCATGACCGCTAGATAACCGCTGCCACATTACTAAGAGATTAAAAGGGTCTTCATTCCGAAATAATTGTTTGTTGTTCACACATTATGCATGGTATCCCATAAAGACCATCAAAACTCTTCACAACCAGATTCATAACTTGAAATACATAAAAGATGTTCAATGAACTCTACTTCTACGCCTTATTGATTTCAGAGTAAATGAAAAAGAAAAGTATGACTTCATATCCGGTGCAAGAAATTTTTTTAGAAAGATTAACATCTACATTTGCATATATTTACATAGGAAGATGTTCAAAATGTCCACCTCAAATATCGAGGCATCTAATTGTGCCTCGTGGAATGGATGAATACATACGTTGCAGTAGTATGGTATCCATCAAAGTACACGCAGCATGAGAAGAGTAACTAAGTCATTTTCTGTAGTAACTAAGTCTCGATAACCAACTCCTTCAGGTGGCCTTATAGAAGAAACCCAAAGGTGTCAGATCTGACGATTGTGGTGGCAATAAAAACAGACCCCTCGTCCAATCCAGTGACCTGGGTATTCCATATCCAGCAAATCACAGACAAGAGCGCTGAAATTTGTCGGAACCCACTCATGTTGGAACCATATGTCATGTATTGTCTCTAAAAGTATACCATCTATGAAATTGGTCATACATTTCGGAGTACTTAATAGGAATGTCCCGTGAGATGTTTAGGAGGAATGGTCCAATCATGCGATTGCTAGGTATGCCGATCCTCACATTTACAGACCAGCGGACCTGATGTCTCTGAGGGTGGATTGCATGAGAGATGGATTGTGACCACATATAGCTGTTGCGACTGTTGAAGCGAGCGTGAAGCATGCTTCATCTGTCCACAAGATTAATGAAATGGAAGAAGTATAGGGTTCATGTTGTTACCAATCATAAAAATCAATGCTGAAAATCATCTGGATGTAGACCTTACATAATTGGGAGAGAAATTGGTATAGCACCTCTTGACGTAATAGCTTGTGCCCAGTATTACTATTCTTATTAAGCCCTTGACGAGAACTCGGGAGTTTCCTCACCGAAGTATTGCATTTTCCTATGCTGTCCTAAGTCCGCCATGTATTCTTCCTCCAACATAATGGATAAAGTGTGCGGATCGATGCTGCTAGTATTTCTCAATTTTTCACCAACCTGCGGTGGACTTTGGAGGACTGCGTGATGGATAGTGATTGGCATATATCCAAGACGTTTGTAAGGCATTAACATTGCATTAAAGATAAAATATATGTCGCAATTTTCACTAACGGAATAATTACCGAACGGATTACATACGAAGATTACTGGTAGCTGCTAGATGCAGCCATTTAAATGTGATTCAAACATCGGCTTGATATCATTCCACTAAGTAACCATACATATTTTGAACATTTTGATCAGCAAACATATGTAAATACCGATGCTCATGTTTCCAATAAAGTTTTTATCATGCACCATATATGAAATCATACCTTTATTTCGCATTCTCGTAGAGATTCAGTTCTTTTGGCATCTTTTATGTATTCCAAGAGATGAATCTGGATGCGGAGAGTTTGTGCAGTCTCGTTGGGATGCTTTTAAATCTTAAATAAAATAAAGTTTTGCCTTTTTACAACATGTTTGGATTTCATAGATGAAGTAAAATTTATAAATGTTACTTATCACGCGCTGTTTTGGTGTTATTTTGTGTGCACTTACTTCCTTTTTTATTGTGTAAAGAATCTCATTTGAATTGAATACCCGGTTTCAATAATTCTTAAATACATGTTTGATATTTTTAAATTATAAGTTTCTTTTTTGATAAAGGAAATGCTTAACGTATTAGTAAATTTTAAAAATTTTCTTACGGGATATTGGAAACTCATAGTAATAATTTTAATAGCATGTTTTACAATTACAAATAATAATTATCATAACATAAGTCAAGTGTAATTTTGAAAACTTTGTGAGATTTGATTAAATCGAGGAAGTGAATTCAAAAGAAAAAAATGATATTAAATTTAGACCATAAATTACAATCAGAATTCAATATCAAGATAAAAGGAAAGAAATGGGATTGAGCTTAGTACTTAAAATAGTTAGTAGAGTTAAACATAACTTTGGATTCATGGGGATGCATTACCCTTCTAAAATAAATTATATATCCATAATAAATTATTACATTTGCATCAAAAATTCAAAAGTTAGAAACATGGTGGTGTCTGGTACTTGAGTTACTGTTACGTAAATAAAAATTTTGCAAGCATCGAGTAAACAGTTTTTAAATAAGTCGAAAGCTTCGAAAATTTTTATTACTTCCAACTTAGTTATTTATGACATTATTAAAAGGGTACCAAAGTCCTGATCTTATACGAAGTAATGAAATTTTTATAAATATGAGCAAAATATTTTAAAAATCTTTTCTTATTACGTTGATAATATGTTAAATTATTAAAGTGAAGGGCAAGAAATACTTTCTTGTTTTAAATAAAATTACGATATTTATCTGTGTTAAAAATCACTTAAAATTAAATTTAAATATAGTTCACTTTATTGCTAACTGTTATACACTAAAAATTATATTACTTGTTTGTTATAACTACGAGTATGTGTTACAAATAACACTTCTGATTTAAAAGTTGAATTTTATCATATACAAGAAAGAATGTAGGTATTAACGACAATCTTTACAAATTAATAATTTTATATTTAAAAGTGAAGCATATGTTTTTGAGATTTAAAGATATTTTGAGATTTATCGATATCAAGAATATTCCTTCCAAATATTTATATAATTCTGTAGGAAGACGGTATCAAAAGTAGAATTTTTTTTATTACCGCCTGTTAGAAGAACACGACAAACGGTTGACAGCTTCAAAATTTTGAGCCATAGTCAGTAGTACAATTTAGCTAATATCTCTGTTATCAAATTTCTGCACTCAGTCAAGTGAGGATTTGAAAACAGTTTTATTTAACGTAAAACAGTCCCTTTTATGGCTTTAGTGGAATCGGATTCCAATTCATGACAGTATCAAAATTGGTTGCGTAAATGAAAAAAATCATTATTCTTTTTACAGTTATTCATAAAATCAGTGTTATAAAAATATAGCTGTTTTTTTGAAAAAAGATCTCTCATTGGTGCTAATTACGTATGGGTACATATTAATTGCGGGAAGGTGTGTCGATAACCTTTTCTTTAACTTTGTGTGAGTGAAATCTGCTTAAAAATAACGCAATGAAATAGCTTAATGAAACAAATAACATCAGGTTTCTGAATATTTGTCTTTCTGGACGATTAATGATAAAATTTTGTACGAATAAATAATGGGGAATAGAGGGATGTCAACCCCATGGCATATGCAGAACACGACCACAGAGAAGTCATTTTTTCTTATCATTGGAGAGGACAGGGACCATAAAATGCGATGTGTGTTGACGATGCTACAGATTTTGTGGTGAAATTGGTTCTTTCCCATGCTCCGAGTACTTGGGAGAAGACAGTAAGAGGTTGAGTGGACGAAAAAAAATCTGAAAAAAAGGACGTTTTTCATCGCATAAAAGGGTGTACGAGAATGCGAATCCCGTGCTGTTTTTCTGAGCTACTTTAGTTCCAGGGTGAATATCCCCCATTGCATGTACAAATTCACAATCTATGATGTTTAATTAATATTATCTAATTATTTCGAAAATACGTATAATTAATTCACAAGTAGTGGTGCAAACCCCACAATAAATTGAAGTAAAACTCTCTATTTGTTAAGCAAAAATTTATTAACATCTATAGAGCATTGGGGAATATAATTTCACATTAAAATCTAATTTAGGCACATAAATATCGCTTTGATGTATTTTTCATTAATATAAAAAGAGGGGACGAATCATCCTATTGGAAGAAGAAATTAAGGGGGAAAAAAAGGAAAAAAAAAAAAAAATTATTACTGCAATCTGTATATTTATTCTCGAACCAAATATTTTTAACCAAATTTTTTTTAAAGAAATACTCTAAATCAAAGGAGAGTTGTTTTTTTTTTAAAAAAATTATTTTGTAACACAAATGCAATTCATTGAATAAATTAGTATGTTTAAATTTATTTATCTCATGTAAGTAATATAAATTAAAATTTTTAAGAAAAATAAATTGTATTAAAATTTTTAATAAATTAGAGAGCAATATTAATATCTGAATATATTTTAAACAGAAAAACTTAAGATATCTCTTATGCATCACTATATAATATGGAAGTGAACTTATTTCTTTTATTTTCCGGAAAACGTTCTTTTCCTTTCAAATATTAATATTGCTGAGAAAGTTGTTTTACAGAATAGTTCAAGCGAAACTCGTGACTGGGAAAATATCACTAACGGTTTATTATTTGTAAGAAAAACACACGAAAAAAAGTGTGTATCTTAAATTGCTGTTCAGAGGAAAATTTCTATGAAGGATTTTTTGTTGAATTATGAAAAAAAGGGAGAATTTCATATAACGAAACTTATTTTTCTTGAAATTATAATTTGTTATTTATGGAATTTTAATTAAAGGTATATAAAGCAAATTTTATGGTATTAATAATTCTTTTTGTGGCAAGCATAATTTCTTATTCAATATTATTTATTATTTTTTTACGATATTAATATGCCAATGGGAAATGCAAAAGAAGAAAGCAGCAACTGAAGTGAAAAAAAAATGCCCCGAGAGATTCTAAAATACAATGGGCCAGTAAAGTTTTCATTAACATTTTAAAAGGAAAGATTCATCATTCTTTTCTTCTAAAAATGAGGAATTAACTTTCTTTTGAATCCTGTGATATTTTTGAAATGTTTCCTAGTTCAATTAATATATATTTTTTATCTATGAAAATTTTTCACCGTTCGTTATGTATTATTGTAGAATGTTTTTCCAGTACTTTAAATTAAATTTTAGGAAAGATTTTTTTTTCATGAATTTGGTTAAGTATTTATTCTCAGACAAAGTTATATGCATATTTTTTTAATTGAAAATTATTCTATATATTTATTTCAATGCCATAGCTGTTTATTTAAATAATGACTTAAACTTGATAAGTGAGGGAAGGAAAACTAAGTATTATACCAAAATTCTATTAAAACACTTTGTAAATTAAAATGATTGCCATTAGTTGGTTCATAGTTTAGTAGCTGAATAAAACTGAATAGAATCGGTCAATTAAAAAAGGATCTTCTCCAATTTTTCACAAATTCATTTTTAGGCGGATTCCTATAGCATCGATTCATGCATTCCATATGAAAATGGGAGATATTCCATCCGTTAAAGTTTTTCTAAATGGATCCTATTCCAAAATGGCTACAAAGCGGCTCTCTTATCCTTCGAGAGGTTTGCGCTCATTAACTCTCACTCCCTCAAATGCATAATGTCAGGAAACACTTCAGACAACAAAGACTTCTTCCACGAAAGAATAAACGAAGACCCACGACTAAAACACACTAATCACCAGAAAAACTATATTTTTCTCTCTTCACTTATCTTGACTATTATTCGTAAATCCAATAAAAACTTGCAGTGATATTTGTTTTATCATGGATTTCATAAGAATACAAGTCTTTGCAAATTAAAGTGGACTAGACTTTTCACAAACTCAGGTTAATTTTGAAAGTGGCCCGGTTATGAAAAATGTTTTTCTTGAGAATATTGTAGGGCCACAAATATTTGAGTAGATACTTTTTATATCATGTGTATAATTCCTTTAAACATAGAAAACTACCAATTAAACTTTTCTGGAAATGTTAAGGCAGTATACGTTTTTGCTTCTGTAAAATTTACAAAAGTGAAGATGACCCACTTTCAAATTGACAAAATTAATTTAAGTTCGTAGTTTGATAAGATTTGGTTTTGAATCATGACATTAACTTTTATTACGTTTTCTGTTAGTTAATACTGTAATTTTTATTACCGGGTATATTGAAAGCATCAATAATATCTATCGCTCATATTAGTGATATAAAACAAAAACGCCGTTTACTATAACTTGGAGTAAATATTTATGAATGTACAAATATATAATGAATGCAATACAAAGAAATACAAGATTCATAATCAATAAAATCAGATAAAACTGAGAACAAGGAAATCAGTCAATGTATGAAATATCCTATTAATGAGATATCCAAATAAAAAATTGGTACCCTGATGATAATTAAGTATTCCATCAATGGATTTCTCCATAAATTTTGATAAGATTAAAAATATAGAAAAACAAATACGAAAAATAAGCGAATAGCAATCCAATAATTCAGCAGCGAGTGAATAAAATGAAGAAAACACGCACACGCATATACTAATATCTTTGATTAAATTCGATTATTTAAATGCTTTATTAGAATGTGCAATATTGCGAGGCTCTATAACTTTATTATTTCATTTTGTAAGTATAATTTTATTCTGTTTCAATTATTTTACTCCTTTTAGAAAACTCATGCTTATTTCCCAAGTTATTTATGTAAATATGTAAAAAGTTGAAGTGAATTGCATTTTTTCTTTTAACACTTGAGAACTTTCTTGTAGATAAGAAGATAAATGTTTTGAGTTTTGTCAAACATTATTGTAGTTGTTTTCGGTATTTAATTCCAAATGCGATGACTATGCAACTTAAGATAAGTTTTAGTTTTGTAAATTATTCATATTTACACCATGCGTAATCTGTTTGTTTTCACTCTAAATCGTTTATTTTTTCTAATAACTTCAAGCTGAGGTCTACTGTTATCTGACCTTTAAGTTAGAATTCTTGTGCTTTTATTTCGCTAAATAAAATAATTGTTTCAAGTCTTTATACGTCTAAAATTAACTGCATTGTAATTAATTTGTAATTTTCTACATGAAATTAAATTGAAAATTACATTAAAAAGTAATATTAATTGTATTTATCTATAATCACGAGTAACAAAAAACTACTTTGTGTTGTAAGCTTAAAATATTTTAAGAAATACTTCGAAAAATTCGAAATAATTAATGAAACATTTGGGTAAGAAACTAAATATAGTTTCTTGTTATACAGCAGCTAATTTATGATACAAGCATGTTAAAAGTATATTGAGAGAATGTGATTTAAAATGCTTGTAATATGAAATTTAAAAAATTATTATTATTTTTATTAATTAATACTTCCAAATGACTGTAAATTAACTCAAAATTACTTTTTAAAGATTTTATTTTATCAATATTTAATGTTAGCCATTATTTAACCACTGAAACTAATTTGTTTCAAATTCTGATTCTTAAAAATATCAATTTTTTTGACAAGTTTTATCCAGTTTAATCTAAAAAATTCTTTTAGAAAAAAAATCAAATTTTAAATTTTATAAAAACAACTGATAGAATTATAAACTTGTGTGTGTGTGTGATTTATAGTTAAAATAGATTAAATAATTTAATAAATATCATTTAACAATGTTAAATAAAAACTTCCTTATAGTAAAATTGTTACCTAACAAATCCGAACTCGAGTCATGAAAGTAAAGTAAAGCTGAAAGCATGAAGTGCTCGAAATGAAATTAAATCTAAACAAAAAAAAATATTATGAAAGTATTTACATTTATATTTTAAAAAATGCTGTTTTTTAGAATCTCCAAAGCAATTTATGTGTACCTATGTGCAATTTATATTCACTTCTCACTGTCGTTGTTTTATAAGAATTGTATTGATAATACATAAAAACCTAAGCAAATTTCTGCAAATGAGATAATTTCTTCCTAAATAAAATAATTTTGGAAATACTGTTACAGTAGATATTTAAAAGTAAAATTTCTTGAATAAAATGTGTGTGAATGATCCTTTTTTAAAACTGTTGTACTAAATAATCATAAAGACGAAGATGTTTGCAAAGAAATGGAAAAAAGTATTATAGTATGATACTCAAGAAATTG
>BMAW01113003.1:3408-85550 GCA_019974015.1 Nephila pilipes
CACGCCATGCGTATCCCAAAAAACTGACGCCATGACTTTGCCAGCTGCGTTTTCGGACGGCTTTCGCCAGCTGTGCGCCACTGCCGCTTCGACTCTGGAGTGTAGTGATGTATCCATGTTTCGTCCATGGTCACGTAACGACGCAAGAAATCTTTTTTGTTGCGAGTAAATAGCGATAAACAGCTTTCTGAATCATCGACTCGTTGCTCCATCGAAAGCAATCGCGGCACCCACTTGGAAAAAACCTTTTTCATGCTCAATTTTTCATGAAGGATAGTAAATACACTTCCATATGATATCTGTGTCATCTCAGCAATCTCACGGAGCTTCACTTTACGATCTTTCATTATAATTTTTGTCACTTCACTCACATTTTCCGGTGTAACGGCTTCCACAGGTCTACCCGAGCGTTCCGCATCATTTGTGTCGGTACGACCACGTTTAAACTCGGCAAACCACCGATAAATCGTTGCTGTTGATGGACAAGAGTCCGGGTAACATTTTTCAATCCATTGTTTCGCTTGCACGGTGTTTTTACCCATTAAAAAACAATGTTTTATCAGAACACGAAACTCGGTTTTTTCCATTTTTTAATCAAACTACAAAACGACTTTACTCCAACCTCGATAACTCAGCTGTTTCTGGTCCGATCGACTTAAAATTTTGACACGTTTCAAGCAAAAGTTAGTACTCTAGAAAGACCTGGTTACTGGTTTACTACGAGCGCCATCTCTGGGTAAGTCTCGGAACTTATTGATCCATTTGTTATAAGTGTTTTAATATCAGATTAAAATCAAAGAGATTGGTTCAAACCCTGAATCAGGTTCAAATAATCGTAATGAAATTTATAGAACTGAAATAGCTCGGTTTAAATTTGAGTTTTGATTTTTTTGCGTAGGTGCCTTTTTATTGCTATTTTTAGGCATATATTGAACTAAAATGTTAAAAGATTTTTAAAAAAAATTAAAGTATTGAGCTAAATTGTCTATTGTAAGGCATATAAAATAATTTTTTTCAGCTATATATTTTAAGAACTCCTTTTCGAAGGCATCTGATTACCTTAAGAACTTTCGCTCTATTACTCAGATAGAATAATAACTAAAGTGCCAGAAAATAAGGAGTGCACTCACTCGTCTGGATTAAATGCTCAAATGCTTTCTGCAAGATGACTCTAATTTTCAGATTTTTAATCATTTCCTAATGTATTTTAATTTAGAAATTTTATATGCCTTTATATTTCGTGAAAACACATAGTATGCTTCACCGCTCTTTGTGTTTTTATTAATTCGTATGACAAATCTGACTTACGGAAATGTCTTCTTATTTTACATTATATAATGCGCCTCTAGAAAGATGATTCTCTCACAAATGTAATGCAAACTTATAAACATCTTTTAAGTTCTTACAAAAAATATTTTGCAATTACTTCAAGATATTAGGAAGTATTATAATCAGATTTAAGAAATAACACGATGTAGCATCGGTATTGTTCCGACTTGACTTTTTTTAGCTATTAAAGTGATAACCAGGACTCTTTTTTTCACACCATTTTGCTTTTGTTTGCAAGTTTCAAAAAATAACGTTATGGGCTAACCAGGAGAAATTCAGTATCTTTTTATATGAAAAATAATACAAGCTGTAACCAATCAAAAAGATACCTACAAATTCCCCGTTTTTGATCAAGCGAACAACAAATTTGATAGCTAACTTCAGGACAATTATAAGGATCTAGGTAATGAATAAAAATAAGAGTTGCCAGTATTCTTAGCTCCTTGCATTATTTGTTAGACAAGACAGAAACTTCCCAACGAGAAAAAGTTGGAACAGCGGCCTATAATAATATAACAACTGTTTAATACGAAGCAAATCTTATTGTACAGACAACTAATATATACTCTAAATTTCATTATTCCCTACAAAATTATTAGTTCTATCAGGACTTATCATGATTCTTGATTTACTGAAACAATGTTATTTATTATTTATTAAATTTGTATGAAGGAATCATGCAGTCTCGAAAAATATATTACTTATGTAAAAAGTGATGCACGCCTAACTTTTTTTACGATATTTCACACCAAGAAATACATTTTGAAAGGGAAATATTCCCAACTTAGAGATCAGAAAGTTTTCTAATGATTTCAACCCTGTGAATGAAAAAAGAAAAGCGACTTATTAGGATTGATCAATTTATACAGTTGCCTCTATGTCAGATTTATTACTTTCTGTTAGCGCTATTCAAGTTCATATGCGTCTAGGTTATATGTATCTACGTCTATTTGCTCTCCCTCCTAAGACTAACTCTCGGGAGAACAGACATAAAGTGTTGTCCGCCCTGCAAAACGTACAATCACGTAACGGACTATTCTTCAGAAAAAGGGCATTTTTGCAGAATGCCCAGTTTCCGCTCGTCACTCATTACTTCGGGTTCCCTTATCAGTGCAGCTCTGTCATCAATTGAAGGCAACTCTAGTGCACCGAACAACAAAGCTGGATACAAGAGTGGCACAATGTGGTCTTTTCAGATGTGTCCCGGTTCTGCGAGTAGTATTCTGATGTTCGTATACGTATGTGGAGGCCACGAGCAGACCGCTCGTCGCTTACTTGCATTCGTTATCGGGATAGTGACCCTGCACCTGGTGTGATGGTTCGGGCAGCTATTAGGTACACGACACGCATATCTCTAATTCGGATCGAAGGTAATTTGAACGCAGATCGGTACATTTCTGACACCTTACGTCCAGTGGTTGTGCCCTAACTTCGAGGCTAGCCAAACGCCTTTTTCAAACAATAAATGCAATATTACATGTTGCACGTCGTGTGCTCATTTTCCTCGATACACAGCGTATTCGACTGTTGCCCTGGACGGCACGATCTCCAGATATATCACCCATTGAAAACATGGGGTCATGGGTTGCTGAGAGACACTGTCCAATCATTGTTCTCTAACTAATACGGTTGATGAAATGTGGCATAAACTTGAAAACGCATGGAATGTGTTACCCGTTTTTGTCATCCAAGCCCAGTTCGACTCCCTGCCTAACCTGGTAAGGCCCGTTTTAGCTGCAAGGGGTGGCAGCTGTTTCTACTAATTTCTAACCTCTGTAAACCCCTAAACTATTTGCAAATTTAATCATTTTTAAATTTAATCATTTAATCAAATTTAATTATTTAACCAAATTTAATCATTTACATGTTATAAATATCATTTTTGTATTTTCTTTCCTCCATTGTGTTGCAATTTTAATGTGCGTGTGGCCATCAGTGTGTAAGTTTTTGTAAATCAATGGAATATTCTTATTTTCAAAATGGCATCTGTAAGCAAATCTGTCGCAAAAGTCATATTCATATTCAACTAAGAGGGTAGGGAAACTCTTTGATTTAAGAAAAACATTTTGAAGCTCTATGAAGTAATTACCATCAATTGTTATTATTAATTGTTATCTAAGTTCACCAAATAATTTTAAAGTATATACGTCACAAAACAAGATTTAAATTCGGTATTTTAATATTCCCTATATGTCATGGTAAACTTAAATTTTTAACTTTATTTTTAATTAAGTTTTTCAAAAATGTTTACCGGCAAACGTTTTTCAAAAATGTATAAATTACAGTTAATCATTTCACTCATTTCCTCAGTTTAATCTTAGGGAAGGACATGATCCATCTTAAAAACGCGTTAATAATTCACTAATTTTTCTGTCAAATAGATTACGTTGTTTAACGTTTGAAATTTATTTTTCAACCCCATCGGGATCTTAATGTATTTATTCATATTATCATCTTTCTAGACTGGTGGTTGGTTTATCAGTGGAGATTTCAGTATCAATGACTGGAATTTTCAACGGATCTTAGAAGTCCAACACAATCAATATGGCGCTCAAAGTTTTTTTTCGTGGACTGTTGGCTCAGACTTGAAGAATTCATCCCGAAATATCATAGAACTGGATGAGCCACAACTTACCCTAGACGGTCGAAACTACTACCTTAATAATACAAAAGATGACAAGGTAAAATCGTGGAAGAAAATTTGATAATTTCCTTACTTATTTTAGTAATGTTTGATGTGCGTGTTGGATTTTATTTATATATATTTTAAACATCTTGATGTCCACTTTTAAATTTCAATTATTCTTTTTTATACTCCCGTCTATTAGCCATTTTGATTTCATGGACGTAATTTTATATGAAATTTTGACTACCGTTCGCTAATCTTTACTATTTGATATTTTTGAAGGCAATAAAATGCATTTGAAAGAGTAAGAAATAATGAATATTTCTGTGGAATTATGTTTTTTCTCGGGTTTTAAAAATTATTTGGATCCATATTTTCATGATTCTTTTGGGAAATTTCCAGTCTTTAAAAATACTTAAATTATTTTTTAAAAAATATCTGAGGGAAAAAGTCATTCTGCAGAAGCCTTTATTATTCTTTGCTCTTTAATATTCATATGCACTTTATTGCACAAATATATTTAACAGAAAACATGTTCGAATTAAAGTAGATCACAAATCAAAATGGGCGGTAGACGGGAGCCTTATGGGTTTCTTTCATAATAGAAACACTAACTTTACAAAGTAGAGCGTCAAAATAAAATGGGGAATATGTAAACATAGGTTATACCTTTATTTATTATGGGTATCTTCTATTCTTTTGTGGTTACATCTCATCTTATAAAAATAGCAGTTAATTATTATAATTAAAATTAAAACAACTTTGAATAAAAATATAAAACTATTCTTAAGGTTTAAATGCATTTTACTAAAGACTGTTCAGCAAAAATAGCAAAGAAAAAGATGTTATATTTCAACAATCTTTAAATAATCTCGATTTATAATTAAAAAATCATAATCTTCTTTGTGCTACACGTTTGTTGCGCAATGAGGGGAAAGATAATATTTTGTACCGAAAGGTTTTAATATTAAAGTCATAAAAATAACAATAACGGCTTTTTGCATACAAACTAGGCTGCTTCGAATGGTAACACTAAGGAGAAATTTAAAATTTTGAAATTTTTCATCAGCAAACTTAGAGATTTGAAACTTATATTAGAATTTAGATAAAAAATTACCTGTATTAAATGGAGAAGGAGCTTTTTAAGGTATATTGATGTTAAACATTTTGTTTTTAAAGAATATTTACTATCCTTTACTAGTTTGTATACCAATTCTTGACCTGAATGGATATTTAAAATAAAACTGAACAATCCAACTGGCAAAGATAGATATGTGTCTGGTGCATATGCCATGTAATGTAATATGATCCACAGCAATGCCTAGAAGGCAAGTAGTCTTTCTTAGCTTGGAGGAAAACGAGGAAAGAGCACAAAAGTGTATTGCTTATTGTGAAATTAAAAATTTGTATGAAATCAATTTTTTTTTATATTTTTCAAGTTCTCTTAAAAGAGAATCAAATGTTAATTCGGTACACTTTATGAATACCATATCACTCAGATCTATATATGTCTGGAATACTCTAAAAATAAAAAAGAGAAATTGTAGCTATTATGTGCTGTATTCAAAAATTTAATAAAATTCTCTAATTCTAAGACACCCGAAAAAATTATTCTTCAAAAAATATCTCTTTTATAGTGTGAGAATCCTAATAAAGCATCGTTTCGCTTTAGATCTAGGACAGAGACTATTACAAAATTCCCTCTAATACTAAATTTCAAAAATCTAAAGTAAACTTCGAAAATACTTACCATTAAATATTTTTGCTGAATTCAAATCCATGCGTCTTCCTATGTTTGCACTACGCCACATCCAAAATTTTCCTAATATTAATATAGAATTCAAAACAGCAGGTGAATGGCAACAATAGGTCGCAAGATGAAATATTACTATAACAAATTTAGTTCGAATGATTTTAGAATATTAAATAATGTTAGGTTTAATATAATCGTACTCTCCTACACATATAAATTGTTGTCTCTTTATTTAGCGCAAAACACTGTAATGATCTAATGAATTTTCAAAACACTCTGTTTAATTATAGTGTATGAGTTATAACGATCTTAAAGTCATTTACTTGTCATTATTAACTTAAAATTATTATTATTATTTTTTTTTCAAAAAGGCCACAACTCTCTAATTATTGGGAGAAATCAAGACTTATTTTAATTCTAAGCCAATTCCGCCTATTACCTTGTCCATTAATGAAGATCTCCGAATTGTATGTTGTTGGATGAAATTTCTAAAAAACACTTATGACGTTCAAAACGGAAATGTAAGCCCTTGTCTCTTCGCTTACACTCAGAAATTCGATAAATTTCTGATACAGAAATCACGAAAGAAGAGGATCCAGTATTAAAACCTGACCTCCGTGTGCTCAATAATAAGATAGAAGGAGAAACTGGACCCCCCCCCCCCTCATAATTAGGGAGAAATTCGTGGAGCCTTTATCTCTCGCAAACGCACTCTTTGGAACAAAACCTATTATTTTCAGAAAGCCTTTTCATCCCATTCTCCCTTAATGGCTCTGTAGGTATTATCGTTATGGCAACGATTCACAAGGGCGTAGGGAATTCTCTACTTTTCCCTGAATCATAAGGGAGAAATTCCCTACTTTTTTGCTGATACGCAAGGAAAAGTTAAGAGATTTGTGGAATTTTCCACTTTACTTGATTTGGATGAAATAAATTAAGGATAATATTCGGAATACATACAAAAATCTACCATTGAAAAAGCTCCTAGACTAGATTCAATTACTAATCACGATCTGAAAATTATTTTTTTAAAAATTAGTTTTTTTAATTACGCATCTCCTTGATTTAGTAATGAAAAATTACTTTCTTCCTATGATCTGGAAACTACCGCGGTAATTTCTATTTAAAAATAGAACTCTGAAGACTCTAATCCTCAAAATTATAGTCGTATTTCTCTCTACTCTGTAGTTTCTGCAAAGCACACGAATTCATTTTATTGAAAGGCTTTAACCTACACTGTTTAGAGAACAATATTGTACACTGTTGCTTCGTTACACAGTGCTCAATAGTAACTCAGAGTGACTGCACAGATTCATCAATGTTTTAAGGAACACCAAGTCTTGTATACGTAGTTTGAGGACATAACCAAAACCTTTTGTACAACGAGGCATGAGGATATTATTTTCTAGGTTAATGTGAATTGGACCCTCGGGAAAAATGATTAAAATTATTTAATTGTACCACAATTCTCTCAATTATTCCAGTCGTAAACGCAGCCTCTTCTTCCTGATTTTTCATAAAGGGAATTTCACAAAATATGCTCAATTCATTCCTCTTCTTTAGCTTTTAAATAAGTGGTTTTCAGAAGACGTCTTCCCTCCCACTTAACTAGATGCATCACAAGAAAAAAATTATTCCTAATAGAAGGTGTGTTGCTGAATTACATCTTTTGACTACAATTCTGGCTCCTTATCTGAAAAATTAAAGTTATGGCGTCGGAAAGTGTCTTCCCTCTCTTAACGAGGAAATGGTACACAAGCGATTTGTCTAACTTGATCATCTAGTCCACGGTATTATTAAGTAGCTAAAAAGACCATGTGCCTTTGAAAGTACTCATCATCGAAAATTATAAAAGATCTTTAGTTACTCAGAGACAATGTACTATATCAAGACAAAAATTAAACCAATGCTAAATTTTAATAAAAAAACAATTTCAGATACTTTTTTACCATAAATACCTTCCTCCTGTTCCTACTTAATTATTGAGAAATCAATCAGAGTTTGTCCCTAATTAACCAAGCTATGTTAAAAGATCAAGAGCATCTCTCAAAGAAAACTAGGAACACAATGTGAACAATGAAGACTGCTTAAAAGTCTGAATATTTTTTAGACATCTTTTTAAGATTATTCAAAAACGGAAGCACTTATACCTAATTGAAACAATGTTACAAAGAAAAGAACAGAGAGTACACAAGATTTTGTTTTCTTGAATAACTACGATTTTTAAAATGTCAAGTACTTTGGCATATTTTTTTTGCGTTTTAGAGGGGCCTCAAAGATCCCTCATCAATATATATTCAAATACAATAACAATATATTTCCTCTTTTCCTTTTTAGATCATGGATGCTTGTTTGTCTTATATGACAAAAGTAGGTGTACTTCTTGGTGGGGAAGAGCGTGAGACAAATTTTCACATGAAAGATATCTTAGCTTTTGAAACAAAGCTAGCAGAAGTGAGTAGTGCAGAATCTTTCTTACAAATATGGAAGGGAAATCATATTTAGGATTTGATTTATAAATAACTCAGATCTCACTGAATCAGAAAGCACTCAAATAAAATTTAATAAGAGCTACAAATTATTATCTTCTCTTATTTCATGAAGTCTGGAATAGATAGGGTTATATATAATTAATTACAGATACCCATCTGAGACGCTAGGTGAATGGAGTGATAGGACAGTCTACCCGGGGCTTAAAAAAAGTTCTCCTTTCATAGCGCATATTTCTTCCCCGATCTATGCAAATTCTCTCCTTCTACTGGATCTGTTTTACTGGTTAATTTGTAGATGGTGTTAAAAGGGATTGGCGATCTTGCCAAACCATATATATACAACTACACGAGAAACTGGAAATTCAGATTTACAACTAAATAATTTAAATGCGTTTTTAAATTCGAAAATGTTTCAATTTGCCCGTCATTTCTTCTTCAATGAATATGGCAAAGTGGGGCCTAGGTATGTACCTTCCATTAACAACATTTTTCAATAACTTTTACAGATGCTTTATGAGTAAATAATTAATTTTGAAAATTACATACAAATTTGCTAAAGAGGTATAGTAAGAAATTCCAATCTTTCGACGATTGGTTGAAAGGCGGAGAGAAGGACTCAACACAAATAAACTGTCTGTTTATTTTTTTAACTGCTAAATTTTAATTATATTTTAATACAGCACATTCTACAACCATATACAACAGTCAAAAATCAAACAAATTTATCACACATTGCTCCTCAAGCCAGCTAACATAGCGCATATTTCTATTCTAATCTCATCCAAATTAGAGGGGAGTTGCTCCTTTTAAGTTTTTAAGGGAGTTCAGCAGTTCCTTTACAATTCTGTGTGGAATCTATGGCTCTTTAGTGGTATCATTTTTAATATTAATTAATAGTTTTATTTATATACAAAAGCTAAATAAAAATACTAAAAGTATCATGCAATGTTTTGCAAAAAATAGATTTAGCCATCCAAGGTTCACTTTTTTTTATAATTATTATTAAATTACTCAATTAAATATAAGAATTAAAGTAATCAATGCAATATCGAGGAATGGACAATTGTAAATTTTTCCGATATTAAAATTAAAGGAAACGATAAATTATTAAATTGGATATATTTAAGATACTTGTAATTAAAGTTAAAGCAAACGATAAATAATATTATTAAATTGAATTTTATATCAGTTACATGCAATTAAAATTAAAGCAAACGATAAATAATTAAATCTAAAATATTTAAATTAAAATTGAAGCAAACGATAAAAAATTGAAACATTGTTCTGGTATGCCAAAAGTGATATGGTACGCCAAAACGTACCAACTTAATTAATAGCCCCTTGGTGACTAATTATTAGTTAATATCAAATGAAATTTTCTCCAGTAATAAAATTCAATTTGTTTACTTATTCAGCATACTCATTGTCTTACGAAAGATGATGTTCTTGAATATTATTTTCAGAATTTCAAAGAAATAAATTCTATTGAATTATTGAATAACTTACATAATATTTTTTAGATAAGCCTTCCTGATGAAGAGAAGTTAGATCACAATAAAATTTATGAAAAAATGACAATTGCAGAGCTGCAAGAACTGGTTCCATTTATTCATTGGACACATTATTTTAATTCAGCGTTTAAGAGAGTAAATCGAAGAATATCATCATCTGATGAAGTGGTTGTTTATGCAAGAGAATATTTGGAACAATTATCTCAATTAGTCACAGAATACCACTATAATCCGCGGGGCGGAATGTAAGTTTAATTTCCTGAAATTTTGTTTAAAATTGTGAACAAATTCATGAAATCGGGAAATTTTATTTGAAATCCTAAGAATTTCTTTAAAATCTTTTTTTGTGTTGGTCTTTAATTCATCCGGACAAAATACGTGCTGTTGTTCTTTATAACCTAGTATCATGATTCGATTGCTAATCATTATCATTTTTTGTGAACTGAATGCAAATCACCTGCAGCTAATAGATATATCCTGCGAAGTATGAAATATTGTATGAAAGGGAACTGTGTGATGTGTCAAGACAGTAATATTTCTTTTTTGTATTTAATATACTTATAATATGCATGCTAATTTTGTTACAATTCTTAAAAGTCATGCAATCTAATCTTATTCAATTCACACACACTTCTTTAGAAATGAATACTACGAATACCATACCGAATACCTACCATAAGATTTCCTTTTTATCAACGACTTGCGAAAATATCAAATTTTTCAGGTAATTATCTGTACCTGATGTACTATTTCTCAAAATTGCGAGACCAGATTGGAAGAGTAATTCCTTTCTCTGAAAACATTTCCATCACGATGAAGAAAACTAGTAAAGCCAATAACCAGTAAATAAAAGAAAACTAAATTAGCACATTTTACTTCTAAAGTTATTGTGTCAAAAACACTGTGTAACTGATATTATTAAATTTCAGCTATCATGGATATTGGAGTAATATGCCTGCTGCCAAATAATATGTAAAATATTTAAAAAAAAATAGTTGCAGTGAAAAGGTCTATTTGTATGAAATTAGAAAGAAATCATAGAGAGTGAATATTACATCCCAAAACCAATAGATTTAAAACAAAAAAAAATTCAATGATTACTTTCCATGTAAAACTTTATCGATTAAATAATATCAGAGAAAAATTTTCCGAAGGATACTTCTTCTATTTCTGGATGAATATATATTTTATTTTTATAAATCGATTTAAATAACTGTAATATTGTGACAAATACAGAAGACAAAGTGAATAAAATACAGTTGTAGATCTTTAAGATAAATTTCATGTAATAAATATATATATATAACTTACTTCAATGAAATTAAATTATAAGAATATTAAAAATATTTCTTCCTTTTTAGAACTCTTGTTAATTATGCGGCATGGATGTTGGTAAACAGTCATATAAAATATCTTTCTAAACCATTCCACGATGCTTCAAATATTTTAAATATGGCTATGTTTGGATCAAAGGACAAAGATGTTCGATGGGAAACTTGTGTTTCAGATGTTGATAGTGGAATTCCTTTTGCACTAAGTGCCATGTTTATTAGAGAAACTTTCAAAGGCAAAAGTAAAGCGATGGTACTGTATTTTCTAGTCTTTAATCAGTGTCTGTGGCTTAACAGTATATTGTAAACTTTTTATAATAAAGTAATTAGGTTTTATAATGTAATCCTAATTAACATATTTATAGTAATAAATGTTTATTGATGCTTACTGTATCTTAATAATTAGATTTAATAGTTACGGTATTCAAAGTAGAAGCAGTTTCCCTTTTTGAACCCTACAGGGTAAATCAACTTAATAAAAAGCATCTAGGACTTACAAAAAGTTGTTATTATAAATGTATTACAGTGATTTGAGATATTGCATAATCTTTATACCATACTCTATATTGTAATAAATAGAATTTAATCTCTTTTACCGCCTTAAATAAAAGTTAATAGTGAATGGCAATCCTTTTTCTTATGACATTTTCATTGGAGCTGCCACTAAAATTCTTTTGAAATCTCTGTTATCTCTAATACTGTCTGCTGACACATAAACAAGGGAAGTTATCATAAAAACGCTTCATTACATTAGCAATTCATGTGAAAAAACTGGGATTCGTGAGGTAATTCATCACTGTTTCTTGCTCATAAAACTGTAGGAAACCTCTTACTTAAAATTCTATGTTAATATTTTCCTTCATCTGTTCATTAAATAAATCTCATTTTTATGGTGTTCTGTAAAAACTCTATCCAAACGTGTGTTTCCCTAAATGAATTTCGATAGATGCTCAAAACTATAATAGTCTGGCTTTCAACATACGAAGAAATTTAACATTTATGTAATTTTGCATAAAATTGTTATACCTAAAGTATAGTATGGTATTTTAGAAAATGAACCATTTTACATTCATTTTCAGCTGAATAATCCTTCATAGCTTCATATATCTATCAATAAGATCATATCTTATAACTGAAGAAACCACACCATCACGATTTCAATTCTCATTATTGCTTTGAGACACACGTTGGTGACAACATGAGATTGTACATTGCTATCACCTGTAGTTTTTGTCACTTATAGTACGGGACAACAATTGTAAAAATGGAATTTCTAGGAAATATTATAAGTTACAATTCCTAATATTACTGCAACTTTATATTTATACACTCCACTTACTTGAGTCTCCTCTTTTAATAAACCACATACAAATTTCAATCCTGGTTCATTTTATTGTTTGTAATTATTATTTTAGTTTGAACATTTTTTTTTTTAAATTTATGAAGAAAATATTTCTCAAGAAAAGTCATTTTAATAGGCCGAGAGCATGATCGGTGGCATCAAAAAGGCATTCCGGGAAAACTTTTTTCGCCTGGATTGGATGGATTCAGAGACTCGAGAATTTGCAGTGGAAAAGGCAAGTAATAGTCTCCTTCAAATTTCTCTGGATTGTTTACAGCAATTGTTGAATTATAAAAGTAAAATATTTCATAATAAAGAGTAAGCTATTTTTTACTGAATAATTGTTTTAAATATGTCAACTTAAATACACTGCGGTATTTTTTAATGTTAACAATGTTGCTGTTTTTAATAGGTGTGTAAGTCATTAAATATAGGCTACACAAACACCAATAAATAAAGAGAAACCGAGATATTTACTTTAAAGGCATGTATATTTCTCTACATAATCACCAATTACATTGATGCCTTCTTTATGAGTCGTCTAATAACTTCTCCTTAAAAGTATTTGGATTGTTGTCTGAGCAAATTCTATATCTCAAGTTCAATGTCACCCAGCTGCAAATTCAGTGGAACAAACAGGCAATAATCTTTGAGAGCTAGATCTCGACTTCAAGTGGGTGTTAAAGAGAATTTGTCACCGAAGCTTTTCAGTTTTCTCCTCGGAAAATAGAGCTGTTCGAAACTTGGTATTGTTTGGCTGGAACCAGACTCATGGTTTCAATAAATAGCAGTTCAGTAAGTTGGTTACTTACATGCCAATAAATAAAGAGAAATTGAGAAATTTACTTAAAACGCATGTTTATTTCTTTATATAATTGGCATTTACATTGATACATTCAACCCATCTCTTTATGAGTTTCCCAATATCGGATGCAAAACATATTTGGGCTGCTGTCTCAACCAGCCTCTTTTAACCTCATATTGCCCAAAATGTTAATTTTTTTGTCATGTAAAACGCAATGTTCATTTAAAATAGTATCAGAAGATTTAAATTTTTTTTTTCTGCAAATAAATTTCAATCTTATAGCTTGTGCAAAAATCTAATAAATTCCCTCTATTTTTTATAATAATTGTATTTTATTTAAAGTAATTTTTAAAAAGCAAAAGTTGGAAAAAAGTTATTTTTCCCTCTAGGTTGATGCCATGCAGGAAATGACAGGATTTCCAGAGTTCATTCTAAATCCGGATCAATTAGATAAAGAATATGAAGAGGTAAGCAGAAATGTAAATGAGCTTTTGAAACATTGTGAAAAAACTGAGTTGACCTAATGCTTTGACCTAATGAATGACCTAATTTTATTTGATAAGGAGGTGATTGTAATATCTTTAGATAGAAATGGAAGGGTAATAATCCGTATCAAATACTTTAGCTATCGGGAAATTTTTACTTTTAATTCAATATAATTGAAAAGCTAAATGTCATGTTATAATTATATCCTAAGCAATGAATCATGATACACATAAATAAAATGCTTGATTTTTATATATTGCTAGCAGAAAAACCCGTTCTTCGATCGGGGGAATATTTAAAGTGAAAATCAATCAAAATTTTAAAAGTTTTTTAATATAACTTTTAATGAGGAGCAAACAAATTAATCAATATAATGATCTGTAAAATGGTCTATGAACAATAATAAATAATCTCTGACACACACAGACTGTTACGTATTATGCACCAGAACTATACTTAGCGGAGAGGAAATCTTAAGCGAGAAGGAAGGGTGGAGAGAGGGAAAATTAAATATGCACTCTCTGGTCATTTAGTTATAAATTTATATAAAATCCCTTTAATTAATATCTTCCTCTTTTCTTTCTTAAAAGCAGACCAAATGCTCATTCCGTAAATTGTGTGAACACCGTTTGATCTGGATAGATTTATTTCTGGGTGAAATTATTTTAAAAAATGTTAAATATCCAGAATTATCCTTTTCAGATTCATTCACGAAAATTCACAAAATCGCGGCTAATTAATTGACACACCCAAAATTAATTTAGCTTTTTTGAAAAGCTTGGATGTTTAAGATGGTGCAAAAATCGTAATTTTGAGACGTTTCATTTCAAAACTTTCGTTTGATGCCTGCAAAGCACACAGAAATGTTGCTTCACCATTATAAATTAAGAAGAATTTAAAAACACAAGAGCAAATTATTTAAAAAATAAAAACGGTAATCATTAGTTTCAAGAAAATAAATTCAAAAAACATAGTGTTTAAATAAAAAGAAATTAACGAAGAAATGGAAGCAAAGCAGGAGAAAATTATGGAAATAAATGAAATGATGAAAATTAAGGCCTAATTAATGTATTTAGGACACCAAAATGAAAAACCACCATACTGAAATCGGCTTTTATTGAATTAGCGGAATAGGGTAGCGTCTTAACTATGATAAAGCGCTTGATTTTGTGACTTGGAGAATACGTAAAAATGTTTTTAATATGAGAATTAATCAATACCACAGTTGCTGTTGAGCGAATTTTGAGTATTTAACTGAATTCTTTTTTTTAAAAAAAAATCCTTCAATTAAACGTCAGATATAATTAATAAGTGATTCATTCAAAACAGAAACGTAATTCTACAATAAAGCTCGAACAAATGTATTAAATAACAATCTTTAAGCAATTATATTCTACTGCAAAGAACAAACAAATAATTAAATATAAATATCCTCTAAAATCTGCATAAAAAATAGATAGTCAGAAGCGATAAAGTCCATGGCTTTATAGTGTATTATGCTCAAGAATCATTAGCAGTGATAAATAAACTCCATTTTAAAGTTAAATTTTAAAACTTCTACAACGAATTTCGAAAGAAAAAAAAACGGCTTCGAGATATACAGTATGAGTACCCAAAGATCATTTGTACTAAACTTCAGTATTATGGTTTTCGTAATCTTACTTCTGTATATCCTCCAAACACAAAATTTTGAGAAGTGAGCAGTTGGCCGAAAAAGGTTGGAAACTTATGATCTGATAGATTTCTTTGTAGTATCGATCTTGTTCCCAGCAACAATAAGTTTTGATACCACATCTCTCTAAGACACTTCAAAATATCTGGATTACCTGGCATACCAAAGATCTACCTCTAAAGTTATATGAGTAATGCAACATTAATTGGAATATACCAAGCTTGAATCATTCTGAAAACTTTTCATCGTTTTGAAAACTCATTAGTAAAATATTTAATTTATGAATAGTACGATTCTATGGCCTTGAGAGGCATTACTAGATGGCCCATGCTGACCTTATGATCTGGTAGATTTCTTTGTAGCATCGAACGTATTGCGATCAACAATATATTTTGCTACCACTTCTCTCAAAGGTATATCAAAATATCTGGATCACCATATCTTTCCTTCTAGAATATCAGTAATGCAAAATGTTAACTTGGAAGTTTCATCCCCCCCCCCTCTGAATTAGTAGTAAACAACATCTACAAGACCAGTATTTAGATATAAATATATAGAGAACCATGAAATCATGCATTAATGATTTCATGCAATGTCAGAATTGCAATGAATTAAGAATGTAGATCTGTTTGGCAAGTAGGATGGTAAGGTATAGAATTAAAAACAAATATCCTGATATTATCTCTTATACATATCTTCTTAATTTATTAATTCAATAATTTATTACTTTGGAATATTTGTTTCGTTAGTCTATTAAGGTTTGGGTAGCCATAAATCAGATGCATATTACCTAATTTTTTAATTTATGTTATCTTCCGTATTTTTCCTCAACTTTTTGGTTATTATATTTTGCTATTATTATTGCACTAACCATTAACTGTATTATTTTACTCAAAAATATAATTCATTCCCTCTTTTCTTATATGAAGATCATTCTAAATTTTGCTCATTTTCCACATTTCAGTTAAAATTTACCGAACGAGAATACTTTAATAATAATCTTAAGGTCGCACAATATGATAGCAGAAAAGAGTGGAGTAAACTAGATCTGCCCACAAATCGAAGTGAATGGATGATGTCTGCAACAGAGACAAATGCTTACTACTCAGGTTCCTTAAATCATTTTGGTATGCATAAAACATGATTATTTATTTTGAAAAATATAAATAAAAATGCAAAAGGGAAATGAATATCAATCAGTGAATAGTAGATGACAAAATAATTCATGTTTTGCTGTATGCAAGACACACACGTCATCATTGTTAGAAATAGATTAATTAATATACTTTTCGGTGAAAGTGCATCTGAGCCCCACCCTTAGCTCGATTTTAGAAATCACCACATCAGGGATTTTTCACTGAGTAAAGTTAATTCTATTCATTACTGAAGAAAAGAACCTGGAATATTTTTACTAATCTGTTTTTCAGTTAGATCCTTTGTATAAAGCACATACAGGGGGTGGACAAAAATATGGAAACACCTTGTAAAATGCATGTTTGAAAAGAAAGATTGATTTTAATGAAATATGTAGGTGGCGCTGGCTTTTTTGACTACTAACGCCACCTATACAACTTCGTAAATGTGCTAAACAGTTCAGTTGTTGTCGGAGTACTGTTATGTGAGGTTGTCATTGCATTATGTCAGAGTTAACAGACTTCGAACGTGGGCAAATTGTTGGAGCACGTATGGTAGGTGCTTCCGTAAGCAAGGTAGCCGAGGTGTTTAGTGTTTCAAGAGGTACTGTATCGAAGATTTATTCCGCATATTTGAAAAGCGGAAAAACATCATCTGCTAAATCACAGCGCGGACGAAAGTGTGTGCTGAGTGATCGTGACAGACGATCATTAAGGGCAATTGTGACGAAAAATAAGAAGACCACAGCTGCAAAAGTTACAGCTGAAATGAATGTTGTGTTACAGAACCCTGTGAGTACCAAAACAATTAGAAGGGAGCTTCATAAACAGGGAATTTCTGGCCGTGCTGCAATTGAGAAGCCACTCATCAGTGATGCTAATGCCCGTAACAGGAAAATGTGGTGTTTAAGTCATAAAGCCTGGACTATAGGGCAGTGGAAGCGTGTAATATGGTCTGACGAGTCTTCTTTCACATTGTTTCCCACTTCTGGCCGAGTTTACGTCTGGAGAACGCCATCTCAAGCCTATAATACAGACTGCTTGTTGCCAAGAGTGAAACATGGCGGGGGTTCTGTTATGGTTTGGGCAGCCATATCGTGGTTCTCTGCTGGCCCCATGATAACTGTGTCAGGGCACATGACTGCCAAGACTTATGTGAACATTTTGGCAGATCAAGTTCATCCCATGGTACAAACTTTGTTCCCCGATGGTGATGGTGTCTTCCAAGACGACAAAGCCCCTGTTCACACAGCTCACATTGTCCAGGACTGGTTTTCTGAGCACGAGGAGGATTTGTCCCATCTCCCCTGGCCACCACAGTCACCAGACCTGAATATTATCGAACCTTTGTGGTCTACATTGGAACGGAAAGTGCGTTCTCGTTATCCACCGCCAACATCGTTATCTGAACTTGCCACCGTTTTGCAGGAAGAATGGTATAATATTCCCTTGGCACACATACAGGAACTGTATTTATCCATTCCGAGAAGACTGCAAGCTGTTTTGGATGCCAACGGGTTTCCTACACCATATTAAGCAAAGAAACATGTTTTTTAAAAGGTGTTTCCATATTTTTGTCCAACCCCTGTATATCCTACTGACAGGCTGGATGATAAAATATCTGAAATCATCAACATCAAACTTTCCTATATTATTCATTTTTTTCATGCACAACCCAATTTTCATTTCACTCATAAACTCGTGCAAATACCCTCGAAACCAAACTCTCGCGATTCTATGGACATCACACATAAAAAGAAATCTCTCTCTCTCTCTTTCGGCAAAGCATAAAACAAAATTCATCCTTTCGTTCCGCAGCGCATATCACATTCATCACACCTTAATTTCAATCGTAACAAATTCCTTCATATACCTTTCAAGCCCACTTCTCGTGATTCGTTCATCAACCTCAAACAGACCCCTTTCTCTTTCGACAAAACAATAACAAATTCTCTCCTTCTTTCCCCATAAGCAGTCTGCGATAGCCAAGTGATCATAGTTGCGGACTCACTGCTTGAGGTTTTCGTCGAGTGGTGGATTCAAGCCCTGTTGCCACAAAACACCTGTCCTGTAACCGGGGCAGAAGCACATTAAATCTGTCGAGGCTCAAAGTCCTCCCTTTGGAGTGATGTAAAAGTTAAGAGAAGGAGGTATCAACAAAGGTGTCGTACTCGTCACTTGACCGCGGTTCAAAATTACGAAGTCCGAGGCCAATTCTCCTCGAAATAACCTCAATGGCTCTTTCGAAATTATGTAAAATATTATGTTCTTTTGTCAATAAATTCTTAATGCGAAGGTTATTGTCTCCCGTGAGGTCAGTTTGTAGCTTTAAACCCTTTGGGTTAGCTCGGTCCCTTGGGCATTCTGCCAATAGTCTTCGATGTGCTTCTGATTGCGACTTTAATAAGCAATTATATCACGCACACTTCTCCATATTCCTCAGGAACGGACTAAAATTGTCGAGTGATTTCAATTTTAACGGCAGAAGTTTCAAAACAGTTTCACGAGATGGCACCAGGATAACCTTGCTATAGGCTAAAAAAGATGTATTCGATTTTTGTGCAAGCACATTTAGCCCTACAAACCATGACGAAGGAGATTTTTAGGGTTGTCATTCATAACAACAATTCTCCATGTTTGACAGGAAATTTAGGATTACCAACTTTGGCATTTTATCGCCAACTAATTTTCGTCACAAAAAAGTGGGGGGAGCTTAAATGCACTACAACCATATTTTTTTTATATATATAATATATTGTATCATTTATTTTTATGCAGTTTATTTCAAATATAATTAGAAAATTATTCAATTCATTGTAATTTCAATTCATGAAAGTCTTTTGTTAAATAATGTTCTTTGAATTCAGAGATACGATTTAACATGAAAACAGTTGTGATGAATTAATTTCTGCATTATCCATTTATAACTTTACTTTTTTTTTCCAAAAGTTATTTCTGCTGGATTTCTTCAACCTCCCTTTTATGATGCAAACTATCCCAAGTAAGTTTGTGACCTCTCAATATTAAACATGTGACTCATAAGAATTTGTCCTCAAAATTACGTAACAGAGAATTTTTAATAAATGTTTTAATGAATTACAATCATTATGATTAATGAAACTGTATTATAATTAATCATAAAATGATTGTAATTCTTTAAACTTAAATTTAATATAAAAATATAGTATGAGTATTATACATGAGATTTTCTTTCCCACGTAACACAGCCTTAATGAAAAAAAATAAAAAAAAAGTTCAAAAAATAATCATACGGGCTATAATATTATATTATATTAATTGAGAAATATAAATTTACGTGTTTATAAGAAACGCTTCGGAAGATAAGTATTTATTTTGATACGCATTTTAATATTTAAGATACTCTTATGCAGAAAAAAAAAAAGAACTTCTCATATTTTTCCCCCGCTTTTTAAAGGCCGTCATATAAGAATAAATTTAAGTTCTTTTTTAGCACTATATACAGTAATTATCAGAACTCAAAATTTTTAAATAAACATTCAATGTCACTAGTTTAAATTAAATGGTAAACACTATTATATAAGTTAATTTATTCGATACCAAAAACTCTAATTAGTTCATGTTTGAATTAGTGTGGGCTTTGTAGCAGCTAGATAACCTATAGAGAAAGATCTTCCAGTACAAAAATATATCATATGTGAATTAATGTGGGCTTATTAAGCGTCAGATAACCTGTTGCGATCTTCCAGCACATAAAGTTAGATCATGAACGAATTAGTGTGGGCTTGTTAAGTAACCTGTCGAAATCTTTCAGCATATTAAGTTTGTAACGATCGATTATTTCTATCCGACTCTTATGCCATAGTATAATTAAATATAACTAACTCTAAAGGAGTCAGTAACTGCTTCAAAGACAGGTAAGTCTAATACAATTCAACTACTTATTTATTAATTACTATAATATGATGGGTTATGGCTCTCTTTGATTAATCAACCAATTTAAATATCACTGAAATTATATGCTCTTACCAAACATTTCCAGTCGGGGTTTCTTCCTCCAACAAATCCTCTGCGACATCTATAACCAGTAACTACTCTTGATATTATCGGCCTCTTGTTAGAACTGTACTCAGAGTCAACCACTCTCTCTTTCCTTTAATTTTCACTTTACTTATATATCACTACATCTGAATTACTTCACTTTATTTCCACCTGCATCTAATTAACATAATAGCATTTCATTTTGGTGGGGAAAAAACGGTTAATTCATGCAATTAATCTCAATTAAAGTTCCCAAAGTTAGTGAAGAGAAAATCGCGAATAGCCCAACGTCACAAGTTCATTCCAAAATCTTGCGCAAGACATGACCAAATATATTCAAACTGAAGTTGCTGAACAATATAATTCTAGAGATGCAATTTTGTGGTGAATTCAAGAACAAAAATCGTGGTATACTGCTTAAACTAGTCTAACACATACAAGCTGACGTCAACCATCAGTGGCTCGTAATTAGATGTCGCATCAGGTTGCGGTTACCTTCAACAATTTAGTTCATTTAATAACAAGAAAAAAAATTCCATGTAGTTCGAAATGTAAAAGAATGGAAATTTAGCGTATATTAATTGAAAAAGTAAAATTTGTATCATTTAAACTCAATATTATAAACATGACTTATGTAATAAATTTGAATTAATTTATTTAATTTATACTTGTATCTCATTTGTTAAAATACTTTAGGAATAAGTTTTCAAAATAGTGTTTAATTTGCTGTTTGAAATTGCTACTTTCCTGCTTCAATATCTGAATTTATGCTCCAGATCTCTCATAAAATGGTTTTTCTGCTTCTGAGTCATAGAAGGAAATATACTGAAGTAAATTTATTTTCTTCTAAATTTATTGTTACAGCGCCATTTGAATGGAATTTATTTAATAGATTGACCAGTAAATATTATTTTTTACTATGTTATATGTATAATGTAAATCGTATATAAGAAGCAGATGGAAGATTCTAATACTTTAATTACATTATTTTCCCTACAATGATTTTACAGCATTAAAAAGCAACACACTGCATTGAAACATACCATACAACAAAATGTTGTAATAAAAGGAATTTCATATCAAAACAGTTAAGTAAACTTAAATATAAACAGAACATCTTTAAAAAAAGGTTTCATTTTTACATATTTAATAAAAGTATTTATAATATTTTTATATTTCTTGAAATAATTGTCCCTGGATATACTAATCAGGTAATTAGAAATTATCAGATACAGTAAATTAACCTGGTCGCAGCATATTATCTACTTCAAAAGAATCTATGCTTCAGCCCCTTATTTTAATAGAACAGCTAGTCAAAAATAACTAGATCTATTAAATATCTAGTTTCAGATCCTTAATGTATAATAATATATGGGTCTCGAGAAGGAAAAAATGACAGTCGAGCATATAGAAGTATTTAAAGGAATTCAATGGATATACACATAATGCCAAAAATATTTGCACACCAAGAAAGAGTTGTCAGAATAAAAAGTAAATTTGCATACGTAAGTGCAGCGTTGATATAAGTGATTACAAAATAAATGCAAAATCATCATTTATTGTGGAAAAAATTGCAAATGAATGGATATTTTAGTACCTTATTGGACCATCTCTTAGTTCTTGGTGTGCACATTTTTATGGTAATGAGTGTATTTATATAAAATACTGCGGAACAATAAAATCACATCAAAAGATGAATTAAAAGTAATTTTGGGAATTCCACCTCTTCGTTTAACAATTAAAATTTCGAAAAGAATTTAGAAATGTTCAGTTGATAACTACCCAACCTTAATTAACTCTCGTAAGCTAAACAATTTCCTTTTCATAAACTCAATAAAGTCTCTTAATATATATTTTAATTCCAATAAATTAGAGGGACCCTTTGAGTGGGAGGTATTTACTGAAGGTACAATGTTGGATTTTCAGTTACATCTCTTACATAGATAAAATACAATCCATTTTCATCTTCAAATTAAATAATTATAAAACTATTTTTCAGAAACT
Organism: Nephila pilipes; assembly: GCA_019974015.1. NCBI lineage: Eukaryota > Metazoa > Arthropoda > Arachnida > Araneae > Nephilidae > Nephila > Nephila pilipes. The sequence continues at coordinate 25,913 of BMAW01113003.1, forward strand.
CTCCGATATTGAATTTTGATCAGATGATTGAATCATAACAATTAAAAAATAAAACTGCATTCGAATTAATTTCTTCCGAGTCATGTCCTTAAATGGCATTCTTCTTTGGAAATGATCTGTAAATTCTCGCCCTACACTCTCAGAAGCACGTACTCTAAGGGTGGTTTCTTGATGATTGGAATATACGGTACTGGAAATAATGCTAAATTATTACTACCTATAGTTAACATTCAAATGTAATTCAAGATTGATTGAGTCTTATTTCTGTCGCACTTAGAAAAAACATGAGGACTTGTGACGATTGACCTCGTAATTTTGAATCCTGGTCAAGTGACTTGTGCAACATCTGAGCTTGAACAAATCTCTCCAAACTTCCACACCATGCCAACGGAATGCACCTATGAAGAAACACCTAAGATATTTTTAACCAATCATGGATCTTTTTTTTATCGTACTGAAATCAGTTTAACAGTAACATTAATCCCTACTGTTTTTGTGGTGCTATCGTAGATTCAACACTTTACGTCTATGGTCGTTTCTATATGAGGAATTTTCATTTAACTAAATTAGTATTAATAATAGGAAAATTAAAATTTTAATGAGTAATAGAGGCTGTAGGAATAGACCCATTTTATGTATCAAAATTGCTCAGAAATATCTGATGAAACCTAGTAATAGGAACTGGTCCCATTTGAAGCTAAGAGCATTTCATCCCATTAATTCTATGGAATCATGCAACTTGGAGTTTTTCCCGTGAATTTGAATAAACGCTTCTCTCCGTAGTAGGCATTCAAAGATCCACAGGGCATAAAAGAATGGACACGTATCTTTCCTACATTTACTTTCTAATTTCATAACGATGTTTTAAGATACAAATACTTTCAGTGTTTTAGGGAAAAAACAATTGCAAACAGCTAAAAGTTATCACCTATTAAGACATATTTTTCTTGCGTTAATATGTCTAAAACTTGTAGCATGTATGTTTCTTTTTGAAAATGGATAAACCGTCTGGAAAGTTGTATATCTTTAAGAACTTAAACACAATTTTCTCTTCTTATTTCCAAGAGTTAAGTTTGAAATTAATTTTCATTTCGAAATACAAGAAATTATTTCCTTTTCTATGATTTCTGGAAAGCTACTTTTGTTTTGCAGGTCAATCAACTTTGGTGCTATGGGATCTATTATAGGTCATGAAATAACTCATGCTTTTGATTATTCAGGTATTCTTTTCATTATTATTCTTGTTATTTAATTCTGTAATTTCAAGCAATGCAGTTATTGTGTGTGTAAATAATATCCAAAGAATAGAATTGGTTTTGGAAGAACATATTACAAGCAACGCTTTCTCTGAATTTCTTATGTATTAGCTTAAGAAGGCTATTCTACATAACACATCGATCAATAACTCCCGAGTCTAAAATTGAAAACAACATTTTTTTTGCAAAATTTTTTTTTATTCATCAACATAACACCTTTTGTTAATCACCTTTTAGGGTGATACAATCGGTCCAACGCTTTTCCAAGTCTTTTTTTTTTTTTTTTTTTTTTTTTTTTTTTCGCAAGAAATCTTTTTTGTTGCGAGTAAATAACGATAAACAGCTTTCTGAATCATCGACTCGTTGCTGTTTTTGTTCCATCGAAAGCAATCGCGGCACCCACTTGGAAAAAACCTTTTTCACTTCACTTCAAAAAACCTTTTTCCTGGTCCGATCGACTTAAAATTTTGACACGTTTCAAGCAAAGGTTAGTACTCTAGAAAGACCTGGTTACTGGTTTACTACGAGCGACATCTCTGGGGTAGTCTCGGGAGTTATTGATCGATGTGTTATTATTATCAGAAGTAATAGTATAAAAGTATTCTATATTATTAAGGTACTCGAACCTTGGTACATAGAATATACCTAGTACCTATAATGTACCTACTACCTAGAATGTACTAGGTACATAGAATGTACCTAGAATGAATTTACTCGAACACGACAGTCGTAGGTTTGAAAACAGGATCGGGATTCATCACTGAGGTTGACATAACTCTGTTTCCTAGCCATCCAAGTTCGTCGCTCCAACGTACACTGAAAATGAAAACGATGGTGTCGAGCAGTCACTAATCTTCTAGAAGTTGTCCAGCGTAAAACAGTGCTTCCGTATATACTTGCATACTTACATTTGAGATTAGACAGTGGATACCTCCACCATTGAGGCTGTTTGGGCTTGTCGACAAGGGGAGTATCCCTCTCTTCTGTTGATGGATCCAGGTCACTCAGAGCCGACATGTCTTGTGTGCGTTCCTTTAAGCGTCCCCTGCAACCAGAATATTCATACTGCGAGGAAAGAACTGCCCCGTTGGCAAGCATTCCATCGATATGTCCAGGCTGCTACCCTTAATCCACAACCTTGCATTTTTTAAAATCCGTCAATAGCGTAAACGGTCTTCGAATACGTCTTTATGGCATAATTAAGATTTAGCAATTTCTCTGCGTGCAAAACCAGCACTGCCAAACGAAAATCACTCTCAAAGATCACTTAAAAAAAGAAACAGTAATTTCATTTTCGCGTTTCCTGGTGACATGAGTATTTGCGTAATTTTTTCATTAACTAATCATTTGTATAACTTCATGTGAATACCTATCAAACAAGTTTCGTAGCGAACCAGCTACCCCTTCTTGGTGCATTATTTTTCTTTGACCGTGACTATATACACTGTAATGTTCCTTAATAAATTTATGAACATGATTTTTAGTCAATAATTTTTAGGTGCATATTCCAGTTCATTGAACAGATAATTATATTTTTATAATATGGTGCCATATTATTTTAAAATCTATCATTGTTATTTATTTACTTTCCAGGTAGATTATATGATAAAAATGGAAACCTAAATCAGTGGTGGAAAAATTCCACTGTTCAGAATTTTGAAAAACGTGCTCAGTGTTTTGTAGATCAATACTCTTCCTATGAAGTGCATGGAACTAAAGTAAGCCTTATGGGCGTAAAACTCTACTTTATATTTAAATTCAAAAACTAGTGATTATGTAAAATCTCGTAGACTATTTTTGCCATTCCAGAAAAATGTCACCAACTATTGGTATTTCGGAATGTAAGGGCGCTACAAACTAAGCTGGTTCATTACTGGCATTCGCCGCTTCTTTTAAATTATTATTTTTGCAAAAGCAAAAAACTTATATGTTCAATAATTAAATGTAAAATGAAAACAATCTTAAAGTCTATTTAAAGCGTAAAAGATTTAATATTAATTAAATCATTTCTTTCTTAAAGTGCTTAAATTGGAGGTTTTTAAATGTTTCATAGGGAGTTATTTTAAATATTGGATATTGAATTATCAACCATGGTATATAATTTCTCAGGTAACCAAATTATACATTGTAACCGCATACTAATAAAACTATGAAAAATAATAAATTTTCATTTATAAATGAAATAGCCGTCTAGTGATTTTTTTAAGATTTCAAAACAAAAATAAGCGATAATAGATTTCAATATTCAATTCATTGATTGCAGAAAAATCATTTTTGTAATTTTAACCAATTTATAAGGAGATATTTTGTACTGTTCATTATTATTAATAATTCATTATGGCTATAAGTAACTATATTCTACAAGTTATTAATCATTAAAAAGTATATTTCTTAACTTTCGAGTTTAAATGATTCTGCAAACAAACTTTTTTTTCTTTCAGCTAAATGGGAAGTTAACACTTGGAGAAAATATGGCTGACAGCGGTGGCTTAAAAGCGGCATTTCAAGTAAGTATCCATTTAAAAAAAACTATTTAATATTGGGCATTATGTACTGTTAATAAATAGCTATCCAGAGGATATTTCAATAAAATTATTGCATTTAGTAAAACGGAAGAAAATAATCCACATTCGCTCACTGGCTAAATAGTTACGGTTACGGCAAAGGATGATAATCGAGCAACAGCTGAGTCCTTAATTTCAACGCTTTTGTTATTCTTAGATGGTAAGGAGACGCACTTCCTTGATTTCCTGGGGTATGGAGCTGCAGTAAATGTTCCGCGGTAATGTAAAACTTTAGAGTTAAGGAAGAGAAACGAATTGAAATATTCCGATAAACTTTCTCAAGGTGTCAGCTTCTTGTTATTATCATACACGTAAGAAAACAAATAAATATCTCTCTTTCGAAAAATCAAATACCAATTCACAAATGCATTGTTGGGGATCTTACTTCCACGCAAAACTCTCCTTACGCTCCTGCAAACATCAGGAGAATTACCTCCTTTCTTCTTCCAACCCCATTGATATCTATTAGTTGCACCTTTCCGTTCAAACAATCGCTTACTTTTACCGCATTTCAGGAATTTAAAGCTGTACGCAATTAATTCCACATTCATTGACCATTCCATAATCCCTCGCATTCCTTTAACTTCCAAAATCGTAAAAATATTAGACGAACATTCACTCATCTCCAACTATAGTTTAGACTTAGGTTTGAAAGAAATTAAACAGTTAGCCTGAAATAGAAGAATAAATTAGATAATTTAAATTATTATAGTAAAAAGATACCCTGGTGTCCGAAAGTTAGGCTTTATTGATAACAATGTGAAAAATTAAAGAAATCTAAATCGGAATACAGAAAACGAGATATGCGAGTCTTAAACAGTAATAAAATAAGAAACCAAATGCGAACGACCAATAATAATCACTTTTTTTTTACCCTACGAAACAATTTGAAAGTAAACTAGGCAAAAGAGACATTCACATTTTATTGAATAACAAATAAAATTAAAAGAATGCTGAAGTTTAATAAAGGATGAGTTAAATAAAGATGAGGTCACATCTGACCGCCTTGTACCCTGCATAACGATTTCCCGTACTTACTAGGGAGTTGCAGATACGTTATGGGCTCAAAGCATTCCAAACGTCACAAAGAGCTCTTTTGAATTCCACATTGTCTCTTGAACGTATCCCATCTACACTGGTTAAGATTCAGATCTATAAAGTCGTCTATAAGGCTCGCACGTGAGGAGGTGCATCCCCTTACATGTTTAGCCAGGTCCGCCTCGAAACAGACGAACATAGAGCTGAAGAACTTTTATTTTATGTATTATTTAACTATCACAGACCTCGTCTCAAAAGTATGAAGATCTGTTCGTCCGCCCAGTATGGTGCTTACCCAAACTATGAATCCCAGTCACGAAAACAGATATCTTTCCGCTAAGTTTCACAGCTGACAAAGGATTTCCCCTGTTTTCGTCCTATCGTTAGCCGATTAGAATCGGTGTTCAGACTAAAGAGAGATTCGTCACTGAACATCACATTGGCACACTGGTCCAAACTCTAGTTTAAACTAGGACATTTCTACGTAGATGTGAGGGGACTCAAAACAGCTGGTTTTCTGGCATACAGATCAACTTGTTTGAGTCTTTCATAAACAGTGTGTCTGAAACCTCGCATTCCTATATTGACTGTGATCGCTGAATCCAGTTCCCTGGCGCAACTGTCCCTCTGGTGTTACTCAGTTATTGCCAAATATCGGTCTTGGCGAGTAGTTGGATCACCCTCGAGTCTTCAGGTCAAAGTGCGAGGCACTTTGTTTGTGTGTGTCCGGATTCGAGCATTCCTTTTCCAAGCATGTTTTCATCTGCCGCCTTTGAACCACCATTCGCTCTTCTTAATCGTTAGCAACATTTCTTCACACGTGAATTTCCCTAAATCTTTCAGAACTGCTTGCGACGAGTTGATCGGTTTATCTATGTTCCGATGTGCCCAGGTGTTTTGCGCATGTAAAAGTCGACTGAAATGTTTTTGCATAAAGACAAATATTCATCTTCTACAGTTGATTCTCTACAAGTTATTTCAAACAAAGTCATTAATATTTAAACACATTTTTTTATATTTTACACATTATGTTTAACTTCTGGACACCAGTGTAATTAATGCATATTTGTCAGTTCATAAAAAGGGCAGCTTAGACTGGGAGAGAAATTAAGATAATTAATTATTTTAAACATTAAATAGCCTTCATAGTAATATAATATATATGTCAGACAGGAATCAATCGTTAAAATACATAAAAATGGTTAAATGTATATCAAGCAGGAATCAATAACTGAGCATTAAAAACAATACAATTCAATATTATACGATAGTAAGCAGTCTAAAAATCTTCAATAATTTTAGTCAGAATATAAAAAAAGTAAATTAACATAAAAAAATTACTATAATTTAGCCTATAAATTAATATAATTTAGTAAGACGTATTCAGAACAGAACGTAATATGCAACATAGAATTGAAGAAAAAGTATGATTATATAATTAAAAAAAAATCATAATCAATCTTCAATAACGAACAAATAATACATTTCAACAAATACTCGTATATCTCAAGCAATTTTAAAAGCATTACAATTAATTAAAATAGAATGAATTGGGAAATGTATAGTAGTTAAAGTAAAAAGTAATTGAACGTGGGAGTGTAAAAAAGATTATGAGAGTTTCCGAACAAATATGGTTTTTGGTTGTTCAGTGGAATCAAGATAATATTCTGCTGCATTAACATTTTTTTTTTTTTTTGCTCTATACGGATAGATTGCTGAAATAGTGCTATGGCAATTTTTAATAAATTTCTCTAGCTATCTTACTCCACTTCTTTATATTTTTGGATTCTTTCCCTTATTTTTTCTTTCGCCCGTTCAATTATTACAAGCAGCTTAGAATTGAAAGTGAGATACTTAATTCGATCAGATAGGAAACAATGGCTGAGTATTAAATGCAATAACTTTTAAGAAATGCCAAAGAACCATTAAATATAAATCAACATGTAGACTAAAACAGAAAAATAAATTTAAATTAACCTAAATTAATTAATTTAAATTAAAATAATTAAAGTAAAAAATGGCTTTAGAAACATAAAATAGACTTTCTTTTCTGAGACAGAACAGAAAACAGTTGCCGAAACTAACTTTTAGTTATTTAAGAACGTTTTTGATAGCATTCATTCGAAGAAGAATCGTAATTATTTTACAAAGAGCAAAATATAATCGCAAGCATTTTTTAAGGAACACAAATAATTAAATTTAATGATTTTTATACAACTCCATTACATTATTAAGATTAAACTAAAAAAAAGTATATTTTAAAGAAGCATAAAAAATTTCGAGCCATATTATATAGTGGCATTCGTTAAAATTGTACCTAAATACATCTCACAAACCACGTCCATATTGAACAAAGATGGTTGTTTGGTTTGAAGAAAACGTCGTTCTAGAAGAAACAAGAGGGCTACTGGCGACGAACCTCGGTCCAGTGACGACACACGAGCTGGCACATCCCTCTACTAACATCCACACCGCACCAACGGGAGGACTTTGAGCCCCGACAGATTTAACGTGCATCAACCCCAGCTATACGGTGGGTCTTTAGTGTCCAAGGATCGAACCCGCAACTGAACGAAAACCGCCGGCCACAAATCCAGCGCCTTAACCACTAGGCTACTGCGGTCACTTCAACTAAGAGGGAAAAAAATAATTTTTTCACGAAAATCATTATTTATATAAATCTATAAAATAATAAAAGAATATATCATTATTAGGTACAAAAAAAATTAAGTTCTACTAATAATATGAAACGATGTATATCACAAAAATAAGAAATCTTAGATATAGTCTTCTACAATTCCTGCCCCATTTCCTGGTACACTTAACTCTTTTATTATGGATACATATATGTGTGTGTACGTGTGTAAGAAAAATTTAACTATAAGCAAAGTTATATTAAAATACAGATTAGAACTTAATATATTGTCTGGCATGTACTAAATCAAGACAATGTGTTAAATTAAATTATAAGGGCTCTAAATATATATATATATATATATTTCATTCCTCTCATACCTTTTTCAGGCCTACCAGAACTGGGTTGCAGAGAATCACAAGGAAGCTCCATTACCAGGGATTCCTTTCTCAAGTAATCAGTTATTCTTCTTGGCATATGCACAGGCGGTGTGTTCTGTGAGAACACCAGAGAAGCTACGTTACTCTGCTATGACAAACGTTCATAGTTTACCTAAATTCAGGTATATCGCACTTATTCTTTTAATGCAAATCATATATTTTTTCCTGGTTGGACTAATCCATTCTTAATGTGTTCAGTGTTATATTTTCTGTTTAAAAAGTTTTATTTTAATGTAACAATGATTAAAACTTGACGGCTTGATTAAAAGTTTATTAAGAAATTAAATTTTCAATGTATCACAGGATGCTTTTTATATGATGACAGGAAATGTCTAACATACCATTTAATCAAACCTATATTTAAATGAATGCGAGGTCGAATGCAGTCATCAAAAAAATTAAAATGATACTCTTGTCTATGAAGTTTCCTTCTTCAAAATATTTCATTTTTCTTTCTTATAAATATTTAATGTCAATATTAATTGCCTATTAACATGTTTTTTGGTCACAACTTCAGGCTTATTTTTTACTGACTAAGTCTTTCTGAGAAATTAGGACAGTAAAATAGATGTCTAAAAATACATGAGCTATTTGTAAAACTATTAAATTGTTTTCTTGTAGGTTCCTGTATAATTTATCGACATGGAATAAAATAAAATCTAGAAAATTGGGGAAAAATTAAATTATTTACACATTTATTTAACTTTCAAATATCAGAAACAACATATATGCGTAAAACACTTTACAATCTTTTATTTCTTTAATTATCGTTTGCATTGTTTTATATCTGGGTGGACAAAACGTGTTTCATGTTAATCCTTTTCTTGCCCCATTTATTAGGTGTAAAATAAATCCCGAAGAACTTGCATCATGCATCGACAACACTTGACAATTTCCTTAACGGTCCCTTTACATCCGAACAAGGTTCTCATCAGACAGAGAATAAGACTCGTGAAAAAGGGCAGGCAACATTTCTGTTTCACATGAACTATGCTCTTTCAGAGTCCAATTCTCATGGGAACCAAGATCACCCCCGCATTAGATGTCCTGTTTCTAAGGTGTCAACTCCTGCACCTTTTGGAGTATTTAACGACCAATAGCTAAGTTTATTACATTCAGCTATCTAAACATTAGAAAGAATTTTGTCCCACGTTTTTGAAAGTGGCTTAGCCAAATTCGTTCTACTCGAAATTTCTGAAGAGAAGTGACATTAAAAATCTATTAAACCTTTGACTCTAATGCTGGGGTTTTTTTTTTCTATAAGAGACGTTTCTTTCAAACTAGTTGGTAGGGCAGCAAAAAGTGACCGGTAAACTTTTCATCGGACCCTCCACAGGGTCAGATAACATACAAAAAAATAATTTTTTCATATGTATGTGAGTAAAAATGTGTTCATCAGAATGACGGCAAGTGCTGGATACAGAGATGCCCACGATCCAAAATAACACACTTTATTTTAAATGAAATAATGTATATCACACGTTAAATAAATAAGGTTACGATAATTTACATAGGCTGTGGAAGCCAAATACATATTCCAACCGCAAAAACACCAATTGCAACTTAAAAAAACCTTCGCCTTCAATCGGCCAGAACCTCCGTCGCCACCAAAATGTTATTCTTTTTTTTTTTTTTTTCCTGTTCTATTTCCTCTGCTGGTGTCTTAGTAACGGATTCAGAACTTCAATTGTAGCTTCACTGAGCGGTCGCCTCGGCAGCACAATGATAAACGAGCTTAGTTATTTCCTCGGATCTTTACCAAGTGCATTTCATACACTGCTCAAAACAATTAAGTGATATTGAGGTTTTGGGTGGATTAAGCGGTTGGGAAATTGTTTATATGATTGATACATGATCAACAGATATATAAGAAGGCTATATAAGAAGAAAAATCAAGCATGTTTAGCAGAAAAAATGCATTTTACTTAGCCTTTGGACACATAAGGAAAAAAACACAATTTGTGCATTCGAGAAAAAACGAATAAAAAAGGGTATTTACTTGAAAGAAAAAGTTTTTAGTAGTGGGTATGGTTTTCCCGGACAGCCAGCAATGCTGAACACCTTTGAGACATGGAGTCAATGAGGCTATTTATGAGGACCTGGGGTATTCTATCCCCCTCCTCCAGAAGAGCTCTTTCGAGTTCTTGGAGAGTTCGTGGGGGTGGTAGTCGCCCAGCAACTCGTCGGCCTAGAATGTTCCAAACGTATTCTATTGGGTTCGTGTCCGGAGAACACACTGGCCATTCCATTCGTACGATTCCCTCCTCGAAAAGGAAATCACCCACTAAGTTGGCATGATGTGGCCTGCAGTTGTCGCCCATTAAGATGAAGTAATCTCCAATTGCTGCAGCGTACGGGACTACAATAGGTCTTAAGATCTCATCCCTATATCGGCGACTGGTCAGAGCTCCATTTTGAATGATGTAGAGATCGGTGCGCCCATCAATGGAGATGCCAACATATACCATCACTCCTCCTCACTCACTCCACCTCCCAACATATACCATCACTCCATCTGAAACTTCCTAGCACGAACGCATCTAACGCCACGATCCCTTTAGATAAAAATACGCCTATCATCAGGATGAACAGAAAAACGGGACTCTCCAGAGAAAAGAACATTGCGTCATTCATTTCTCCTCCAGTTCACATGCTCGGTTGCCCACTCCCTACGGGCGCGACGGTGCCATGCTCTTAATGTAACACATACCATTGGTCGGCGAGCATACAGACCTACAACGTGGAGCCGGTTTCGGACAGTTTGAGTCGAAATTGTGGTGCTAGTAACCGAGCGAAGGTGTTGCTGAAAAAGAGTGGCATTCATATTTCGGTGTCTCCGAGCCGTTAGTGATAAATATCTATCTTCATTGGGAGTTGTTGCACGTCTTCGACCTTGCCCTGGTCTTCGGCCTGCACTTCCAGTCTCCAGGAAACGGTTCCAGGTTCTGGAAATCACACTTTGTGTAACACCAGTAGCTTCTGCTACTTCGGCTTGAGTTTGGCCCTCCTCTAACCGTCCAACAATGCTCCAGGCTTCTGATCGGTTAAATGTCTTCGTTGAGACATCACAATCATCGAAACAACACACTTGTTGAATGTCGATCATTCTTTTCCACTTAGTCTTTCGTTAAGTTGAAAGGCAAATTTGATTTGCTGCCGCTAAAGCGTCGTTTTTGACGTCAGACTCAAAATTTGCATACTTCGAAGTTTGAAAATGAGAAAAATTTGCATTTGTGACTCTCTTCTTTCATTTTCTGCAAAAAAAAAAATTTCACTTATACCGTTATTTTATATAAGACTTAAAATATTCTTTAATTGTTTTGAGCAGTGTATTTTCTTCCAGAATTCAATTTATGAATATTTTATCTTTACATTTAGTGCCCGACAAACACATTTTTACCATACAGTTAAAATTTCCGAACTTACTGTATCATTTTACCAACAGAAAATAAGCTTGACAATAGCATAAATTTCAGTTTGTAGATCTTTTCTCTCTTCCCCCAAATCTTGAAGAAAATTACCTAAGTAATGCCTTTGTTGAATGTAAAAATAGCACCAATTTTATCTTTTAGCCTGAATAAAAAATACATATTTTTATGTCAAATCTTTTTGTTTTAAGGCTATTGTAGTTCCTGTAGTTCATGGTCGCGGACTCGAGGCCGGCAGTTTTTGCCGAGTCGTGAGTTGGAGCCCTAATGACACGCCATGTGCCCGGGACTGATCGAAATTAAATATGTCTGGGTCCAAAGTCCTTTCGTTAGCGTGGTGTGGAAGTTAGAAGAGGGGAGTGCCACAAGTGTCGTCCTCGTCAAAATTACGAGATCCATCGCCAATAGCCCTCGAGTTTCTTCTAATGCGACGTTAATAAAACCAAACCAAACCAAAAGAAAGGAAATCTACCATTCAGTTATCATAATTGAAAAATATATAGAAGGGGGTGGTCATATCGTAGCTCGAAAGCTGCGCCCGGAAGTTGTATAAATAAATTATGTATGTGAACTATAGTATAATAAAACTACTGAATGAGCAAGAGTAATTTATTTATTTCATTTATTTTTGCAAAATTGGAAGAAAACTTCAGTTTATCAGTGTCCAAAATTAATTATTTTATTTCATTTATTGTTAGTCAAGACGCTTAAACAAAGTTATTCAAAAACATGACATAATTTGAAGAGTTATACTGCGTCTGTAAAGAAAATCATTACTTAGTTTAACTTCAGAATTCCTTACAAATATTGTCCGTATTAGCTGTTTACTTCTGAAAGTTTGGAGGAGAACTTGTTAGGACCACTCAAGATCAGTTAAATGCAGATAAATAAAAACAGACTGGACACATATTTTTAATAAACTTAAGTGTCGAATACAAACACTCACAACAATAACGGAACAAAGAGAAGTACTGAAATCTGAAATTAGTCTAGAGCACACTTTTCGGTTTTCGGATATTTTAGTTCTAGAACATGTTTTCAAAATTCAATGGCCGAATCACTCTTCTCTCTTGGAAAAATTGTCTTGGTGGGAATTCACAAAATAGTATCATTTAAGGGGGGGGGGGCGTATAACCTGGGAAAATTCGCAGTTTCCATCTGACAACACTGAATAAATGGTTCTTTCAAATATTCCTTTCTGAAATGTGGTTTCCAAAGGCATTGGAGTTGGCCAACCATGATATATAACTTGTATGAATGAAAATATTTTCATACTTAATAAACATACAAATGCTAAGTAAATGACTAATTAATTTAAAAGTATAATGGATGGTAATTTAATTTCCAAATTTAAAAAACCACCTATACAGACAATAAATTGTAATCTTGCATTTGTTTTCCTTGTACTTTTGACAGGGTAATTGGACCAATGTCTAATTCTGAAGACTTTGCGAAAGAATTTAATTGCCCATCTAAAAGTAGAATGAATCCTGAAAATAAATGTGAAGTTTGGTGATGCTCGATACAAAATAGAAAATAATTTTTCAAAGGGTAAGGAAAGCGAATTTTTTATTTTCTTTTTTTTAACATACAAAAGTGTTTTCGTATGCTTGTTTATAGTGAAAAAGTGTGAATATTTTATGATTGAAAATCCATGAGTTTTTTTTTTAATTTGTTTTGTAAATTAATTGTATATGCTTTACTAATATTATTTATTGCAATTCTTTTAGTTAGTTATTTACGTAGATTAAATTAAAAATATACTAAAGTACTATACTTATATACAGAGTTCTCTCAAGTCATTCACATGAAGTTGAATTTTAAATTATTTCTGAGAGTAAAAAAAAAAAAAAATTTACTTCACAGATAATAAATGATGCAAATCATATTCTGATATAAAAAGGCATTTTCATTCTTAAATAGATTTTTATCTCACAATTTTAATTACTTCTTTTCTTCACACTTTCCTTCCTTAATTTTTAAATTACAAATATTTCCATCCTTTAAATTATTTGATACTTACTTTTATAATATTTGTATACTTATTTAAATACACAGAACTCTAAAATGGATTATTTATTATATGCTATAACAAGCGAAGTATATATATTTATAATTCCATAAACTTATAATAATATTTTCTTATACTAAAATTGTTTCTTGTACTAATATTTTATCGTCACTAATATTCAATCATTATTTTCTTGCGCTGATATTTTATCATTGTATAGTATCAAACGAATTTGGAATGTTATATTCATTAGGCAGTATCTAAAATTTTGAAACTATTTTTTCAAATTAACGTAAAAATATTCATGCAATATATTTCCATAATTAAAAGATATTAAATGCATACTTTTCCACAAATTAAGCTAGTGAGAGGGTGCGCAGCTTATTTCACAATTTAATAAAAGAAAATGAAACCAATTCCTTTGAGACATATTATGTAAATCATTTTTCCAAACTCAAGTATTCATGTTTCTTTGCATTAATTTGCAAGCAACTAATAAATACTTCTTTTATAGTCGTAAATTCAGAACTGAAAGGGTTATCACATTTTTTTGTAAAAAGTAATAAACAATTTTTGCATTAATATTTCGTTTATAAAATATTCTTTACTTTTCCCTTTTATTTTTTCCCTTTATAATTTCGAAATTTTAAGTAGATTTATTTTAATAATATTTTTGTAAAATATTAAGAAAAATACATTAAACTCTTCAAAAATTCACTCTTTAAGTGTTACGTCAAGTTTTTTCTTAATTTTGTAAAAGTCTAAGCTATATTACTGCAGTACAATACTGGTACAGAATAATAATGAAATATCCAAAATAAAATAATTGAATTTTTAAATGCATGAATTAATTATTCTTAAGCTAACATTGACAAATGAAATTCCTTTGTTACTTCAAAACTATGATATATATAATTTTCTACACTTTTATAATTTTAAATTTAACAAAATACTACTAGAAAAGATTATACCAAATATTCTACGTCACCCTCCAAAATATACGGAAACATTCCATTTTTCCGATTACTGAATTGTTTGTTAAGTTAAAGTCAGTTGCATTGATTAAATCTGAAACAATACAACGTTATCTTATAAAGTTTAAATATTGCTAAATAATGCTTAATACCATTATTATATAATGTCGTATGATACGAGGGTAAATCAAATTTAACGCCAATAACATTTTTCACATATTCCCTGCATGGCAGTACTTTGGTATTGTGTAATCATGTAATCAGCGTATGCATGCCATCTAGGGAAAAGGCTTTTGGTTGCACAATAAGCCCCGCACACACATCTCGTAAAAATGTACTATTACAAAATTTCTATAGAAACTCTCAATGGTCAGTTCCCCCCCCCCCTTATAGAACTATGATACTCCCACTCTCACATCTTGCAGCCAATGGCCCGTTAGCCAACGAAGACAGCTCAAAATCCAAACTGTTTTTGAAATTTATCTACCACGATTTTTGAATTTTTTCCCTGCATTCCAGAATTTTTTCATTTGAAATGCAAAGCATCGTAAATTTTTAACTTTCTTACTTTAAATAAATCAGGGGCAAGGTACTTGCCGAATCCAAATACTAAAATTTAACTAGACTCGGAGTTTAAAAGCCGAAAAGCTTATGTGCTCCATTTAACCATTCAACCTATATCAGACGCCACACGTGCACCCACTGTTGAACCTCGTCATCTGATTTTAAACTACAGGAGCACATATCCTCCGTCTAACGGCCTGTATTCCGAAGGCACCAGATTAGGGCTGTAGGGAGATTAGGAATGCAACTAAAAGCCATGTCGGTGCACAGTTGTCCACTATTACTCTTACTGCATGAGGCTGACATCATCGTGGAGTAATAACACTCCTTCGACAGTAATCGTCATCGATATTGATGAATTGAAGGTTTTAGTTTGTTTTGTAATACAGCCGATAGAAGATTTTTCCGATTTGACTGCTTTTCCAATCACAAAAAGCTAGGACATGTTGCATTTTGATAGTGTGAGATTCATCGTTATTTTAACCCTCATACTTAGTAAATAATAGCAAAAAGGAGTTACTACCAAAGTTGCAAATGGTTCAGATGGACATTTATGATCTGATTTATTCCAAGTAAATAAAAAAAATAAAACTACATTTTGAAGTAATTGATTCTGTATGTCAAAGGTAAATGTTACTTTATGACCAGTTTTGAACTTTTACTGGAGAGAAGCTAAAAAAAAAAATTGTATGTGTTTATTTATTTATAGCTTGCTTGTTAATGAATATTTTTCTATAAAACCTTAAACCTTTTATTCTTTGGTCTACTGACTTCCAAATCAGATTACATTTTTTAGCCGCGTATTGATTTTAAAACTTTACTAATTAATAGTTTTAAATAAATACACATAGAATTTTATGCATATAGAATTGTTTACATCGTTTCTATAAAACTTTCTAGAATACGTCTGTATTCGACAAGAGCTCCCTTCAAAATCTTATGTTTACATTACAAAGAGGGAAAGAAAGATAAAAAGGATACAGTTCTATAAATTTTTATGGTCTATAGCCCCTACTTGGTCGAGTCTGACTTTTAAGAGTTAAGAATTTCAATCATTGATGCGCTTGTGGCTCTCTTTGATACTGAATATCTCTAGAATTTGGCGTTTTTTTATGTATGTTATGTTATTTGTTTGAAACCTATTCGGTCAGTACTATATTTCATTCAAAACTTTATGAGATTTATCACTTCTTATGACATTTATCTAACAACATATTTGACACAACTTAAATAATTTAAATTTGAAACATTTTCAATATCGTAAAATGCTTTGGGTTATTGGAATGTAATCCAAAACTAACGAAGTCACGCGATGTAAACCAAAATTAATAGAGCAGAATGTAATTCAAAAATAATCTGATAATGTAATATATTAAGAAATAATAGGATATACGATATATGTTGTGAAGTCAGACGCACTCAGTTGTTGTTTTATTCTCGAGAAAACAAAAAATTGTTTTCAGTTTTTGATTTAGTTTCGTATTACGGTATATGTTAGAGTCTATGTAACTCATATTGGAAAGGTATTTCGTCAAAAATTAGTGATAGTTATAATCTCTGTAGAAATAAATTTCTCATATTTTGAAAGTAATTTTAGAATTTATTTGTTATTTCAGGTCATTTATTTTCGCCGTACATTTCAAGAACGAAAAATTCTCACATTATTCAAGAATACATTATAATTATGTTTCACCAAGCGTTTCATTTTACTTCATGCATAATAAATGAAATTATCCTACGAAAGATCTCAATGCATGGTGAAAATAAAAATCTTACACGATATTGTATTTATATATATATATATATATATATATATATAAATAAAGTTTTCTTTATGTGACACTATTTTTCCTGCTTTTTAACACAGTTAATTTGTTCTCTGTTTTACACATGAAAAGGAAAAAAAATATGAATACTTAATTTAACTACTTCTTGTCATTAGATTGCTTCCTGTTTGTTAACATTAAACTCGTTTTTGAAATTAAAATACAATAGAATCTTGCTAAGTCTTTTGCCCAGCGCGAATGATTTTTTTTTATTTCAGAAGTAACTGGCAAAATGTTCTAAAATTCTTCGAATGTATACCTAAAAAAATAAAAAAAAAATAACCTAAATTAAACGTATCCAAAAAGTAAAACATTTAATACTTAAATTTTTAAATCGGGAAAAGAATAATAGAAATTTATCAAAATAATGTTTTCTTCAATACTTTAGTCATTTAAGCATTTAGAATGGCTTCGGTAGCCGAGTAGTCGACACAGCACGCGGCCGAAATTGTTTTCGTCTATCCGTGGGTTCGAGTCCTGATGCCCCTAAAGACACTCCATTTAGAAAGGCTAATGAAAGTTAAATCTGACGAGGCTCCCAGTCTTTATGTTGATGGGGTGTAAATTGTTTCACAATGAGACGCAAGCTCAAGATCCATTCTCGTCTCTTGACAAATATTCAAAATTAAGAAGCTCGCACATCTAAGTGTAACGTTAATAAACCAATGAATCATAAGTATTCATATTTTACCGAATTATTTTGACTTCCTTCACGCAATGTTTTGAAATTAAAATATTACACAAATAAAAATGCTGTTATTACCCGTTAAATAAATAATTTTAAGCCTGAAGTGCTTAAGAATTTATCTGAAAAAATGCAGTTCAGCTCGGCTTACGTTTGAAAAAAAAAAATTTATTCAAATCTTACATATATAATGATTTAATTTTTCATGTAATTATTTCTGAAAGTAATATATATGCATTTTCTAAACTAAAAATAAGCTTGATCAATGATCTATTTTATTTCATAATATTTAATCTTATAAAAACATGATGACAATTCATAAATTTCAGCGTTAAGTTTGACATATTGGTTTTATTTTTAAAGGATTGTTCTGTGTACTGTGACATATTCAATTTTTAAAAACAAACGATTGTGATACTTTTTTTAAGATATTATGTGTCCAACTTATAAAGGCAGACGATTTAATTTAATGTGATACTTTATTTAAGACATTACCTATTCTACTTTTAAAAGCAGACGATTTAAACTTAAAGTAATACCTTTTTCAATATTCTTTATTAAGATATTTTTTTTGGCAACACCAGATCATAGTTTTGATTTTAGATAATTTACTGGCAACGGATATGAAATTTAGTATTGAGTTTGGTTCCAAGAGGTAAAGACGAACGTTGAAAAGTGGTGCTTGTGTAAAATTGTGTCTTGAATTTATGTTTGAAAAGATGTGCGAAAATAAACGTGATGTCCTGAAAACAAGTCATTTTTATTAATAGTCTTCAATACAGTACAGTACATGTTGTACTTCAAAATGTTGAGATTTTTATTCACAACATGGCTAAAAAGACTAATGGCTATTGGTTTAGAATTACATCTATGATTTTATAAAAAGCAACTTTTGATTCAATGTTGTAGAATTTTACACTTTACTATTTTAAAATCTAGAAAAAGATGAAGTTTTTAAAGGAAAAGAGGCTCAAATAATATCGTTTAAAAGTGTAAAGAGTAAAATTTTTAGTTTGTCTTTAAAAAATTGGTTTTAACAAGCGCCGGTAAAAGAGAATGTAGAAGAAACAAAACACTGAAGATACTTTTTTATCATTGACACAGCTAATTAAGGCCCCCGTCTACCGGCCATTTTGATTTCGTGGATGTAATTTTAATCCTGTGGAGATTCGACTGTCGTTCTCAAATCGTAACTGTTCGATAGATTTGAATGTTATGTTACAAAGTACATCCGAAAGAGTAAAAAATAATGAAGGCTTCTACAGAATTTCTTTATTCCTCAGATTTCTTAAAATATTTTAACCCCTAATTTAATGATTCGTGTGGGAGTTTTCCGATTTTCAAAAAATTATTTAAATTTATTTTTCAGAATTGGAAGAATAATGTATTATCGCAGAAGCCGTCATTCTTTTTGCTCTTTCAGACGCACTTTATTACTTTCAAATAGATCAAATAATAAGGATTTGAGAACGGTAGTAGTAATTCCATAGAATTAACATTACGTCCATGAAATCAAAACGGAAGGTAGACGGGATATTGAATTATATTTGCAATAATGGTAATGGTCAAACAATTGGACAACGCAACTGTGTTGCCATAAAAATTTACAACAATAGAAAAACAGCTCAAAAATATTTTTTGAAAGGAAATAGTCTTTGTTGAAAACTTATGATGGCACAACAAAGATCATTAAACAACAAAGGTGAAATTATCTGTAGCTTTGTTTATTGTAATCATTGTGAGTTTGTGTCTTGCGAATTGAAGTTTAAAAAGAATTTAAGAGAGCGATATTGTGATATCAAAGATGTCTTTACGAAACGTTTACGAGGATTTGGCCCTTGCACTGTCTTGCCTTTGCATGATGGTTCTGTTTTGTTCTGGGTCTTACTTTTATGCACTCCCATTTATCATTTATGCTATTGTAAATGGGAACTGGATGAAGAAATTGGAAACTAAACCGAAGAAAGTGAAACCAGTGATACCGAAATTTCCAGCTTATTCACCGGAGCCAACTGATTTGAAGTGGTATGAAACGATCAACATCAGCGAAGCACCACGACTTGAAAACAATCCTTTCGCTTATGCCTACATCAACAACCCTTTTTGAGGAGACGATTTTCCTCCTATGAATCCTCCTATTAAAGGATCTTTTCCGAAGAACAGCTCTCTCCTTTTCATCTACGCTTAGAGCCATAAATCAATATAAACTGAATAATTAATTCGGCCAATCATTTTCAAAATTCATGCAAGACAATAAACCTCTTCAGAATCTTAAATCAAGAACTTTCCAAAGGACATGAAACAAAATTTATAGTGATTTTGAAACAGTGAAAATTTGAAAATTAATACCAATGCATTAGAAATATCTTAACTTCGTTAGTGGAAATGGAAAGTCAATAATACTTTGCCAAATGAATACAGAAGAAAGGTTGATTTCGTTGGTCCTTCAAACAATCTATTTTATGTTTTCAAAAGATTTAGAACTATTTCAGATGTGATATTTGTATCTACCAAAGGATTAATAATTTGGAAATGAAGCCTTAAAAAAGGTGGAAGTTGGATCAAAATACCTCATAGAAAATTTTGTTCTCTGATGTGATTGCAGACTCAAAAAATTCTTAACCTTCTATAATGCCTTATAGAAGGCTTTACTCATTCAAGAGACTATTATGCCCAAATGAAGGCTCATCCCATGGAAAAGACTATTATGTCTTAAAGAAGGCTCATCCCATTGACGTGACTATTATGCCTTAAAGAAGGCCTTACCCATTGAAGTAACTATTATGCCTCAAAGAAGGTTTCTCTCATTGACATGACTATTACGCCTCAAGGATGGCTCCTTCCTTTGAAGAGACTATTATGACTCAAAGAAGGCGCATCCCATTGAAGTGACTAATATGCCTCAAGGAAGGCTCATCCCATTGAAGTGACTATTATGCCTCAAAGATGGCTCATCCCATTAAAGAGACTATTATGCCTTAAAGAAGGCTCATCCCATTGAAGTGACTATTCGGCCTCAAAGAAGGCGCATCCCATTGAAGTGACTATTACGCCTCAAAGAAGGCTCATCCTATTGAAGAGACTATTATGTCTCAAAGAAGGCTCATCCCATTGCAGAGACTATTAGGCCTCAATAAAGGCTCATCCCATTAAAGTGACTATTACGCCTCAAGGAAGGCTCATCTCATTGAAGATACTACTAAGCCTTATAGAAGGTTTTATATTTAAATTGACTATTACGTCTTAAAAAAGGCTTTACCAGTTGAAGTGACTATTACGCTCATGAATACCTTTGCCAGAAAATGAGACTGTTTTCTCCAATAAACTGCCATCGGTAATGTGACTATGAATGCCTGTTTAATTCTGAGAGATGAAGATAATTATGGATAGATGAAATACGACGTGCGACAACGGCAAAGAAGAGGAAGTGGCAGGAGAAACTATGGAAGTGCGAACTGTTTGATTGCCGAGAAGCTCCTGATGCAGCATTACTTCTTCAGGAAAATATGTTCCAATAGTGAAGCGGATATATTAATTCAATAGTGTATACCAATACAATAGTGTAAATTCAAAATAGCGCCATTATTTATGCTTGCAAAAATAAAATTTTTAGGCTATCATTTTAGTGTCTGTTTTCTTTTTCTGTTTCTTGATATTTTATTTTAAACTTAAATCACATATATAATGCCCACATTCAAACATGAAAAACTTAAAAACTTCTTAATTTCATTATTTTGTTTTGTTTTAAGGCACATAATTGTTAGCTCTTCTTTAGGAAGTTATTCATTTATTTCTTGGTATTAAATATAATGCATCCAATTTAACATTTTGCTAAGCAAATAATGACTGAAAAATTATGAACTAACTTACAATTTCATTTAACATGTAGTAAATTTAAGACATTCGATGTGCTCCTTCAAAAATATTTATTAACTTATAATATTACCATAAATAAAAATAAAAAGCATTTTGACTTCCGCAACGTGAAAACATATTTTTAAAAGAAAATTTTAAGTAATATAACATTTTAAGCATTATGTAAAACATGATTACTTCTCAAAAATTTTGTTTTAAGAAATTCTGTAAATTTAAAAAAAAAAATGGTTTTTGAAATCTAATAAATAAAACTGAAATGTAGAACATATCATCTGTTTGCCTAGAATAAAATCCTTTAAAAGTTCTAAGAGGATTAAAATCAACACAAGCTATATTACAGATACTTTTTTTATTTCTCAATGAGTTCAAAATGTGTTTTTTATATTGCGCTAGAAAAATTTCACCAATAGCAGAAAAATAGTTTTGAAATTGTTAGTTTTTGTATCATAAATTCGCGAATTTTCAGAAAGGGAGACAGGTAACACAGTTAAATAAATTCAACTACTTTCACATAAAATTTTACACTTATACAATACTTTATTACATTAATTTATGTACAATGTAAAACATTTAATTTACATAGGCAATCAAACGTCATGATACTTAAGTACACGATTTTTCATAAAATCACTTATAATTTTTATGTAAAACTATATATATAAATATCATCACTTTTTTTTATCTTGACAATTTCATTTTATTGAAAGGCATCAAATGTACCATAAATGTAAATTTCTTAAGCTCGTATAGAATATTTATCTTTTAATTAAAATTTATAAATCTCTTCATCTAGCGCAAACTTCCCGTAGATATCCATGGAACCTACAAAGAGTCCATTACACATCTGATTGAACTTTTTGCCGATAGCACTGATCTCTTGGAAACATCCGAGGTTTAAGAGTCAGCTTTGTTAACCTACAACAACGAACATGACCAACTCGATTTACAAAGCAGCATATTATACAACACTAATAGTACTTAAAATTAAAAACTGTTTCATTTTATCCAGCATGATTTAGGGGAAATTTAAAAAAAAAATTTACAAAATAACTAATTTTTCTTGATTATTGATGAATAATCATTAATTTCCACATAATCAATAGGATGAACAAAACTGAGTCATTTCAGAATAGTTTGTAATACCGCGTTTAAAAAATGTAAAATTTACAATGTAGAGATGTCCGAACCTACACAAACAATAATTTACGAATACAGCAAAATGCGAGAAATTATTATTATCATAAATAATATATATGTCTTATACAGAATCAGTACTTTCGAAATATCATACATTAATTTCAAATTATATACAAGATAGCAATGACAAATACTTTCAATTAGTAAAATTTTTATTCTGTTACCTTTAAATAAATAACACAAATATGTTTTAAATATATCATGATTCATATAAAACAACACGATAAATATATTTTAAATATATAAATAATATAAATATACTTTAGAAACTTTTCTCTCAAAACTAAGTATGTAAAGCTATATATTTTGAATTTCTGTTCATTGATTTTGGAAGATAAATGTTATTTTGAGACAATTATTTCGAGGTAGATAATAATTTTGGTGTATACAAAATATTTCCTCGAGATTAAATATAATTTATTGACAAAAAAATAAAGATATCAATATATATAATTTATTGACTACTTTGTACTATCTGTGCCAAAAGACATCGCTATGGGATATGTGGATTACTATGTAAATAAACACTATTGATGTAATAACAATTTTCAACTCATTTGAAGAAACATTCATTAATTGATGTATGTATATGAAAAGTCTTTATGAGAAATGAATTGCACACAAATAGTTATATATGGATCCTCATAAAAAATATATAACTGTATATTCACAACACATTTTTGAGTAATACTTAAGTTATCCAAGAAATACAGAAACAGAAATCAATAGACAGAAGCAAATTTTAACATTAAGGCTCTTTCTTTCAGATTAGCTTCATATTCATCATATTTACAAACAATTGTATGCTGTCAAACAGATACACCCATCTTCGTCAAAAGAGAACTTTTATCCAAGGAAATATGCTATCGAAATTTGACAATTTCCATTTTAATTTGATCAGAAAATTCATTTTGAAATGCAACAGAAGGGGGGAAATAATCGGCAAGTCATTCGTCATTAAATGATTAAATAAAATACTCACACCTGTAGTCTCAAATCTAAAAGTAAACAAAACAAACTACATAAAATATTTATTATTTGATAAAAATTAAATAATTTTACAAAAAAAAAAATATTGTCTGATATTTTGCACAAAAGAGTCTTTTGTTACAGTTATAATGTGTTTTGCACAATTATATAATTTATTTTATATGATTATGTAAAGATCTTAGTATTGAATTTTTAAGCATTTTTCAAAACACAAGAACAATCATTTTATCATTTTAATATCACGCGCATTTTAAAAGAATACTCTTCTACTTTTATCATCCATTTAGGAAGCAAATGCTTTAATTTTCTTTAATTAATCATAAAAATTAGAAAGGAAAATAGTTTTACTTACATTTAACTATTTTACATTAACAATTAAATCTAACTATATCCACCCTAATCTTCTTCTAAACAGATCTCTAAATTGACGCTCTTTTTTTTCCTTTGAAGAAAATTCAAAATCATGTGATTAGTTTTAAAATAAATTTAACAGTTTAGGTACTATTTCCTTTTTCGTTATATCCACACCCCTAATAAAAACATGGGATTGTCATTAATATGGTTGGTATCATACAAATGAATTCATTTAATTTAAATAATGTAAAATCTCACTAAAATTGAATTTGATACCCATCCTTCAGATAACTGAATACCTTCCAGAAGGCAAAATGAGTTGATTTTAAGCTATACTTAAAGGATCGCAACTTTTTTAAATTAAAAGCAATGGAAGTCAAATTTTAACTTTTAGACATCTAGATATTTATCTATTAGCTTATGGAAAGAAAATACATTTACAAACAAAAGTTATATTATACTAGAGCAATCAATATCCAATAGCTCTACTTACATTAATAAATTACGTACTTGCCTTTAGGTATACATCTTGCATAAAATGTACTGCATTTACAACTTTAAAAATTTTCAGACTACTAAACCTCATATCACTCTGTACAATGAACTTAAGTTTAAAAAGTTTCACAAATTTAATTTAGTAAAATTTATTTTTTTTAAACTTTGATTCATATTTCCCATAATTTTTATACATATATTTTGCTATACGTAAAATTTGTGAATAAATATTAGAAAAAAAAATTGAGTTCACCATGTAAGAAATAGACTTGTTTCATATTGTGAAAAATATCAGCTTTATGGATTGAGTGAATTTTCAGAAAGTGTACCAGAATCCTAAAGAAATATCATTTTGAGATAAATTGAAATAAAGAGAGATAAGTTTCCCTATAATTTGCAATATAATATTTTTAATCCAATCCAGCGTTATATTATAATTAATTGAACAGTTCTACATCAATTTATCAATTAACTATTTTAGACTTTTAAAATCTAAATTATTTAGGAATAATATGAATTACCAGAAGTAAAAATTATTTATAGAAGCAATTTGAATTTAAATATAGGCTTTATGGTGAAAAGCACAGAATTAGGAAGTCAATATCTGTGTAAATATCTCTTTCCCAGCAATAAAGCTTTATTAAACCCCCACCAAGTATCCAAGCTAGATGGACATAATCCATGCCTTGGATTAGCATCTGTAGATAGTTTATGAAAATAAAATGACCATACAGCTTTTATCATATCAGATTCGGACATTTTTGTTTCGACGAATGGCCAAGTCTCTCTGTAAAAGCAAAATTTCATTATCTGTAAGTCTTCCACGGGCAGAGATGCTTTTGAGAACAGGGATCTGTCACGTTTGTTTACATTTTTAAAATTAATTTTCTGAACACGTTCTGTTAATCCAATTCTTGTAAATGATACCTCTACGGATTCTGAAAAGTGCCCTCTATTTTTTAACATTAAAATTTTAAAAATGTTAATTTTATGCATTTTGGTGCCTTAGTTACCTTTAGTAGAATCAAAGTTTTATGATACACTGCAATAAGAAAAAAATTAACGTTTTATGCTGAAAAACAGCTTTAAGTTAATTGAAAAACAAAAAAAATCTACAAATCATTTTTTTTTCAAAGATTTAAACAAATTTTACTTTCAATGAATCTAAAGTAACACTACACACACATAACAATACTTCATTTTAAAAATTCTCACAAATATGTGATAATCACAATTTAAAGCAGTTTAAATTTGTTCTAGTTTCAGAAGCAGTGGTGCCTTTGAAACAAAAAGAAAATCTATTCCTTAATCATGTTACAGCTGAATTATAACGATATCTTGGATGTTTCTTTATAAATTATTCTAATTTAAATCACATTGAGATCTATCAAATAGATTATTCAACCCAACATATATATTACATTGAAAACTTATAAACTAGAAATGTATATTAACTCAAAAGAAAATAAACTTATACAAATACACAAATGTTTTTTAAAGCATTTAAACTCAAAGTCCTTAATATTATTATATCACAAAGTCATTATTATTAGTAGTACATTTTTTTTAAGTTTTCCTAATCATTTGTGATGCAATGGGAATAAGTACATAAGAGGAAATCTATTCTTGATCAGTGCAAAATCATATTTTTATTGCTTTCACTTTGATAGCAAAAAAATTAATAAAATCATTTTTTTCATAATCATTTAAACGATAGTATATCACGAAATAAAAAATAATTATTGCAATACATAAATTACTACTATTTTACGAATAAAAGCAGAACATAACAAAATAAAAAATTACAAGATAAAGAAAAAGTGTTTAAATTAGCAAAAACTGTAGTAATAGTATATTTATCATCACAAAACGTTTGGTAGTGCGGGATTCTTGAATCTCCTACGGCCATTCAATTCACACTATTTAATGGAGGGGAACAATAAGTTATTGACATGAATAGTTTTAATTTCATTAAAACCAATTTTATCTCCCCAAATAAGATTATTCAACTAATGACATTTTAGCTTGCTGTTGCATCATAGTTCATCAGTTGTTAAAAACTCATTCTTATTCTTGTTTTTGAACTGAAAATGATAGCTCAAAAAAAAAAAAATTGTACAATTTTTAATTTATTTAGAAAGTAAGAACCGTTACTGCGAATTTGGAAACAAATGCAGACAAATATAAATATTTAATGAATACCTTTTAATAAACATCTAATAATAATTTAATGAATATTTAATTTACATTTTTAATAAATAATTACAAATATTATATCAGTTTTCAACGTATTCATCTGGCACATTTAAGGCAATTATCACAACGAAATATAAGGATGTGATTGTCAGCATTATAGAATTTAGTCGGAGTGACATGGTATTTCTTTCGCCATACTTCTGCATTGCCAACAAAACGCTGGACATTTCGGAATCACTTTAAGTGCGAGATTAGGTGATAGTTACTTGTTCTCAAGTCAATGCAATACGGAAATGATTCATTTGTTCCTAATCCAAAAGCAAATGGTTGCAACATTTTGCACGTTATACTGCTAGAATTCAACAATAGCATTCATCTTCTTATTGTTCCTTCCCTCATAATTACATCGCTATGTATTCATAGATTTACCTATGGATTTTGGGTGAGTCCGCAAAATCCTTATATTCAAAATGCGAATCACAAAACGAATTTTTCAGTCGGCACCGAACGTTCTATAGTTTTAAACATTTTTTGTGTAATATTTACATATATCAATCTTTCGCCAAACAAACTTTTTTACTATTTAAAAAAGTAAAACTACTTTTTAGTTTTTTTACTACTTTAAAATTTTATTTTTAAAGGTGTCGAACCCGAGGCCTGAAAGCACTTAAAAAGAAGGGAGTGTGGAATGAAAGAAGTATCAATACACACTCTGCAAGAAAATATAACTCCATAACTTTGTGACATTGAGCTATTCGCTGTTTCTCTTCACTAACCTTGGGGATTTTTAATTGAGATTGATTGCTTTTGCTGAACAACCTTTGTCCAACCTAAAATTAAACGTGATTATGTAAAGCAGGTAGAAATGAAGTGAAGCGGGTGAGTTAGTAAATATATAAACTCCGACTGAAAGTAGCGAGCGAGAGGCTGAAGGAGAAGTGAAGCTGAAGCCGAAGCTGAAGTTATAGATAAGCGGAAGGAGGAGTGGAAAGAGAGGTTGAATTAGAGGGTTAAATTAAAGATTGTTGCAAGAAGTTTAATTACCGCTGTTTTCAACTGTTGATCCAGAGTCTGAGTTGCAGTCGAGGCAGGATTAGTGATAAGAGTCTGTTAGATTACTATTGGTGGGTTGAATTGAGGTTAATAGAAATATTCCCCGGGAGAGCATAGGCAGTTGTTCTCATAGTAAATATATGTTAATAAATTCCGTAAAGATTGTTCTAGTGTCTCTTTGATTATTGTGTCGTAGTGTTTAATAATTGAATCTAGTGATGGCACAAGATGAAGCCCGGGTCGGGCGGGCGTCACAACTTTAATTCAAGAGTATTTGAGCAAAATTACCTTTTTGAGTCAAGCCCTCTCCTCCTCCCCTTCCTTCACGTCTGAGTATTATACAAAGTAGGAAACCGTGATATTATCTTGAGCTATAAAAGGGGTAGGCAATTATTTTGCCTTGTGGGCCAGATTGTGTTAACGGAGGCTAGCGGCAAGACGTATCTTTTAAAATAATTGCATTCATTAGCTAACTTTGCATTTCAGAAAAGGTATTATTTGTGCCATGTAAATCAATAAACATAAATTAAATAAAAAAAAAATGACAGTTTCGTTCAATTACTTTTTGGTATTAATTTCATATCATCTATAGTTGCAAGCACATTTAATTTTAAGATCAGTTTAATGAGACAACTGTACCTTATCAAACTTTTCTACAATTTTCTTATTAGGAGAGAGATTGTTTGTTGCGATTCTCATCACAGCCTGTGAAAGAGCATCTATATTAATTCTTGTTAATCTGCAAGCAAGAAAATTTTTCCTCACAAATATATGTAGATCCAAAAACAGAGAACAATTTCCCAACAAATTTCTTCAACATTTTCTTCAAACAAAAATTTACAAAAGTCAACTAATGTCACAACATTTATTTCTCAATATGTAATATAACTGCATGTCAATAAGTTCAAGCTGCAGCTCAGCAGTAATGTGATAAGAGAGCGAATTGAATTTAAACTTAATATTCGTAGAATCCTAAAAAAAATTTTGTGACCTCGTCCTTCAAACTCAACAGATGATTTCTAATCTTAGCAGAAATACTTTCAGGCACTTTCTGTTTTCCTAATAAAGGAGAAATGATAAAAAAAAATTGCCTTCTTTTGCTTGCCTTGCAAATAGATCTAGTTTTGTTTTGCACGCGTAGAAAACCTCAGTTCAAGACTGATTTTTCTGACTGTATATCTTAGCGGACCACAAAAAACTTAGAGGGCCATCATCCCCTGCGATTTATCCGCACCGAAACGCACTAATCTTATCTTAAAATGAAATTAAAAACTATCATACTAGCTTTGATTTTCATATCTTTTTCGATAGTTTTTTCAAGTTCGTCAGTACTCCTGGCAGTAGCTTAATGGGACAATTTGATTTTATAAATGTCGTCTTTCTTCTCAGGGAATATTATATCTACTATTCTTTCCATGAATTGCTTAATAAACTTACCATCTGTTAACTGTTTTGATTTTTTTGACGATTAAATTTGCGACTACATAATTTGCCTTCATAAAAGATTCTATCTGAGTTGAAAAATCGTTAAAAAACTTTGTTGACATGTAAGGCTTGTTTCTCCAATCTCTAATTTATCTTTATGACTCTCGCCTTGATATGCGTCGAATTCGGAGGCATGTTTTTGCGTATAACTTCTTTTCATATAAAACTCTTTGAAGATAGGTATGAGAACACGATAAAATTTACACAGTGTTTCACTGTTTCTTTGAAAATAAGATTAGTGCAAAGATAATGAAGAGGTATAAAAAACCGTTACATATATACATATTATAAATGCCTAAATGCCTTTCTTTTAAATATTACTATTTAATTAAATTTCAAAATAGTCGAAGCCAAGTTCTAGTTTAATTATTTATTTTATTGTAGAGGTAGTGGAGAGATCATTTCCACACGGCGGGAGATAAAACTCCGCCGTTGGATAAACATGCAAAAGTCAGAATAGCGCAGAAGAGAAAAATTGTTTAGTGTTTTTTTTTAAGGTATTTTTATACTAGATCACGTGTGATGAATGAAGGATTTCGAGGAAGTTTAGGTGCAGACATAAAGTTTAGAAGGGATCATCCCTACAGGTCTGCAGCCCTGGGATCTGCATATTCAGCGAACTTTTAAGAAAGCGTAATTGCATAAATTAAAGTTAAAAAGGAATGGTATCAGGAAATAAGAATGAACCCTTTACTTTTAAATTAGAGAATGGGAAAAATTAGGAAATTATACTATTATGAGAAACTAATAAGGATTAAAGTTAAATCATTACATGTGTGTGTGTGTGTGTGTGTGTGTGTGTGTGTGTGTGTGTGTGTGTGTGTGTGTGTGTGTGTGTGTGTGTGTGTGTGTGTGTGAGCGTGCGTGCGTGCGTGAAATTCTATTTGCAGTCGGTATAGATATGCTGCCAGTAAATTTTTAAATGTAACAAAGGAAGTTGAAATCTGAGATCCGATTTGAAAAGAAAATTCACAAAGTATCTTTACTGGATTTTTATAAATCATATCTTCACAAAGACAAATATCCTTCATTGCATAATCATTAGTTATTCAAGTCATCTTTATTTGGATGTGCTTACAATTTTGAGCAAATATTGTCGAGAGTGTAACATTCTTAAGAATGAACCAGAATCAGGATATCAGATTATCCCTTGATAACTCTTTCAAATTTTTAATCATATTATTCAAACCAGATATCGATGTATTACCTTCCATAATTCAAAGAAATATTACATTAATTTTGATACTTAGGTATCTTTATTCTGATAAACATACGACGAAATGTTATGTATAATGTAATATAATAATGTAAAGCGATGATAATCTAATTCCATGTTGCAGACTTTAAAGTACAAAAAATTTAAAAAAAGAGTATAAATGACCTTAATATGTTTTTATTTTCCTCTTTTACTCGTGAGTTATTGTTTACGTCTTACAGTTAGATTTATCTTGTGCTGCCTCAAATGCCTCAAATAACTGATTTTCTATCAACACAACACAAGAAAGCAAATTGATATAATCATTCAGAACAAGGTAGATTAGTGACATCTGTAGGGAGTGGGAGTTATTACATTCCATAAATTTACTCTCCTTGTAAGCCTCGTATTTAAATAAGAGAACGAATACAATTTTTACCTTTTGGAAAAAATATTTTCCAGCTGAGAGGTAATTCCGATCACCATAATTCACACTTTTTTTCAGGATTCATAGTACTTTTGACTGGACACTTAAATTCCCTTGCGAAATCCACAGAATTAGACAACGTGCCTATAATCCTGCATACAAAACGTAAAAGAATAATGAATTAAATACATGCCGTATGCATATATATATTATATATTATATATATATATATATATATATATATATATATATATATAATTTTGTTATCAACTAAACAAAGTGAATCGTGACGAAGCTCTAATGTACTTGTTTATTCTGCAGTAATTGAGAGCGAGCGAGGAAAATAAGATGATGAGCGCAGCGTAGCGAAGAAGGCAAAAGAGGTCAGAAGAGAGTAAGTGAGAGCATATGAGTGCGCGTTTCCGCTGTGCCACAAGTTATTTAGCACTTATTTTCTTGGGACATTTTGCCATGTGATATGATCTCACAGTTCTAGGTTCAAGGATTCTCAGGGATTTCCGCTAAAGACAGATAGTCTAATAAGGATTCTTTCTGACAGATTTAAGATCATGAGAAAGTGGATTAAACAAATTTTATGAGAGCGTGATCCAGCAAATAAAAGGATAATTTATAATTGGATCAGGAAATAAAAATGAACTCTTTACTTTTAAATTAGGGGAGGATGGGTTAGCATAGAAAATTAAATATTTTATTAAGAGAAATTATCAAATTAAAGTTAAATCTTTACACACACACACACGTGTGTGTGTGGGGGGGGTATTATATTCATTTGCAATGAATATATAAATATTCATTGCAAATCAATATAATACAAAATAAATAAATACAAAAAATTAGTAGTAGTAAAAGTACTACAAAGTTATGAAATACCCTAATAACTCCGAGTGAAAGACGAAAGTAAATATATGAACAAAATATTTGAAAGAAAAACAATATGAAAGCGGGTAAAGATATTTCAAATTAGGTTTACAGTCTGACTAGGTTTGTTATCGAAGGCACCCGATATTTTTTGGTAAATATTTTGTTGTGATCTCCCTAGCCAATTTTGTAGCTAAAAGGGTGGGTGTCTAAGAAAATTGTAACAATCTCTTCCTCCTCTTTTTATTAAAAAATTATGTAATATAATTAGCAATTACTGAAGTATAAGTTATTTCGAAGCACATTAAAGTTATACAAGTTTCTAAAATACAATTTCTTAAGAATGATCACTGCTGATGTAGAAAATAAGTAATTCAACTCTCTCTTTGAATATGAAATTATTTTTAACATATAAAAAGTTGAAGTTCCTTTTTATTTAAATGTTGCATATATGTTTGTTATTAACTGGTAATTTTTTTTTAATCTAATTGTGAATAAATCTCTCTCTCTCTTCCCTTAGTGAGGGGAGGTCGGAAGGAAGACTCGACATTTCTAAAATATTTAATTTATTTTCTGCTCAGTGAGAAGTCGATCCTATCTCTCCTCCATTTTTCCTCAAAGCTTATACTATATATATATATATATATATATATAAATCAGTCTTAATTTGCATGATCAATCTCTCTTCTTCGAAGGAAGCTTTTTAATAAAAAGTAATTGTTAAGGACTGAAAATTCCCGAAGAGGACTGTTAGTGACAAGATCGAGGATAGAGCCGTCACATAGTTACTGTTCATTGGGTTATATATTATATAAGAAATATCCCATTAATAAGAAAAAAATTCAATTACTTCTTTTATTTTAAAAAGAATTAATGTAATACCATAATTATATCTTTCATTCAAAAAAGCTATTCAGCAATTTTATATACATTACAAAATTATTCGATATATTATGTTGAGCGAGGCAAATCAAAATTGGAATCTTCCTGAAATATTTTTCTTGCTTCTTGTCTTTTACTAATACCTAACATAATTAATCGTAAAAAATGAAAAGCAATTTATTATGAATAAACTGCTTTGAGCGATTTGTCATTTTATAAAAAGTTCTTTGATCAGCGTTTGACACAATATTCCTTTAAGAACTATATTCTAAATTTCAAAATTCAAATATGGAGATTTTTTCTATTCACTAGATGGCAGCCCGAGCTGTAATTCTAGAATTGTAGTTGATTGAATTCCAAATTAGATAAAAAAAAAAAAGCCGAATTTTTTCAATTTCTTTTTTCCCGAGATTCAAAGGAATACTTAAACAAATTTGATTTATTCAAAAGATTTTTAACACGAAGAAATTTTTTGCTGCATCATAAATTCATTCATTGGCTGTTTGAAGTTTTAATTTCTATGAAACTGAAATTGACATGGAATTTTCGGGATTTTTTTTTAAACTTTTTGATTCTTAATCAATAGCTCATCAATTCTCATAACGCTGAATGAATTCCAAAGAAATTTTTCTCTGATATAGTCGACGCCATACACACACACACACATACCTTAAAATTTATGCCTACTATTTAGTATTAGTGTTAAAATTACACCTATTGTTTATTATCATTATTATTTTATTTATTTATTATTATTATTGTGCATATTTGTTTCCTCGAAACATAAGTAAATTAATCGTACGGCACGAATGCGTTATTTAGCAAATCATGTTCGTGAACGAAACAAATTTCTCTTCCCCACAAGAACGAAAGTTACTTATCCATTTCGGCTTCAAGTCACCTTTGATTTGAAGCTACTTCATTTTCATTAAAAATCCCTTCATTTTGGAAAAAAAAAAAAAAAAAAAAAGATGGACGTTTATTTGTCTTTCAGAAAACCCCGAATTTTAAAATCCATTGCGATATTATTTTACGAAAGATTTACTAACTGATAGTTGTGTGACAAATTGTTAAAAATAGAACTATCCAGGAAAGCAGCCGAGCTCAACTGGCATAGTATTGCTCCGAGACAGTTTGACAAGACAAGGAAGGTGCCAACCAGTATAGTGATAAACTTACAAGAAACAAAATTTATATGTCTAAAATAGCACAGAAATTGCAATTTCCTCATGGAACCTCAAAATTAAAAATGGAATGAAATAATGATATCTTAATATCTTATTACATTTAGAAATTAAAATAAACGACAGCAGTGCTACTTTTTACATTTGTTCTGCTCCACCAAAATATCAATATAATCATTTAATATTTTGGTGAAAGAGAACTTTTCAATTTGGTTCAGTGATTTTGTTTTCACATAATTTAGTGACATTCTACAACCCTTCAATCCCCTTATTATAATAATTTGATATTATTATCTGCAACTGCTGCTCTTACACTGGCACACGCTGACATTTATAAAACTTATTACGAAATTTTCGGTAGTTATTGTCTTTAATTGCATTTCAGTGGATATTTGCTCTTTCCATTAATGTTTAGTTTGTAGCAATTCGTTAGTAAAAAACACATGCTGCACATTCAGTTTAATGTTGAAAAGTGTCTATATTTTTTTACTCCATAAGAACAAAAATAAAATCATTTGGCTGAGTTAAGAGAACTAATTGAATTAAGAAAAGTTAAAGTTTCCATCAGGAGTAAACTAGATCGATAAAAAATGGTCATAATATGTTACTGGAAGCAATAAAAAAACACTATCGATGATAAATTATATGTATATATAACATTTAACCAGAAAATTCATAGTAATTGTGATTTAATTCATGAGTAATAGAAATGATGCATCATTACAACATTGAAAACTCGAAAAAAGTTGTGTTTGAAACCTAAGTTTCTCCATTATTTCAGGTAAAAACTTACAACTGCAATTAATACGTCAACATGTTGTAGGGGAATAGAAGTGGTAGTCACCTGTATTTAGCTGGACTATGGGAACCATTCAAGACTTGTAAATGCATGGCTTCTGGAGTGCTAGTGGAGCACCACTTTTGCACGAATCCGATGAAAAACAGCTGCTTGTGAGTCAAAGGAACTGCTGGTAGTGGAAGTTCCGTTGGATTGTTCGCAACCCAGTCTAGATAAGCCTAATGAAAAAAGCATTTAAACATTTCACGAAAACGAAAATAATCAGTGTTTAGTTTACCAAACAATAGTAGATTTCAACATCAACTTACGTGAAATGCCGCTTTCAATCCTCCGTTATCAGCTATGTTTTCTCCGAGTGTTTGCTCCCCACTCAGCTGTAAAAGAGTGTTTTATTATTACATTTATCGAATATAATTACCAATGAGGCTATAATTCACAAAAAGTTGAATATTTATAAAGGACCTTCCTTAAAAAAATACGATTGTAAAGAATTGTTGATTCTGAGATCTCGTGACTCTTGATGTTTACCTGTTTTAGTATTCGAAAAAGCATCAATTTTTCAAACTATTATAACTTATCAATGGAAGAAAGAAAGAAGTTGTAGAATTCTGAAGCCCACTATTGATCGCAATAAGCAAAAGTAATCTTATTTAGTTGAAAACTGATGTGATGGTGGAAATGGTCAGGGGGATTTTCCAGGAGTTCTAGGTTTTGAAACGTAAATATAAAGAAACGTTTTACATCTACGAGACTTACTTTCGTTCCAAGCACTTCGTAGGAAGAGTATTGATCAACAAAACACTGAGCCCGTTGTTCGAAATTCTGAACAGTGGAATTTTTCCACCGCTGATTAAGGTTTCCATTCTCATCATGTAATATACCTAGAAAGTAATAAATAACCCTGATAGCTTTTAAAATAATATAGAACAATATTATAAGAAATACTTTTATATTCTAAACGTACTGGAACATGTGCATAAAAAATTAGTGACAAAAAGTCACGTTTATAAAATTATTAGTAACATTACACAATAACATACCTTTAAACTGTCTACTCAGTTGAGAAAATTGATCATTCGGCATAATTTGTGACATGTGCATTTGTTTCAGATCTTTACTATTATTATCATTGCTAAATGATATTGTACTGTATTGAAGACTATTAATAAAGATGACTTGTTTTCAGGACATCACATTTATTTGCGCACATCTTTTTAAACATAAATCAAATACACAATTTTACACAAGCACCATTTTTCAACGTTCGTCTTTACCTCTAAGAACCAAACTCAATTCTATTTTTCATATCCGTTGCCAGTAAATTATCTAAAATCAAAACTATGATCTGGTGTTGCCAAAAAAATATCTTAATAAAGAATATTGAAAAAGGTATCACTTTAAGTTTAAATCGTCTGCTTTTAAAAGTTGAACAGATAATATCTTAAAAAAAGTATGACATTAGATTAAATCGTTTGCCTTTAAAAGTTGAACAGATAATATCTTAAAAAAAGTATCGCATTAAAATTAAATCATTTGTTTTTAAAAATTGAATATGTCACAATATGTTTTGTATAGTTATAGGCATATTATACACAATATTATATTAACCGATCAGTGAAAAAAATTTATATCTAGTGTAGCTTATTGCACGAAAAAATTCTTTTCTAGCAAAATTTGGGTAGAAATAATCACGATGGAACAAAAATTCTACACCAAA
The DNA here is from genome assembly GCA_019974015.1 of Nephila pilipes. Classification (NCBI taxonomy): domain Eukaryota; kingdom Metazoa; phylum Arthropoda; class Arachnida; order Araneae; family Nephilidae; genus Nephila; species Nephila pilipes. The sequence goes on from BMAW01113003.1 coordinate 62,063, forward strand.
CAATAAAGTAATCTTTGGAATTACGCTCTACTTATCTTGTTTTAAGTGTATTTATGCGATTCCATTCAAACAAGCAATTTTGTTACCTGCCCGAACGGAAGTTTTTACAGCTGTCTAAATTACGCAATACGTATGTATTAATCATACCGTTATTACAATATTTGAGATTCCTTTTGTGTAAATTGTTGTTACTGGTTACAATATTTGAGATTCCTTGACTGTTAATTGTTATGCAACTGGGTTTGAACCACAAACCATGTTATCACTCAGATATCTGGTTCCCACCATTGGGGTTATTAAATATAAATACACAGAAACAAAATTAACATTTCAAATGTTCAGTTAATGACCTTACAATAAAATGTATTAGTGGGATTACAATATTTATAAATATTTTTAATTTTAGTTATTTTATTTCTTAACATTTTGAATCAATTGCGAAAATACTGCATGTAAAACTTTCACAAATTTTGTAATGATTAGATTTTGACAACAACTTTGAAGATGCATGAGCTGTAAAATTGTATAGCATGCGATTATCTTGTTCTTTCGTACATTTCTGTGAAACGAATCACTTCAAAAATCCATTTCATAAGAAAAATTCTAACAAATCCTTAAAATTATTTACAAAAATTCTTAGGATACAACATAATTTTGGGAAAATTAGTGAAATGAGCTCTTTACCGTACGTTCTAGGAAATAAATACAGGTTAATTAAAACTTTTGCCTATGTCGAAAGCTGACAGAAATACAAGAGTGCACTGTTTTATAAATTTTAAAAAGGTTGATACCAAAGCATTTTTTTTTGTTGAAAATATTAATTCTAGATAGTTGAAAGAACTGTACCAACATCTCTGAAATAGAGAACAAAATTTCCAAATTCTTCGTTGTAATATATCCCTCCTGATTTAATCTCATTCTTCGGACTTTGTTTTAAAGAATTGCATTCTATAAAAATTGCAGAATTTAAAAGTGATAATAAAGAGCGAATACCATCGTTATCAAAAGCATGAGTGGTTTCATGGCCCATAACAAATCCGATTTTTCCGAAGTTGACAGACCTGTAAAATAAAAAGGCAACTTTTCAGAAAATAAAATAGAAAAGAAAAATCATTTGGAGTGTTTCGATACACGAATTCAAATCATAATTAAATGACAGCGTTATATAATGAAGCTAACGTAATATTCGTTGGGAACTATAATTTTCCAAAAGATTTACTCCTTGTCAAGAAATGTCTAATTGTTATCCCCTCTATACATTATAACTCAAAAATAATGCTTTTTTAGCTTTCACTATCTTTCAGATGTTCCCATTTTCTTAATGATAGTCCCTAAATATTTATATCTTAAGAAATCGTTATGAAATTAGAAGGCGAATGTGAGGAAAAGGTAATATACTTGTATTATTATTATATCGAGGGAATCTCTGGACTTCATGTATTTCGATCTGACATTCGAGTTTTCCAAAAAAGGCCTCCAGTTGGAAGATACTTAGTATAGGATCAATATAAAATATTAAAATGTGTTGAACATTCAAAAGCTCCATAAGAATAATAGTGGAAATAAAGTTTTTAATTTTAAATTTATTGAACTATAAGGAAGGTCAAGATATATGTTGATATTCGATAGTGACTAGCAGTTTAACTTTAAGTGCTGTTAAGAACTATTTAGTAAAATTTCCAGTACTAAAGTTATTTAAGCATGTATTCCATTCTTTGAGAAGCTACCTTTGAAGCATGTGTTTCGAGAAAGGAATGTGTATGAATTTCAGGTATCTCCATATAATTTGCACAAAAAGTGTTACTCAGGTAAATGGTCTGGTTTAATTTTGTATAATGTTTTGATGAATGTTTTAAGTTAATATTAGTATTATTATTTAAAGATGTGCGTTTTTTATATTTTTTATTTATTTAAGTAACATAATTCTTATTGTATTGATAATACCCTCTATGGAAGATATATTATCTGTTGAAAAATAAATTTTTTTTACTATTATTTCCTGCCCATTGGACAAAAAAGTTGTGATGGTGCCTTGTAACCCCTTTCTTGAGTCATCATAAAGTTAATCACTGGATCTAAATTTTAACAGCACAGAACTATTAATTCAAGTTGTCAGTAACATCCAAAATATCTTTGTTTACTCCTGAAATAAGGTGGATGCTTTCCACGGTTTATATCATTTCCTCAAGTACAAACAAATTCTATAATCTATCAAATTATGTGATTATAGAATAAGATGCAACTACCCCTTCCATTGAGTCCTAATCTCAACAAATCCTCTATAAACGCCAAAATACTTCCGCTCACTTAACATTCCATTAACACTCTTCTTATAGTAGCCTTAAATCCTTCAATTCAATTCTCTGCCTCTTTTATAAGACTTGATTATATCTGTTCGCTCCATTTCCGAAAATTACTTCAATTTGCATCACGTTGCATTTGATTAGGAAAAAGATCGAAACTTGAATATAAAATCACGAAAAAACCCCAGTTGAAGGGGAAATAATCTCGAATAACCCATGCTACAATGTCACTAGCTGAAATCATAGCCTGAAAAGCGATAGTATAATTAGTTTTTACTTTGAAAATGTAAACTGGTTGTAAAGTACATCTGTAAACGATGCTTACCGAACATCCATTGTCTCATTAGTCCACACTTTTCACTCAGAGGCACCCTCAAATTTATTTAATAATAGATCTATAGATCTTAAGGGGATCGTAGATCAAGAGGTACCCATACTGACAAAAGCCCCGTATCGGGTGTCCCTTGGCGATTGAGGTGAAAACCTAGCAACTTTGAAGGAAGGTTGCCAAAATAGCGTTTCGTAAACAGTGATGTCATGAAGATGTTGCAAATGAAAAGCTAACCAAAATTTAGGGTTACCATAGCCTAAATTGCCACGTTTAAATCTTTATTTCACTCAATAGTCGCCAATCGTTAAGGAGCACCTGATACCCGACTTGAACCCTCGATGATGATTGGTGACGGACCTCGTAACTTTGAATCTCGGTCAAGCAACTGGGACAATACTTAAACTGGGACCTCCTTCTTTAGACTTCCACATCACTCCATCGGGAGGATTTCGAGCCTTGACAAATTTAACATGCGTCATCCCCGTTACACGGGATGTCTTTAGTGGCATTAGGATTAGTATCCACGATTCGGAGAAACAACGACTGCCGAGAGTTCGTGACCATGACCTCGAGGCTACAGGGGCTTCAAGCGATTATCCTACATATTAGGGGTAATTACGTTTGGGTAGTTTTAATCACATATTTACTAAGTTGAGATTTTATACACACAGTGTTTTATTGTTAAATAAATCAGAGGAGTACACAAGGTTACATATATTACTTGTGCTGGTGTGGTTTTATTGAACTAGGATATCTTTAATAAATATATTTGTATTGATTTTAATTTATTAATGTGAACTACTACTACGTTCCCTCCCTACACTCTAGCACATTTTACGATACATTCTATAACTTGAACCTTGTTAATGAGTTAATGTAAAAATCAAATGTTGTATTGAAGTTAGTGGCTGAAGTATAGATTTTTTTTATGTAGATAATCATGGGTGGTAATTCTTATAATCAGAAAACCTAACAATTTGATTGTTCTGATTAAAAGCGCATTTATGTGGATGAATATCTGTTCTTTGAAGCAATAATAAGTGGCAACAATAATAATTCTGATTAAAATGTAAAATGTCAACACTTTGTTGAAGACTTTGCTTTTTAAATGTTCTTATCACTTTTAATCAATAATGTTTTATCACTTTAACTGTTCTTTTCTCTTTAAAAGTTCTTATCACTTTTAATATCAATGTTCTATGCACTCCGTTTCTAAATTTTGTTACGGTAGGCTATTCGCGTTCTTCTTTTAATTACCTTGGGAGAACTATTTACAGCTTAAATTACCAAAAATAAACCCTGGATCTAATCAAACAAAACCTGATTATGGAAATTAGACAAAAGAAACATAATGAAATGATAGTGAAAAACGGATAAATAAGATAAGTTGAAGTTAGTAGGAAGGAAGTGAATTCGATTGATAGATTTTTATTAACATCACATTTAGAAGCAACACTAAGGCTATTAATGACGGAACCCGTAATTCTGAATCTCGGTCAAGAGAAGAGGACAACACCTTCTAAAATCTCCTACACCATGGGAAGATTTGGGACCTCGACAGATTTAACATGCATCAACCCCGCTACATATCGTATATTTCGTGGCAACAGGGCTCGAACCTACCATGACTCAAGGGGATACAACATTGGCCGCGAGTTCGTGACCGTGATCACTAGGCTACCGTGAAGGATAAGCGGGAGTGAAAAATAACTGGACAATGCGCCAAGTATACGCAAGTGTATATGAAATTTACTTTGATATTGCTGGAGCAAAAATACGACTCTGCCTTCTAGAAGTTGAAACTCCGCCGAATCTACATAATTGCATACTTGGACCAGCGCACAGTTGTGAGATTGATATTTAATATTTATGTAAAATTTGTTCGTAAACGTGTTTAGATATCATGAACTAATGGAAGTAATTTCCTTTAAAAGTATAAATATGTAAGTTATTTGAATAATATCCTATTCCTCGTGGTTTAAATTGGATATATCTAGGCTTAAAACTTAAATTAAAGACTTAAAGTTTATGATTTAAAATGGCAGAATATTTAACTAAAAGGGAGCCCCCATCATTTTATAGTATGCAAAGTTTCGAAGCAGATTTCTCTCTTCATGCAGTAAATTCATAATAAAGAAAAGACTATATTAGATTTAAATCTTTATTCTTCTCTCTTATCCCACATAATTCATATATATTATATGGAATGTAGGAAAATATTGATACTTATTGGCCCGTCTACAGATTACATTTAATTCAAATAGTGCAGTAAATAATTCCATTGGAAGAAAATAGCTTAATATCAGTACAAGAATTTCTATCACTCAAAAGCATAAAAATCACTTCATAAGAGATCTGGAACAAAGCTCTTAGAATGTAGAATGTGTAAGCAGCAATTTACAACAAAATATTTGACACCATTTTGGAAATAGCCTCTTAACTCAACAATTATGCATGTAACCAAAATATTAACGGCAAGGAATCCATGAAATTATATAAAATAAATTTTTTGAAAGCATTTAAAAATTGATATAAGTGATGAGTGGTTGCCACGATCATGAAACAGAGGGGTTTAAATTCAGGAAGGTTCTTCTTGGAATCTTTGAATTTTTTCATGAAAGATCCGAAGAGAGCCATTGCAGGTTTAATGTTCAGAAGTGTGATTCACATTTTTAGGAGGGAAGGGCACTTTCTATTTGTAGCTACTCCCATGCCTCATTGCGTTAGACTGAAATAAGAAGCTCACCAAGAGTTAGGAACACTGACAAACACATTCAGACATTGACACAGACATTGTCGCTCCCAATAGTTATAAACACTAACATCCTCAAGTCACATACACTAATAAAACTCATACGAGAGTCCACCATAGTCACCATGGTCATAATAGTTGTAAAGAAGGTAAGTCAAACGGAATGTCAATATTAAGTGTGATTGAGCACAACTTTTAACTTTTTGTAACTGAACACAAAGTTAGCACAAATATAAAAAGCCTTTCTTTTTAACGGGATTTTAAATATTAAAACTGTATCAAAATAAATACGTATTTACTTATTTTTTTCTCCAAATCGAAAATGATATTTCTCAATAATTTTGTAGACTGTGTAATTGCATTTGAAATATTTTATTTAATTTAGAAGACTGCATAAGACGGTAAAAATAGATTTCATCCTCCCTTAAAACTCAAACTCTATTTTTATATAAATTATTCATGATAAATATACTTATAATTCACAAAAATGTTTATTTGAAAAAATGATATCTTATTTTATTTTGAAGAAAAACGCCATAAACCACATATTTAATAGTATTGAAAGTTCACTAGCTTACCTGGGGTAGTTTACATCATAAAAAGGAGGTTGAAGGTATGCAGCATTAATGGCTATTGAAAGGATGAAAGTAACATTATTAAATGGATTATTCAGATTAAATGTTTTCACGCTAATTCGTTATTCTACATTAAAAAACAAATAAAATAGCTTAACAAAAAGTCTTTTAAAACGGCATTAAATTTACCATTAAATAATTAAATAATTATATTTTAAATTAATTGCTGATAGACAAATATTAAGTCAATATTATAAGAAAAATTCGTTAATTAATCTATGCTTATAAACTAAAATATTTAAATCTTGATCTTTAATGCTTTTATCTTCCATATTTCAAGAGATCAAGTGTTTTATAATCTACGATTAATAATTCAGTTCTTTTTTTAAAAATAACTTTTCAAATACTTTTTTTTATTTCTCACGAGAAATAATCAGGCTTCATACATACTATAACTATTTAGGGAAGTTGAGTAGTAACCATTTACATCTGTTGCAGACATCTTCAATTCCTCTCGATTTGGGGGCAAGTCCAACTTTTTCCAGCTCTTTATCTCATTATATTGTAATATTTTAAGATTATTATTGAAGTAATCTGTTTCACTGAATTCCAACTGTAATATGATTAACAAGCAACAATTAGTTCCTCTTTTGCAAAAGGAAAAGAGAATGATTTGCTTCTAAAATTGTTCAATATTAATGAAATATAATAATTGATAAGAGGATGGAAGATGTAAAAGAGATGCAACATAATGAAAAATTTGTAAAGTAGTGAAACGTGAGAGTAAATTAGTAAAACATTTGTGTATACACCAGATGTTTGGTTACCCAAATGCTCTGAGAACTACAGCATAAATATTGCGTAATTATAATTTGAGTTGAATTAATAAGAGTTGAATTAATAAATCATAGATGTGAGTTTTAGAATTTTTTATAATGTAGTACCTTGACATCTACACACTACAGACTTTAACTCAATGGACTTCTTATAGTGCATAAAACTACTGATACGTAGTTTTCCATGATAGTAAAACAATTTATTTTAATTTGGGAGTAGTATCTCTTGACCACTTTGATTCTGCGCATGAAACACTCGGAGAGGATCATTGAGCACTTTATCTTCTGAAGTGTGAATCGCACTTTCAGGAAGAAAAGGCGTTTTCTCTCTTTTTGGGGTTACCCTACATCCTTTCTGATGTCAAATTTAAATAAGTACGCCAATATTTTGGCACATACACCTTCACATTAAACACTGATGCCACCTCGTTCAAAACACACTCACAAGACGCAGTTTCTAAGTTATAAACATGTATTAAACAATGATTGGGACACCACTTTCCTTACCCTTCAGGTATGTTGAATTGAATTTAAGTTAACTTTCATCATGTTCGCTTAAAAAATTAATTGGTTGCATCAAATGATAGTCTTCATTTAAGTCATTGTTCAATCTCTTAATTCTTATCTCACCTATGATCGGAGCTCCACTCAACACCATCCGATTGCAACCTTCGGTTTAATTAGAAATACTTTAATGTCAAAACTATTAAGTTTAAGTTAAGAAAAGAAAGTTCTGTTTCACTACAGATGCGTGGATTCACAATTACCAACAGTTTTAGTAGTAGTTACGTAAATTCTATTTTCCAATACTTCCAAAACGGACTATGAGGGGATTTCCAAATAATTCAACCACAATACGTTTCAGTTAATGTTTCGTTAGTGATAATATTTCAAGAACTAGAAATTAAGTTCCAGGTACTTAAGATATTTGGAGATGTTTTTTTAGATATTCGGCAACAGGAATCAAGTTTCTACGAACAAGATCAATTCTAAGAAAGAATCTGCTAGATGGTGAACCAGTTCTTTTACTAGAACGGATTATCCAACAATGCCTCTCTGAGCCAATACTTTGAGTCTATTTCTTACGGGAATTGTATCCTAATACTTATAAATTAAGTAATTTTACTAAACCTTTTACTACCGGTGGGAGAAAAAAGAAGTGCTTCTCTGGACCCGCAGCTTCTTCTCGCGGAGTGTCACGCTGTGCCCAGACGATTTTAGATAAGTTATTAAGCCTAATTCACGAAAAAATGCCTCAAAAATCGGCTATTCATTAGAATATTTTGGTTTTTACGTATATTATTTAAAATGCATTAAACTTATATACACGAAAGAAAAAAATATTTAATCGAAAATTGTATGTTTTTTACATAAAAGTATCACATAAAAATCATATATTTTAAGAAAATACAAAATATATTTACATTTGCTACATATATTTCATGGTGTAATGATGTACCATTACATGGAATATTAAGATATAAAAACGAATCTTGTTTTGCTGTGTGGTATTTTTATAAAAAAAATTGCTTCAATGCTTAGTCAATCGTCACATGTCTTAAACACATATTTTATCAACCTTTGACGTTTCACGCAAGATTTTGAGCAAAGGGCCCATCTTCTTCGTCCTTTTCCACCCCTTTAATGGCTATGTATAGATTTGGATTATTTTCGCTAATATCACTGTCAGATTCATTCATTAATTCTTAAATCTCAGTATCAGATAAATACTTTCTTTTCGTCATGACTGTCGTTACAAATAAAAACTGACCGAATGAAACGAACAGCTGAGGGCATCTGCTACCAAAAGCCCTAACCCCCATAAACATCCATAAATTCTCATTCGAACTTCTAAAAAGCAAGCAGGAAAGAAAAAAGCAAACCGAATAAAATGCCCCCTTTAAATCATGTCATTACATTTAAAGAGCCACGCTTGCAACACGTGCTTTTAACAATTACCCCCCTCCCTCCTGGTAGTAAGAAGTAAAATCCAAGCCCATATCACCAAGGTCAACACTCCAAATAACCTATCTATATAGATTTCGCGGTATTGTGACGTCATATAATAACATTAAAAAAATGAAATAAACGTTCTCATTGAGCGTATCTCTATAGTTAGATACGTTGGTCTGCAGCAGGTATTCTCGGAGTGTATCTATGTTAATGTGATGCGTTGGGCACAGGAGAGCAAACGCGAGTGTATCGCATGTGATACGCTAGGAGTAAACGGGTTAAGAATATCATGATTTTCTGCTGAGGGAATAACATAAACAACTTTAAGTATTTCTGGTATCAGAAAAGAATTATAGGTGCTTTCTCATCGAATAATGTGTGTTTTAAAATAAATTATTCATTTCTCTGCTCATTCGTTTTCAATTCAAAGAATTGACAACTCTCCCTTATTGAATGAAAATGAAATATCATGCTTACTCATATAATGTTCACTATGTTCCTAATATATGATAATCACTATGTTCCTAAAGTATACTACCTTTTCATATTCTTTATCTAACTGATCCGAATGTAGAATGTAATCTGGAAATCCTATATTCACCTTCAAGGAATCAACCTAAAGCAAAAAATAAAGATTTCTTTTTACTTTTTTGATTAAAAATAAATTTAACACTAAACATTATTTGAATTATTACAAATAAGATGAAGATATTTAATTTTTAGTAACCCATTGCACAAATTAAAACATATCAGAGTATTTGATAACAAAAATTTAATCTGCAGGTGTTATTTTGGAGGAATATTGCAATTCGTGATCTCGAGGAATTAAACATTTGAGCAATATTTCAAAAAATATCATTGTTAATTTTACAAAAATACGAAAGTGTTTAAGTTGATATGATTAAAATAATTTTACAATAATATGTATGAAAAAAAGTTCTATGCAAAGTTTTTCAAAGAACAGATTTAGCCACCCAAGATGCGCATTTTTTATAATTATTAAATTACTCAATTAAAAATAAGAATGAAAGTAAACGATAAAATATCAAAAAATGACAATAGCAAACTTTTTCGATATTAAAATTAAAGCAAATGATAAATTATTAAATTGAATAATATGTCAGTGAATTGAATAATTAAAATTAAAGCAAACAATGAATTATTAAACTGAGTGTTATATCAGCTGCATGTCATTAAAATTAAAGCAAACTATAAATTTTTAAATTGAATATATTTAAGTTAAATGTAATCAAAATTGAAGCAAATGATTAAAAAAAATTGAAAAGTGGCCTGGTACGCCAAAAGTGATCCAATTAAAACAATAGCCCCTTGGGTGAATAATAAGATATAACTAACTCCTTACGAAATTCTCATGAAACACTGAAATTTTAAAATTCAGCCATTTCATTAAATAATCATGAAAAATTAGTAGGATATAGAGATTAGGAATACATCCAAATAGATATACTACAGCGACTTGCCTTTTCTATGATAAGCTTCCGAGTCTCCGGATCTATCCATTTCAACTGGAAAAGATTTTTCTTATATGCTTCTTTGATACTATCACTCATACTTTCAGCCTATAAATAAAGGTTCCTTTTTTGAATCTTCCACAAAAGTAAACAAAATATGTTTACTAAAATTATAATCACAAGCAATAGAAAAAATCATTGTTTGAAATTTACATTTGTATTGTTAAAATGAGAAGACTTGAGAGGATAAAAATAAAGTAGCATGCAGATAAAATTACGAAATATAGGGTATAAAATTACAGACTGTACATTTAAACAAGGAATTTTCACCCAGTAATGCATAGGCAAAAAGCAAGCAGTAAACCGCTACACCGCGTTGTATTGGAAAGAATAAAGCGCGAGTTTACTTATACTTCGTCATTTTTACAGAGGTGTTCAGGAAGCACGGCATTCGCATGCCATTACGATGTGTAAGAAAACTCGGGCTTTATGCCCTCCATTACAGGGCCGTCTAGAGGTTTACCGCTTATACATTGTGAAGTAAAAATTAATTGTTTAGATGTTTTCTATAACCCCTTAAAAAATTTTCCTATGAGTTTTGAAACACCATAGAAATTCTATGGTGATTTCCTAGAAATTCTACTTTTCTATTCCTAGAAGTATTTCCTAGAAATTCTACTATTGCTAGAAATTCTAGTTGCCAGAAATTTCCCAGAAATTCTACTTGTCTAACTTGTCCTCGGTTACAATAGTGACAACATCTACAGATGATAGTAACGTAAAAAGTCTAACACAGTTGTTGTTTCCCGAATGCGTCTCAGAAATCATAAATGCATGGAATGTGTGTTGGTGTAAGGTTTCTTAGTTTCTAAAGGACTTTGAACTTTGGAATCCGATATAAAGCACTGGATGGGGATTCGGCTGTAAAGAAACATATAATGGCTTATTTCCTAAAATATCACAGTATATTTGAAGTATAATAATTTTAGGCAAATTGCTTAACTCCTTTGTTGACATTCAGCCCACCCTAGTTTTGAGCATTTATCAAAGTTCTCTGAATGGACACACGGTTGATAGTGAATTGTTAGTCTCAATGCTTTTTATTACATTCGTAATTTCTATTATTCATCTAGTTTTAATTTCAGTGAGCTGTAGCTCAGGGTCAATACCCATTCGATTCTCGAGCATTCATGCCAATAAAGGGCGAATATTGTCATTTTCTATAAACCTCTAGAAGTTTGGCGTTTTTTATGGTGTATCTAAATAAAATTCATGTACTCCAATTCACGGAAACTTCTATTACTTCTTTCTTCTGCTATTCACCGTACTGTAATTGCTCCTCTGTTCTTCACTTTCTCTATCCGTAGTAAAAATTACTTTTTCTGCTTGTGAGTTTGTTATGGTCGGTCCTTATGATAAGAGCCCATAGATACGACAAGTCAACTGACACCGCAGATCTCCTTTCTCACGGGTGCGTGCTATCCACTAATTTTCTAATTGTTGTTAAATCAATGAAGGTAAACAATGTTTATTATCGAAGCTAAATTTCATGAACCAAGATAATTGGATTGAATAAATGATTAATCTTAATACAGTCTAATTATTTACATACTCCTCTTCATCAATTCTACTGTATGATAAAATTAATGCTTAACGGCCCTTATTGATAAGAGGACGATCGATAAAAAGTACTTCGAGGACACATCAAAATCTAATTTTATAGGGAGAAATATTGACGCCAAAAGAGATTTTTTTAGAAAACGGCCCGCTAAGAGTTTTGTTGTGGCCGCCAAGAAAGTCAGAAAAATTCGCCTTGAACCAAGATATCTTTCCTGCGTGTAAAATCATTCAAAACAAAACTAGATACATTTGTATGGCAAGCAGGGTAAGGAATTTTCTTTGTGAAGATAAAAAGTACCTGAAAGTGTTTTTGCTAAGAATAGGGATCATATGTAGAGTTTGGAGTATGAGGGCACAAACACACACAATAAGAATGAACGAAGATTGAGCCTAAATTGAATTTGCTGTCTTATCTCATCACTGCTGATATTGACATAGCACCTGAAAAGCTTCGGTTGGATTTTATTGACAGTTCAGTCAGATCACGCTGTGAAGGAAATGTTTAATGCTGTGACATTATTTGATTTTTACAAGTATTTTTTTCTGCTAAAAAATGTCCATGTAAATAGAAATTTGCTGCGAAAATGTATGTCTATATTTGAGTCTACATATATTCAAAAACAAAGTTTTTCGTGATGGAAGACCATCAAGAGTAAATACAGATGATTTTGACAGACATAAAATTGTAAGCTGTGAGGAAAATCACTACAAATAATCTCACTTCTGATTTTAAAAAAATATAGAAAAGTGTGATAGGTTACATTTGCTGATTAAACATTCTAAAATTAAATATGTTTGCAGCTATAGAGGATATAAAATTATCACAAAATAATAATTCGAGATAAAAACCAACGTTTTTATATGGTGGCAAAGCTTATTAAAAAAATTATTGAAATATTAGTTAAAACTGGTCGCAAATATCTAATTATTGCATTGTTAGGCAAGTAAGAACGGTTCCCAAAAGTTCAGAGCTCTAGCTTATTGGGAAGTTGGTTAAATTAACGATAGCAAAATTTGATGACATACTGATACACACACAGACAGACACACACCAATTGAAATACATAAAAACGTTAAAACTAACTAAAATTAATTAATTCATCCGGTAAATTAAATGGTTGGAATGCAGTTTGACTCAACCACCCTTGGCGAACAGAATTATATGGCAGTGTTTTGCCAAATGAGGCTACCCTGGTCCGTTTCACGGACTTTACGTTCAGCCAAAAAAAAACCCGCAAAGTTTGGGCCAATTTTTGGAATCACGCCAAGTGGTTGGGCTAAATGCATTATTATAGAAAATATTAGTTAAAACTTGTCGCTAATGTCTAAATATTGCATTGTTAGGTGAGTAAGAACGATTCCCAAAGTTTCAGAGCTGTAGCTTGAGGAGAAGTTGGTTAAATTAACGATCGAAAATTTGATGACACACACACCAAGTGAAATACATAAAAACGTTTTAATAAAATAAATTGAGTAATACTGTCTCTATTTAATATAAATTATATTTATTGATTTTTAGAGTACAATGAACATATTTTCTGAAATGCAAAATTAATTAATCGGATGCGATCATTTTAAAAGGTGTGGCCCACCGTAAGCTTTCGCTTCCGTAAAGGGGCCCACCGAAAGAAAACTATTGTCCATTCCTCCGTTATATTAAACCAAGCTTTTTTAAAAACAATATTTTTACATAGTTTTTTTTTTAATTTGAAAGGTTTTTTTTGACAGCTTTTAATGATGATTCATTTTGTTTCTGCACGCGTAGGCAATATTAATGATAAGGAAGTCCTTAAAGTAATTTAATAGTAGCTGCAATGAAAATGTCAGAGTAAAAACGATTTTCTTTCATTTTTCTCACCATGGAGCTCTTATCATTTACTGACATGGAGACGCAAATATTACGAATAGTATAGTAATATTACGAATAGTATAGTAATATTTGCGTCTGGCACTGTTTTACTCATCTCTGACTGGAGACTCCATTTCGCGCATGCGCGTGGTCTAAACAGTATAAATAGATAAACAAAACAACACCGTTTAAAAACTCTGACTATCATCTTATAGAGTTATGTTTGTAAATAAGTATGCTGTATGGTGTGTCTCTTTAAAACGTAGTAGGATAATCGTTTGTGGAATAAGACTTTTTAGATATTAATATTACGCAAGCCCATCAACTTTCCCCCAAAAAAACCCCTAGAAATCAAATAAGTGCCCTTTATTACTTATTTTATTACTCTGTAGAAGAATTCATACAATTGTGCTATTTGAATTGATACGCATGAAATTTTAGAATAATTAATTTTTCTATATCAATAATCTTTACTGTATCTTTAATGGTTTCATAAATGCAATAAAACCATTTCATTTATATTATAGTGTTAATACAAGGTGTGGCTATTAAATACGGACTGACACTGTAAAATATTTTATTTCGACTTCATATATATTTACTTCTTATCACCTTCAATATATACTCCTATTCTATCCTTGCAACTTCCATCCGAATCTTCCATTGTACGAAACAGTGCTGAAAGTCCTCTATCAGCTCCTTCAGGAAGCGTAACGCTTTCACTTTCACAACTTCAACGGTCTCAAATCTTGTTCCTTTTAATACAGAATTCACCTTAGGAAACAGATAGAAGTCATATGGCTCAAGATCCGGTGAATAAGGCGGATGGTCTAACACTGGGATGCTGTACTTGGCTAGAGACCTCTTGACAGGCAATGCGGGAAGACTTGTCCTTCCACAATTCGGGTCGGATTTTCGTTATTCTTTCACGGAGTTCAGCCAGAACTTGAAGATAGTAATGTTGATTAATAGTTTGACTTTCTGGAACCCAGTGAAGGTACACAATTCCATGAATATCGAGGGGGAAATCATCATTACTTTCAACTTTGATTAGCTCATTCGAGCCTTTTTAGCTCTCGTTGAAGGTGGGCTATTCCTGTATGGATTGGTGCTACCATAAGTAAAAAGCTACGGCTGGTTACACGTTATTATCATTTCCAATATGATTCGGTCATTTTCAATGGCATTCAAAGTGTCAGTGCGAACATTTTTGCGAGCTTCTTGTTGTTCAAACGTGAGAATTTTAGGCACCATTTTGGCACACACTTTCTGCATGTTAAAATTGTTTTGTAAAATCTGCCGTACGGATTCTTTGTCAATTCCTATAGTCTAAGCAATCGCACGAATACATAGCTGATGGTCAGATCGAACCAGATTACCGATTTTTCCAATATTGTAATCCATTTTCTGCGTAGAAAGACGACATGGACGTGAATTATCTCCAACGTCTTCTCGACCATCTTGAAAAAGATTAAACCACTCAAAAACATGGGTCTGTGATAAATATTCTCTCTCATTGCCATACACTTATTTCAATACATTATAAGTTTCATTAGTGTTATTCCCAAGATTCGTGTGAAATTTCACATCCATTCATTGTTCTGTTGTGACACTTATCATTTTTTAGGTGCGGAAAAAAAAAAAAATCTCTAATGCGAACGAAGACCACGGCTATACGAATTTGCTTACAGAAGCGAGAGGCACTGCATTTGAAAGAGAAGGCTTCCGGCTAAACTGCTGTAGGTCGGTCGCATTTGGCGCGTACGTAATTCTGTAGTAGCGTCAGTTTGGTTATTTAATATCCACACCTCGTATAAGTTTACAGCAGTGAACTTCGCCATTACTTAATTTTCTATGAGTAATAAAATGAATTGTTGTTCTTATAAATTATAGTAAAGTGTGCAATGTCTAAATTCCCACCGGAGATTTATATTAATAACATTTCGTAAGTACTGGTAATTCTTATTAAAGTAATTTGCACTTAACTTTTAAATATGGGATTGTCGCTCTAGAAGCAACACGAGGGCCATTGGCCACGGACCTCGTAATTTTGAACTTCGGTCAAGTGACGAGGACGACACCCGAGCTGACACCCCCTTCTCCTAACTTTCACACCACGCCACGGTAGGGCTTTGGGCACCTGCAATTTTAATTTGCATCTGCCCCGGCTACACGGCGTGTTATTAGTGGAATCAGGGCTCGAACCCGCGACTCGCGAAAACCACCGGTCTCGACCATGACCACTAAGCTTCCGCGGCCCCTTGAAATGTGGGAACTGTTTCTATTATGAATAGCGTAACTATCTAAATTGAGTTATTCAGATAGAGTTCGCATCGATAAGCGATTATTGTTTACACCGTAATCCTAATTTCTTTATGATGAAAATTTTCACAATATACTCTAACGTTACAGACAATGTTCAAAAAAGAGAAAATACATTACCATTGGTTTACTTTCGTCATTGAAAATTTCTCTGACAAGCATGGCAATTAATGCAAAAGGAATTCCATTATCAACCGCTGAAACACAAGTTTCCCATCGGACTTCCTCCTCCTCTGACCCGAGAACAGCCGCCTTCAGTTCATTTACAGCCTTTTGGAATGGTTTGGAAAGATAGTCTACTTCTTTCCATATCATATACCATGCTGCATAATTAACAAGAATTCTAAGAAAAAAAAAGAAATATTTAAAATGTTCTTCAAATTTATTTTCATTAAAGTAAATGAAATATATTTTATTACATAAATTAATCTGTTGTTATATTTCAATCACTCTGATAAAAAAAATCATTTTAATAATTATTCATTAAAAGTAATAATCCATAATTATGTTTTATCCAATTTGTCTTCTTTATTTGTCACAGTATTAAAAAAATTTATATTTTTACATACATACACACATATATACTATATATATGCATACGCACTTATATATATATATATATATATATATATATATATATATATATATATATCTGTAGCGCAATTTAATTGCAAGAATTATGCCAAATGCTGTAAGAAGATTAAACACGATGCGGGGGGGGGGTGAAGGATTCCAAAGGGAAAATAATTTAATTCCAAAAGTAACCACTACGGCAGTATATGGAGCTGAAGGATTGAAAAGAGAGTTTTAATAAATGCAGAATCAATACTGAAATAAAATTATGTTTTATTTAGCACATTTATATGCTAAATGTTTTCAAGTTCAATCGGTAACAATTTTTAAAAAAAGCGAAATATTTACACAAGCACTGATAAATTCCCTTTATCTGCAATTTCGTTCACTGAATCCTTAAGAAAGAAACAGCAGCAGAAGAAGTTGTTTATTCAAATTTCACGTTACATCTTTTGGCACTTCTTGGGTTTGAAAGGTAATGTGTTACTTTTCGAAATTATTGGACAGAAAGTTAAGTTCAATACTGTCTCCTGGATTAGTCGAGCGTGCGTTACTTATAAAATTATTTTACCTCAACCAGTCCAATATTTCAACCCCTCTTTGTTCTTTTAGAAAGCGCAAAAAATATGTTAAGGTAATATTTTCCAGATATGGTCCTGTGTCAGTTAATGGTATATGAGGAGCACATTCTTTAAAATTGAAAGTTCTACAAAAAAAAAATTATAGATAGTCTATTTATTCCTAAGGGAGTGTGTAATTAAATTTATGTAAAGATTGCACATACCGTTTTGATTCTGTGGATGGTCCCTGGGCGGGAACACTGCGCCACTAGAACTTTCGTAAGTGCAGCTAAGCTCTAATTCAGGGGTCGCCAAACTTTTTTGATCATCGCCCCCTATATAATTTTTCGAAATCTCCATAGACCCCCACAAAGGTAATTTTCAGGTAATTAAAATAAAACTATATATTAGTCTAAATATTTAATAAATCAGAAACAGTAAGTAAAGTAGCTACAGATTTTTTACTTCTTAGTGAGATGAGTGTGCCTGGTGTTTCTTGGCAAGGTTCGCTATATTGGGTTCGAAATTAGTCAATTTTAACCGTAAATCCCCTCGAAGCTCCACATTTAATTTATTTCTGTTTTTAGTTAAAATTGAATTAACGTGACTGAAACCGGCTTCAACCATATACGAACTTGGAAACGCCAGCATAAATGGCTGAGCCATTTCGTAAAGTTTCACATATTTTTGGTCACAAGGTCGTAAAGTTTCACAAACTGGTCACAAGGTCAAGTTGTGACGTCACGGTATACATACGAAAACACATAAGGAAAAAAGGGGCAGATTGTTTTCTGATTTATTATTTTATTTTCTATAAAGAATATAATATTAAGTCAATTATAAAAATATTTTAAATTTTTACGTGCGTAGTTAGGTATGTGTGATTTGCGTATTAAGAACTGTTTTTCCTTCGAGTCCCAATAGACCCCCATTCGACCCCTTGGGTCAGATAGACCCCTACTGTTGTTAAATAGACCCCTAGGGGTCTATATAGACCACTTTGGCGACCCCTGCTCTAATTGTATTGAAGCGGGAAAATCAGTCAAAGTTTCCGCATATGAATGAAAAATCACTGCATATCTTGGTTATAAATGATTTTTGATTAATAAATACTTACAGTTCTATATACGCGAATCTTATATACAAATATATTTACAAATTGATCTATTTTTTTTCAGATTCATGATATTTTTGAAAGCACGTCACACTGTTTTGGAAGATACACAAACCAACATTGAAGGTTTTGCACATAAAAATAGTTTTGTACACCTTCGCTTTAGTGCTACATTTTCCACATTTTCTGCACGTGCCTCCAATTGACATGTGTTTAATATATGATTGAAATAATGATATATGAGAAAATCTTGATTCTCCTCCTCAGTTTTCTTTAATATTATTTTTTGATTTATCAAATATTTTTCGCTTCTTGTGTTTTTCCTTTGAATTTTAATCTTCAGTTTTAAATTTCAGATTATTTTTCAAATACACTTTGGGTGAAAAACCATTTTAATAATAAACAAATATTTTGTTAGAGGGAATTGTTTAAACAAGAATTCTAGAGTAACCCAGCTTAGCAGCCTGAGGCCTGTTACAACACTCAATATATTGTTATCCATTTAGATCAGGGCTTCTTAAACTATGGGTCGCGACCCCAAATGGGGTCGCGTAGCAAAATTCTGTGGTCGCGAGGGATTTTAATGTCAAATATTTATATATACCATTTTATAACATCACTAGAGTTGGCGGAATACAGTGGACTTGCAGCGTCTAGACACGCGCATTTGTTGAAGGTTTTGAGCTATCTCCACCGACAGCAGTAAACGATCGATGATCGCTATTATTATACTGTGGCTATACATTGTTAGTGCGTTTGTCGGTATCATACATGTTGAATAAACCGCGCGCCGCTGACTTCCCACTCTGACCGCCACCTCTAAATATCACACACAATCAAAGGGAGGAATGCACGCGCGTACACACGTGCAACCTGCAGCTAAACAATGATTCATGTATGGGGTCATCAAGGTTTGTATGGGGTCGTCAAGAAATTCGCAATCATTAATGGGGTCGTGAATGACAAAAGTTTAAGAAGCCCTGATTTAGATGTTTCCAACAAATTTTAAGGTTTCTAAATTTTTCTAGTTTCTTGTTATGTTGTATACTTTTCTGATTCATATACATATAAATTACGTCTATCAAAGGCGTATCTACCATATCTACCAACAGCAGGTCTTAAGTGGTAACAGGGCTCGAATTCTCGACTCCACAAAATAATGCCGGCCACGAGCCTGAGAACATACCTCTAGGCCACTTTATACCTTTGCAGGATATATGTAATAGACTGCAGAGGATTCACGTTGAGAACATTCTCCCCTTCACATTCCCCCCAAAAAATGGTAAGGAATAGTAATCAGTTTATGATACCAGATAATTGATAAAAACTGTATACAATATATATTCTGTGTGTGACGAGTTTAAGATGAATACGAAAAACACTTGCAAACAGAGTTTTCGGGAGATCTAACTTACTCTTTGCCTTGTGGATTATTGAGGTATTCATTGACCAATAGAGATAATTGTTCAAAATATTCTCTTGTAAAGACAATCACTTCTTCTGATGATGATATTCTTCGATTTACTCTCTTAAACGCAGAATCAAAGTACTCTGTCCAGTGAATGAATGGTACCAGCTCTTGCAGCTCTGCAATTGTCATTTTTTCATACGGTACTTTGTGGTCTATTTTATCTTCTTCAGGAAACATTATCTGAAAGATTTTATTGAAGTCATTCGATAATATGCTAGAGTTTTATTTCTATGAAATTCTGTAAAACATTATGCACTTTTAAACCCTATTCTGAAAATAATCCGCAGGATCAATACCATTGAAAACATTCCACATGAAGAATACAAAGGAAACAAACTTTATCTAATAATTAAAGAAAAACTGTTTTCTTTTGGCAGTTGATTAAAACTATTATTTAATATTAGAATGTATAAATCTTCAGCAATTTTCTATGTGGGTTTCAGGATTAGTAATTCGGTTATAATAAGTTATTTTATAAGTTACGTGGCAACGTTTTTAATGAACGATATGTACTTCAGCGTTCTCTTCCTTATTCATCGAAGAAGAAATGATGGGCAACATGTAACATTTTCTTATTTATGGACATATTTAAATTATTAATCATTAGCTAAATTTCCATTTCCTCTTGTAGTTGTTTGGAAAAAAATGCACTCCCCTGAAGCGCCATCTACAACTTAACTTACAAAAATAGCCAGCAGAGGGAAGACCGGTGAAGAAGTATACGCCACGAAGGAAGTATTAGTTTCTTAGTTATGAGAAGTCAAATTTCCATACCTTTCTCAATTTATGTCATGATAGACGGCCATCTGTAGTACCTACCTCTATCTATTCGAGTGCTAAAGTAATAATAATTTTAACAAATTGTTAATATAAGTGTTATTAAATGTTATTTGTCATGTGATTGAGTGAGATTTGCTGTTAGAAGAAAAACATCGTACATATAATTTCCTATACATAGTTTTAAGCAAATTTCAGAATTACTCACTTCCGCTAGTTTTGTTTCAAAGTCGAAGACATCTTCCATTTGTGAATGAACCTCCTCCTCTTCCCCGCCAAGAAGAACAGCACTTTCTGTCATTGAGTGGAAATAATTATTTATGGTCTGAAAAAAGGGGTAAAATATTAATATTTTATTTTAGTTTTGCTGAGAGATCAATGGGATCTACGAAAATATAAGAATGTGTCAAACTTCTTGGCTTTTATAGAATTGCCAAATATTATTATGTTTGGTAAACTACACGTAACCACTTGAGATTTGAGTGTGAAAAGTACACAAAGACGAAAGAACAACGTGATTATTCATTGGGGAACATGGGATAATTTGATCTATGATATTTAATTTGAACAGAAAAAAGGACATTATATTCTCCAAGTAAATACATATATTTTATCATTATTATAAAACTTTTAAAGTGTAGATTTTGACAGAAGGAAGTTTGAGGTGCTTTGTATTATTAAAAAGTAAGATCTTTAGGAGTAAGACCTTCTAATGCCAAAAATGTAATTAAAAATTGTAAATAGTATTTTAAAGTTAAAAATGAGTTTCTCAATTTTGACGTGAGCACATCGAAGAGTTGTTAGAGTTTTGTTTTACAAAACTCTAACAATCCTCAAAAATGTAGCCTGATTTCTTTTCTCGGTATTTTGAGCAACGCAGACGAATTTGATTTATTGAAACGCAGCTGCTTATGTGTATAGATAGTGATATTATTCAACAGAATCAGAGTTTCCAATAGTAACTCATTTTCTCAGATTTACTGAGCAGGCTCTTCATTGTTTTCAAAACCAGAAATCATTTGATGTGCTGTTTGTGTTAATAACCAAAGTCATTGATTATAAACTGATTTCCACGTTGATGAAATTTGGAATTCCGGAAAAAAGTAATTAAAATAATTAACTCGAATTTCGGTTCCCGTAATTGTGTAATTCGAAAACTCAATACCTTCACCCCGTCTTATCGTGAGTGAAGTTCTATAGGATTCGGTCCACGAATACACCTTCTTTAACACTTTGAGAGGCGGTATCTAAAAAACATTACATTTTTGCAAAACTTTATCTGATATGCATTAATAATGTTAAAAGGATACAATATCAAGTATTTTTATCCATTTCCTGATTTTTAAGACCCGGTATAAATAATAAACCACCGCCCCTCTAGGACATCTTATTTGTATACTCACTGTTTCATATTCCTTCGAAGAAATTATAAGTACTTTCATAAAAAATTATATTATTTTTAGTTAATTTGACAAATATTAAGATCACAAAATACTTTTGAAAAAATTAGAACTTTATAATGTATTTTTCTTTCTAAGAGTGATAATTTGAGCGAAAATATGTCAATTAATTTAAGTATAGCTTTTCAATACATATTAATTTTCATAGTATAATGCTAAAACTATATTAGAAACTTAATAAAACAATTTTAGTTGAAATACATATACAAATTTATTAAAAATAAGGCATATTTTTTACTGCACAGACTAAAGTGAAATTTTCTTCCTCTCTTGTTTCTGATGATAACTCCGATTCATCAGAAGGGAGCACTTCAAACAAAGCAAGTTATTTCTCAATCGAAAGTCCTCTTATAGGCATTCTTTTAAAGATATATTTTAGAATATATATATTTAAAAAATTATTTAAAACTAGTTATAAAGTTACTTAAAATAAAATTAGAATTTTTCTGAAATAATTATACACGCTATTATGCGAAATCTGAAACAGTCACGAGAAAAACGAAAACATCATTTTAAGGAATGTTAAATAAAACTAAAGTGCTGTTGGATGTATGTCTTCCTTAAGTGTTCAAAAACCAGCTGTAAACGATAATTGTTCGGATTCGAAAAATACCCTCCTAAATTTATGAGGAACAGACGTGTCAAAAAGAAAGCAGTCAGCACTCCTTACTCTGAATTATTTACAGAATGCGTACATAATTATTTTTTTTCCCTTTCAATCTCTGCTAAAGCGGTATTCTTTGATCTTTTCAGTTTAGAAAGAATCAAACTTTCTTTCAAGATTGAAATCTAGTGTCGTAGCGCTGACGTTGACGTTGAAGTTCAATGGGTGCCCAGAGCGCGGAGCGCTCCACAAGCCCAAATCTTGCAAAATAAAAGTCTCTTTGGAATGGTGGATGTTTATAGCAGAGGAAAAAGTCCTTGATTTTGGTTGTAAAGTTCTTGAGGATTGGATGGAGAGAAGCAAAGATATGGATGTTTGAAGTTGAGGAGATTATGGCGCCATCTATTGGATGAGCGTTGAATTGCATTGGGAATCGAAGAACCGAGAGTCGAAAAGAAATTGCAGAGATGGATGATGAGAACAAGCTATTGGATTGGCTGTTGAGTGAGTTGAAGCGATGCTGCTAGTGGCTGCCAGCGTATGAGTGAAAGTTGCTATATGTTGGATGGGTGGAGCTACCATTTGAAGACAAATGTGTGGTGGGAAAGGTATTTTACAGAGATTTTAAGGGTGCTAAATATGTGGTATAAAAAATATACCACCACCCCTGAAAGCGTTAACACATGGGCGTAAATGACGCACCGGTGTAAATGATATTCAGAAGACTGCTTACGTCCTCTTAATTATGTACGTGCCATCCTGATACCTGCAATCTTAAACGTGATTGAAGATCACAGAATTACGTCTCTTAAATTCAGGTTTCGTAAAAAAAATTGTACTATTATCTAGCAGCCGTAATATTATGGTGAATGACGCCACTTAAACGTTGTTCATGCAGTCCAGTAGTGGATTCTTC
>BMAW01113007.1:0-38054 GCA_019974015.1 Nephila pilipes
ATGTACAGCCAGCCTCAGGTCACCGTCATCTCGACTGGGAATCAAATTATGAGGCCCGTCGCCAATAGCCCCTCACGGTTTTGTGCTAGACACACAAAATCATTAATCACGAATCACAAAAATAGCTAAGGATACCAATCAGTAAATCACATTATCATGAATGATTTTAATCATAACCGTATATGGATCAAAATGTGCTGAGTAACGTCGGACTCTTTGAATCTAACATCACGTATCCTCTATTTTATTCAATGCATTTTTGTTGACGCCATTTCCTGAAAACTTCAATATGTTGATAAATTAATAAGAGCACATTTAATACTTTGTCCTTCTTGTTCATACAAATAAAAACATATTTATCTCATTCTATCAACAGATATAAACAGTTAAAAATGCTGTTGAATACAACTCGCGTGACCAGAGCATCTCCTCGGTTTCTTAACAATTAGACAGATCGCTTCCAAACACGCAATTTGAAACAATGTCTCTACATGAGAACGTAACAAGCAAGACAACACCTACTTGAATAGGAACATCTGGATGGAACTCTTATTTTAGATACAGAATTTCGTTCCCGATCGCTCAGAATCTGAAATAATCCGATAAAAATTTCCCGAATACATTTGCACGACAGCTTTGTTCCGAAATAAAAACCACCTTTTTTCCTCGCGTGTGTTGAATGAGATGTGACATTGAAGTACTGGAACAAAGGATCATCCGGTACGATTTTTAAGATAGCTTGCACGTGTAAGAAAGAAGTTCGGCCATCACAGAAGGATCAAACTTCTTAGAGATGCTCGTTAGGAAAATCTGGACTATGTTTAGAAGCAAGTGTTGTACTTTAAAGCAATAGGATTCCAAAAGAATGAAATTTCAACAGGCAATTCTGTTTCAGCAATGATAAATAGCCATTGTACTTTACGACACAAACTTAGTTCCACATTTAATAATTTAACGCCGTATGTTCGAAATATGTACCATTCATTAGCTGCATTCAAATTAAATCAATAATAAGATGTTTTGAAACAAAGTTCCTGGGGTAACAAGAAACATTACTAGTGTCTACTCAAAATTACTATCTTGTTAACCAATCGGTTATAAAAAGTCTGCGACACCGTACCAAACTAAGAGAAGATGCTTGGTTTTCTCGCTTATTAGCTAATAAAAACATGGTTTAAAACACATAGGTGCTCTGTCCCTAAGCCTAAAATGTTTTATTAAAAAAAGAAAAGGGGGAGGGGAGAGGAAAATGGCTTTGTTAATTTCATTTTAACATGGGCTAACAATTTTTTTTCCCGTGAAGTTCCCAAAAAAGTAGAAATATTCAAAATGAATATTAATTAGCGTCAAGTTAGCCTACTTCCGAGAGCTAAGTTCCACAGAAGCAATTTCTATCAAGAAAAGAAAGTACTTGCTTCAAATTCCAAATGTATTCTTTATTTTCACTAGCAAAGCATTCTGAAGTACGAAAATGTTGCTAAGGTTAACAACAAAAAGAATAAAAACAGACGATTACGCAATAAAAATCAAATGTTAAATTAAACATTAAAATTATATTGAATGATAAACTACTAACTTAGACAATAGTATTCTGTTTGGATAATTAAAATAAAAGCAGAGGACAAAATACTAAGTGAAATATATCCTGGTTTATGTTAATAATAAAACTTAAAAGTGAAAAAAGATTGAACGTTTCCTGATAACGTAAGCCGAAAGTCGGGGGAACAGCACAAACTCTTCTCTGTTGACATACGTACATTCACTAATTTCATTCAAAATGCATTTAATGTCTATCTACGACACATAATTTTGTATAATTCGACTTGTAGCTGTTACCATTTGTTAAAAATGCATTCCTCTTAGGTTAAAGAACAGGACTCGCACTACAACACTTATTCTGATTGAAAAACCTTCCCAATATTTGCATAAATTTATATAGTTGTGAAGCGTATATCCGTTCACTATAATACATACTTGAAATTTTGATATATTAAAGCAAATATGAAAATAAATCTTTTCTTTGGGCAAAAAGATAACAAAGTAATTTAATAATTTGGTATACGATTAGATATATAAAATACATATATATTTATCAAAATGTATTGATTTTGCAAGAAATGAGTTCTATTATTATTATGTACTGTTATGTTTTCAGATTTGTGTTGCCATAAAGACGGTGGTGTAGTGGGGATGATGTATGATAAACTTTTTAGTGCTCAAAGTCCTTTTATTGAAGTGATGTGGAAATTATGAGAGCGGAATACTCGCTCAGACGTCACCCGCATCACTTGAACGTGGTTCGAAATTACGAAGTATGTTAAGATTCTCGTGTAATTTCAAACAGCGGAGTTAATACACATTTAATCAATCAGTCAGTATGTGTATGGTTGAAAAATCAAAGTTTGAATTAAATATTGCTATCTTTGACAAAGGGCGAAAGCAGCTTTAATGAGTATCAGTGCCCTTTGAAATGGTAAAAAATGTTCAAAAATTAATTTTTATTTAAAATTGTTTTTTGTCTCTTTTGATATAACAGTACACCTTCGAAGAAATTTTTTTGAATTAACGTACATTTTACCTACAAATGCTTATTTATGACTTTACGAGGCTTCAAAATTAAAAAAAAAAAAAACACCCAAGAAAAGTTTTATCAGGATTTATTTTTTACTGTCAAAAGGGTATTTTATGCAAATATAAGCAAAAAATTAAGACTATCTGTTAAACATGATAATTAAAAAGAAAATAGATATATTGATATTTTATAAATTGAATGATACAGAATATAACCTTGTGACGTTGGGCTATTCGTGATTTTCGCTTCACCAACCTTGGGAATTTTATTGAGATTGATTGCATGAAATAACAATTTCTTCCCACACAAAATGAAACGTGATTATGTTAATTAGTCGCAGGTGGAAATAAAGTAAGACAGATATAGTAATATATAAGTAAAGTGAAATTTAGAGAATAGAGGAAGAGTGTGGTTAACTCTGAGAGTATTTCTAACAAAGGCCGATTATATCAAGAGTAGTTACTGGTAATAGCTGACGCAGAGTATTTGACGGAAAAAGCAATCCCAACTGGAAGGGTTTGATAAGAGCATATTACTTCACTAATATTTAAATTGGTGGATTAATCTTACAGTCATAAGAGAGCTATACTCATTAAATGTTATATTATAGTAATTGATAAATAAATAGTTAGATTGGAACAGACTTGATTGTCTTTGGACCAATTATTAACTTTTAGAGATAGTTATGCTTACTTATACTATGGCACAAGAGTTGGATGGAAGTAACCGCACGTTACAACCTTATCTAAGAAAAAAATAGGCATTATTTTGTCAATATATTCTTAGCCCTTTCGTGCGAGGCTGGGAT
Organism: Nephila pilipes; assembly: GCA_019974015.1. Classification (NCBI taxonomy): domain Eukaryota; kingdom Metazoa; phylum Arthropoda; class Arachnida; order Araneae; family Nephilidae; genus Nephila; species Nephila pilipes. The sequence goes on from BMAW01113007.1 coordinate 3,381, forward strand.
AAATCGAGTTCTGAACACTGAAATTTTCTCTAAAAGTCATTGTAATTTTCCCTCTACTGCAATATAAAAAAAAACCTTCTACTCAGTATAAATTCTCAAGAATAGTCTAATCTATGTATAAGTATTTGTAAAACATATTTATAAAATTTCAGGTTAACTGATGCATTACATATTCAGATAATGTGTTTTACAGAAATGAAAAATGTACTTTCTTAGAGCCTTTCTCTCCGGTCAGAGAAAAGAAACAGATTTTTTAAAGATAAAAGAAAAAATTTTAAAACGAAATCAAAAACAAAAAAATTAATTTTTTTTACAAAAGTTGAGTTTTGGTAAAAAAAAGAAGGTATTTGAGTCACCTAAAAGTACATTCGAAAATTTTTTAGAGACGATCTGGCAGTCACAAATATGTAAAAAAAAAATACATTGAATTTCCAATACTACGTCTATTTCATTATATACACTTATTACTTATCGAATATTTCGAATAAGAGAATTATGTTTGTGATTACTAGAGATAGAAATTAATTAATTGACAAATAGATAAATTGAAGGCATGGACATTATTTAACACGCACCATTTATTTTAATTTTATTCTAATTTACCAGTGACTTTTTTCGATGAATTATTAAAAAGATGTGACTATTGTTCTTTTTAATTCAAATTATTTGCGAATGTTATGAAGGAACAGTCTTAACTATACAAGATACTAAAAAGGCCTTGATTCTATGTACTGAAAATTCCACAACAAAATTAGCTTTAATACTGGAATTATGTAAAAAATTTATAAGTCTTAACAAACTGATCTATAAATAAATTTTAAAACAATACAGAAAGTAACCAGAATGCATATAACAAGAAGATGTAACATTGAGTATAGGAAGTTTTGAAAAAAAGTTGCTCAATTAATTTTCTAAATTTTTTTTAAGAATTTCTTCTCAATATACAGCTATATTATCAATATTTTTTGAATAATAACATTGTATTATATGTTTTACTTTACCTTAATAAATATTTCATACGATGATTTTAAACTATTTAATTAATTAAAAACTATTTTTTTCAATTTCTTTTCGTAAATTTTTTTTGTCTGGTACTAAAAAACTGTTATTTCCCATGTCACGCTACCAGTTTAATTACAATAGGTATAATTTAAAATACAATTATTCAGTTCATACTATTTAAATTAATCACTAATCAGTGAATATTATTATTAATATTAGTTAATATATTTAAGGTTTTAAATACATTTAATTGAAAGTTCAAGTTGAAATTTTAAAATTGGCTGTCTTTTTTTCCCCGATATATCAGTATTTAAAATTTGAACAAATATCTTTAAAAATTATATTAAATTTTCCGAATATTATACAAAACCTTATGAAGAGATTTCAAACTTAAATTTTTAGTATCTTGAAGAAAAAAAGGGAATATGATAATGGGAAATATTTTATTATATTATTATTATGGAATTTTTCACTCTTTGATAACTACGTTTTATTTATTTATTTATTTATTTTTCATGAGAGATAATTAGTGTGGCTTTTTCGTTTTCTGCTTTCTGTCGGGTTTTTTTTCTCGTTTCTTAAATATGAATTAATAATTTAATAAAATTTCTTCTTGACTTCTTTACTATTTGCTTATATTTTTTTGTCTACTGCATCTTAAAGAACCTCAAATGTCAATGACAAGGAAAAATAAGCTAGTTTTACGACAAGTTTTAATTTTTACTTCCTTAAAACTAAAGGCATTGGAAATAATATTTTAAAACTGAAATACATGTTTATTTAAGCGAAGAAAGCCCCGTTCATATTCATAAATAATTATGTGGAAGCAATTAATAATTAATACCCACATTTACACTTGTAAGTCGTGTACTTGCTTTTAGGTACATCATACATAAAATCTCTTGCATTTATTTCTTTGAAAATTTGTAAAGCACTAAAAAACATAACATTCATTGAGTATAATTACAATTTTAAAAATGTAATTTAATAAACACAAAACTTAATTTTATCATTCAAATTTCCTGTAATTTTTATACAAGTATTGCTCCACATCTAAAATTTGTGAATATTTTTTTTAAAAAAAAAAAAAATGTTAATTGGATGAATTATAGCCTCATTTTATATTGGGGAAAATATAAGCTTTATGATGTAGTCAATTTTGAGGAAAGTTTACCAGAATTCTAAAAAACACATTTTTGAGAAAACGTAAATAAATATATTCTTCTCTGTGGTATGACACATTAATTTACAATTTTAAATTTCAATTCTATCTATCAAATTCTCAAATATAATGCATCCAATGATTCTACAAAGTAGCTTCTATTCTTTAACAAAAAAACTTGAACAATTTTTATGGCTCACTTACGTTAGTAATAACACTGTACTACCAAAACAAAATTAGTAATTTTTTATATATTTTTTTTATTTTCATTCATTCATCTACATAAATGTCAGCATTTTCTAGAATTTTTTTTATCTAATTAAAAAAAAATGCAGCAAAAAAATTGATATTTAAAATTTGCTTTTCGTACGCTTGATTCCTTTTTATTATATGATTGAAAAATCTAAAGAGTGAATTATTAATAACAAATCTGATTTCAAAAAAAAAAAAAAAAAAAAAAAAAAAAAAAAAAGTTTAAAAATATTTTTTTATTGAAAAAAAAAAATAATTAATTATAAAAAATTTATTTTTTTTAAAAAAAAAAAAAAAAAAAAACTCAAAATCACCAAGTTGTAACTTAATTTTGTATTCTAGATAAATAATAAGTGATTAATCCATTATTTTGTTCTTTGATCGATAAATGTCATAAATAAGGGTCAATCTATCAGACTAGAAATTTACATATTAAGGTTAAATTAATTATGCTAATTTAATTCATGCTATTTTTTTTTCTTACATGAAATTCCAACGTTCGTTACATTGAATGTTATTTTTATTTATATAGAGACATATTTCAATGGGTTTATTAATATTCTTTACCTTATTAATCATCAATATTACTAAAATTATTATACTTAAAGTTTATGTAACCTTAAAGAAAACAAGTGCGAGTAGTTTTTATCTTTTCAAAATAGTTAACAATTTTTATTGCCATTTAACATTAGCTCAAAAGCTTAAATTAATGATTTGCCAATGGTTTGAAACTAATGTGAATAAACTAATCTGGTGTATAAACCATTTTGATTAATTCTGATTGAATATCATAAACATCTATGGATAAAATTGATTTAAGGCTCTCGTCTACCGAGTATTTTGATTTTGAGAACGTATGAAATGTTAATCTCGTGGAATTTGTACTACCGTTCTCAAATATTTACTACATTACCTATTTGAATGCAAAAATAGTGCACCCGAAAGAGAAAAAGAAATAATGAAGGTTTCTGTGGAGATACATTTGCTCCTGACTTTTAGAAATACTTTCCGCTGTTTTAATGATTAATTTGTGGCTTTTCCTGTCTTTGAAAAATATTGTAAAATAGTAAAAGCAGACTCGCGTGTGAGTGTGATACGACTGTAATACAAAAGATACATGTGAAAATTAATCTCATTTAATTGATCGGATTTATGGCATAAAACACAAAATTTTCACTATATTTTCCACACTCGAAGATCTTTGGATTTCCTTCACTGATTTTCATTCTACGTCCTTTGACGCCCTGGCTTCTCTGTCTAATATTTAAGCAATCGTAATTTAATTTAAAATTCACATATGAAAAAATCAATAAAGAAAATGAAACATAATTAAATAATTAATTGATAAAGAACTAAATATGGGTATTACAACTGTGGAGAAAAATACTTCCAACATCTGTAGCTTAAAGAGTATCTAAAAGTTTTTGTTATTTTACAATTGAGTAACTGGGTCTGAGTCAGTATTAAAACTTTTAAACTAGATCTGTCTAAAAGCTTGTTCTCAAGCAATCTCTTTCCATTAAACATGGAGGCGTCTAATTTCTTCCTTTTAATGTAGTATCAAACTTCAAAATTTTCGATTTTTTTTTTTTGAAAAAAATTATGTTAGAACCTCGGTTTTTCTGAATATTTTAGTGCCAAAAGTTTAACGATACTATCAAAATTTTCAAAGTTATTCAGAAAAAACGAAACCTTGTTAAACTAATTATTATTATTATTCATTTTTATCAAAACAAGAAAATTTAGCTTGCATGCAGGATGTCTCAGAAAATATTACTCATATGAGTTAGAAATTTCATTCACGTGTTAAAAAGAAGTTTATTTATAACTTATGTATCACCGCATAGTTTAAAGATAAATTATTATCAGTAAAGTTTTTTTTATGATTTTTAATTAGATTTGTTTTTAAAATTCCCCTTTCTCTCTCTCTCTCTCTCTCTCTCTATATATATATATATATATATATAATATATATATATAACTTTCTAAGTAATTGAATAAAAACTTTTTTTTTCACCTTATTGTTTTGAAAGTATATAATACTTCAAAATTTAAAATTGAGCACTTTGCTACTAAACAAAATTACTTTTTAAAATTTTGATCGATGTTGTTCTTCGAAATCTTACGCGTGGTAAAATATAGATTTACATAATTTTTTAAAAAAAGGTTTTAAATCCATATTTCTTTAAAACTTCTTAAGATTTCTTTAAAATTACATGAAAATATTAAGAACATATATAAATATATTATATGATGAAAGCTTCAAGTTTCTTACTTGTTTCATTGGTAAATTATATTGGTTTGAGAAACAATGTTTCCTAATTTTAATGCAATAAGAACCTTCCATCATAAGCACACTTTGAATCTCATTCAAACTTTCCGATCTCTCTCTTTCCCTTTAAGCTTCAACTTCTATTAATTTCCTAATATTGCTGATCCCTCCATCCTCTTATCTGCTATCAAACTTCCACTCTCTCTTCCTCTTCAATTTGTATAACACAGTTTGTTTATATAATTCACAAGTGGAGGTTCTCCAATCAGTGTCATAGAAATGCCATTTGAAGGTAAATATGCGCGAGAACCCAATACACTCCTTGGAAGTTTGAGCTAAGTTATTCGAGAAAGTATCGCAAAGTCTCAATTATTATCAAGAAATAACCGAGATATCTAAATAAAATTTATTCTACATATTAATTGATCCTTATGTAAATAGTGTTGGAAATCACAATTGATAATGTAGATTTGCTTGGTTCCAGGAAGCCATGGATTGAAGCAATCCTCAGTATAGTAAAGTTTTCTTTATTACTAACCATTGATCCTCCTCTATTTTTGATCCATCTTCTAGTCAATCAATTATTATTTTTCTCCTATTTTTTTTCAAACGCTTAGATCCTAATTACATCTTGCTGGGCCTCAACATGACCATAACTGGCTCTTGCACCATTAGATATAAACTTCACTATCCCATTTGCTAATATGTTAAGAAAAAATAATAGAAACAGGAACTTAATTTTTATTCATTTTTTTTGAAAAAAAAAGACTGCTCTGAATAGCTGAATAGCTGTCGTCCAGAGTTATACTTTTCTCCAAGCGTTTCATAACCTTTCGAAGGCTATCATCGGAAAGTTCAGCAGATTAAATTTTATCTTCACCCGACAATGGGTTATCTGTTGCAACTGAAACTGAACAAGCTTTAACAGCTGTAATTTACAATATTACGTACACAAGGATCAATTCCTATGCCGAATACATTTTATCCCGAATTCTGGGTTACTTCTTGATAGTAATTGAAACTTTACAATACTTCCTCGTATTTTGCAACAACCATCACCTTCAAGCCTGTATTTTCCCTTGAGAGTTTTCTCAGATTATTTATTATCAATTATTTATTCCGGTATTTAATGACAGGCTTTTAATATAAGTTACTAATTTTTATGATTTTACGTCTGACTTGGGGCAAAACGACATATTTTGCGAGGTATATTGTAAATCGAGAAAACGTGTAAAAATCGGTGAGTGTATAAAGATGCAAAATGTGGAAAATCTATGTGTTGCTTTTTCAGTTAAGCTTAAGATTTACTTGTATACTGGTCTGGATATCAAACGAAGCATACAGACAGGACGATTCATTCATTTGATGAATCATTTAATTGTTTTGAAGACGAAGTTATCTGAGATCTTCGTGGAAAATGTCAACTGTTACAGTCACAACTTTCGTTGAGGTTTGAAAGAGCAAACGGAAGATATTTAGTCACATGAGTTTGAAAAAATACTGCACATTCAAAAGGCTGACGAAGTAAGGAGGACATTATATGCAAGCTGTAGTTTATACAATAGTTTAATTTTGTGATTCAGACGTATTATTGTTGCTTTTAAAAACAGAATTAGCTTTTTCATAGTCTTATCAAAAAATGTAATTCATAAATCAGAAATAATAACAGTCAGAAAGTATACTTTTCAAAACAAAACGTTACATCTATGCTGTCGTTTGACTAAATATTTCTGTAAGTAAGTGCATTTTCTTCATTTAAAATTATCACAGTTGTGATAATTTTTTTTATTTGATTATGTATTGAATCTATCTTATATTTTATGTGATTCATACTTCAAAAAAGACATTTTATAACGCCTTAAATTAACATGAATATTAAAACTATTAAAACACATTCGCGTTAGCTTTTAAGACTAGTTAAAGTAAAATCTAATGCAGATTTAAATATTTAAGAAAGGAATAGTTAAAAAGGAAATGATTTCTTTTTTTATATTGTTTTAAGTTTTATTTTACAAACTGTCAGCTTGAGATATATGCACGATAAGAATTCCATTTGAATTAATATGTTCAAATTGTAACAATTCCCTTCTAGCCATATAGAAATGAAGGTTTTCTATTTATTTTTGGTTAAAAGTGGAACATATTTTAAGATGTAAAGGTTTTATTATATTTTAAGTGGTTTATTTGAAACTTTCTATTTGAGCTTTCTCGATAAGTACACCACTTTAATTGTTGTTGTTCGTTCAAACTACAATAATTTTTTAAATAACAAACTAAAATTTTTAAGTAGGAAAAAATAACTGAACATTTCTTGCGAATTCAAATATTTATTGGAATTTTTTCTCTCTCGCACACACACTGATTTTATCAATTTTATCCTGCTTGCCCGTAATTAATTCCCCAAAAAAATGATAACAATAGCCTTTATAGTAAATATTTATTCATTTATAAAATATTTTCTTTGCAATTCTTATAGCTTTAGAATATGGTTATTTTTAAATCATCAAAATGAACTAAAGTTTATTTATACTATTTTTGTTTTTGAAACAAGTGGGTAAATAACTTTGATCATTTAACGCGATATTTTTAAGGATATAATGCCTTGAAGGAAAATTTCTGTTAAAAGGGGTCGAAGGCTAAAATGGTTACAAAACGCCAACGGAAAAATTATGTCTAGGAACTACCTAAATTCTTCGATCTCAGGCCACACGTCAAAAATTGAAGTCAATCTCGCCAACGCCCCGTGGTGCTGTCAATGTCCGCCAACAAAAACATCAACAACGTTTCTGCCGAAAGGCAAAATATTCGACTAAGACCCTCACTGTTCTATATTTTAAACCACATAGGTAAAAAGCTGTCTTCAACCACCAGCAAGTTAAAAAAAAAAAATGTTCTTGTTTTTCTTTGCCTTTCCATCCCGTATCAAACTGACACAGTTTCTACAAATGACCTTTAGAAAAAAAGAAAACATTTGGAGGGAAAAAAAATAATAAATTGTAATTTGAAAACGCCGCCTACTACTGAATGCACAGAAATCGCCAAAGGGTCTAGAAAATACCAGATCCTTCTTTTCACCTCTGTCTTTTTCTCCTCAAGCCGGTTTGAAGGTCAAGGGCTAAAAAGACTCGAGATTCCAGGCCTACTGAACTAGGCTTCACTGGTCTGGGAAGATATTTATTTTGTTTGTTTTCTTTTTCATCAAGGCCTATTTTCTACCGGAGATATGATACGTGGTGGGCAAAATAAAAGCTTTTAGGACATTGTATAAAGGACTAACATACCTGACTTCCTCAATTTCACTTCCTTATGTAGACTTATTCTATTTTTTTTCCAACATGGCGAACAAAAGCGATATTAAAATTTAAATGCAGATTAGTTTTCAGCGTTCATATGCTTCAGGTAATTCTCCATTATTTATTGCCAATCTTAAAGTTTCAAATTTGGGTTAAGAAAGATTTTGCGCTTCTTTCATACATGCGTATATAAGATTCTTTGAAATTTAAGAAAGTGCCATTGTTGGAAAAGTTAGAACATTCTCTTACATAAAAAAAAGAGAACATATTCTTGAAGATTCAATTTTAAAGAATTGTTCTATATCTGGATTTTTTTTTTTTTTTCAGATTCACAAAACGAAAAATTATTTTGGATAAATAAAGATATAAAATTAAATTTATTTATAATTTTGATTGGAAATTTAAGCTAAATTTTCATAGAATTATTCTTAATATGTCTTTTTTCCCCTCAAATATCGAGTACTTTTATTTATTTTAGTTCATTTTAATGATACCAAATTTTTCTCTAAAAAGGAAAAAAAAAAAAAAAATATCTGCTAAAACATTATTGTGTTAATTCTTTGTATACTCATTTATTAATTCCATCAAAGGAAGTATTTAAGAAAAGAAGTTTAAAGTACAAATAGCTTAACGAAAACTGTTTAAACTAAAGAAAAATACACAGAAATCAATGTGTTGGTGACAAAATGAACATACACAAAACAGTATTTACCTAAATCAAACTATTTATGATTAACTATATACATTATCAAGTTTAAGCTGCACTGAACGGTGATAATGATTTTCTGGATGTAAAGTTATTTTTTAAATTTAATCTTTTAAATATCTGAAATTGGCAGACCAATTTAATACCGCTTACTTACCAAATTTCAAAAAGAAATAATCTTTCTAAAATTTAAAATAAATTTGCAAAATAGACTAATAGTTTCCCCTTTTCTTGTGAATTACGTTTTGTTTGAAGTGCATTTTAAATAGAAAAACAAGAAATTGAAAGACTGAATGATTTAATTAGTACTAATATTTTTTTTCTCTCCTTATACTTTTAATCGAAGCTCTTTAATCTAAGAAAATAAACACTACAAAAGATAAAACAAAAAAGATAACTTTGATAGTTTTATTCACACATTTAATTAAATTGAATTTACGTTAATTTTTGCCGAGCAATGAAGAGACAGAATTATAACAATGTACGTCAAGATTACATACATAGATAAATTTAGCCACATTCCTTTTAGACAAAATTGAAGGTCTTTGTTTAGAACACTGTAAAAAGGAGATTTTTTTCAAACCTACTTTAGTGCGTCTGGAAATTTTTTAAAAAGCTTCTCATTCAATTCCCTTTATAGTCCTTCTGCTTAACCATAATTCTGTGAATAGAAATACATCACAGTATCTTTGTTGAACAACACTAATGACTAGAAAGGGAATTTTTTTACGTCTTGGTCTAGTGGCTTTCATCACAAAGCCAACTTTTTTTGTATTCGAACAACTCAAAGATGTATTGTCTTATTCACATAATCTTTAATCTTTGTGCATAGAGACTGTTTGAAGTTTCTTCAACTTCAGTTTTCAAATTCTTCAAATCTGTAATGAAATCCTTCAAATTTGAAATTGATGTCATCAACTAAAAATTTCATTTTACAATAAGATTCTTCAAAGAATGAAATGGGTTACTAAGAAAATAAAATAATAAAACATACTTTTTTTAAGAAATAAAATTACCTATTTATTATTTATGTAAAATAGCCTTCATAAGCTCGATATTTTCTTGATTGTGTTAGTTAATTTCACTTATTATTGTTGTTTAAGTATACTTTATGAGAAACATTGTTGGCAACAAATGTATATTTTAGAGCAATTTGGGACAGTTAAGGTATGTGCCTATCTTCGGAGTACTTTTTTTTTAAAGAAATTTCAGTGGAACCCTTATATTTTTGGTTACAATGGTCTATAAAATTGTAAATTCAAAAGTCATTTTAATGAACTTTTTTATTTTTAAAATTTTGGCCATATTTGTTTGAAATTTAGTAAAATGTGACATTTACGCTTAAGTTCGTGTAACCAATTCATATTAATATATTTCACTTTTTATTTCAATAATATACATATATCTGTGTTGTGAAGCAGAAAAAAATACAGTTATCCATTAAACTTACTGAGTTATACCCAAACTTATAAACACAACATGATTTTACAAAAAAAAAAAAAAAATGTCACTTTTTTAAATAAAAATAGCTCCAAAATAAATAGTTATATACTTAAAAGCTATGTTTGAAGTTAAAAACATACCTAGAGATGTACAGAATATTGTGGTAAAATTTCGCTTGAATATATGAAATACTTTTTAAGAAATGAGATTCCTCGTTATAAAAAAAAATTAAAATTGCAGTTTTCAAGAAAATGCATATAAAGATTTTAACGTTTCTGAAAAATTTAAATACTTACATTAATGCATTATCTAATTACCCTAGATAAAATGCAAGCTATTTTTGAAATTGTAAATATTCGGGCTTTAATAAAAAGTGATAAAAAAGATTTTCGAAAATTTTCACAAAAACGGTGATTTTTGGATAGGCACATGTCTTAAGGATTACAATTTCATTAGCTCTTAATAATGTGTCCTTAGTGAAGTGAATAATAAATTAAAATAACTTTTTATTAGTAATTTCTGTCTTAGATTTGCTAAAATTAAATTCTGGATTTATACCTGATATGGCAACTAATATATAAAATTATTTATTTTATTACTTAAGAAAATATCTATATTAAGATATTAAATCTAGCAAATCTTTCGTTAAGGAAGAAATTCTTAAATTAAAGAATTAAATCTAGGAATGAATTCTTAATCATATAAGCAATCATTGCTAGCAACAATGGTTAATAACTCATTCCTCTTTGCTTTACTTGATAAGATTTTATAACCCTCCCCCCTCATCCCATATTACATTCCAGATAAAGAGGAAGTAAAATTCATACTAATATTTTTTATAAGTAAGAAAGAGAAATTAGGCATTTCCTGTCGAGTTTTTCATTTTACGCTAGTAAAATTAATAAAAAACAAAATTAAGCTAAAAGTTACGATTTTTATAAAATAATGCACAGAAGATTGATATATTAGTGATGAAAATGACGATAAAACGATAGGAATCATTCATAACCCCTCCGAATCCCCCTAAAATCCATTTTATGGCTCCCAATAGAATTTGCCCATTAAGGAAATTGATTCGTCTTTACACAGATAAACTCTAATTAATCTTGTCAAGAAAGGAATATCGATGATCACTCAAGAGGACTGAATCGTTATCGTCATTTTAAAATAAAATAAAATGACAGGTAAAATAGTGAATAAAATGGCCTGCTATATACTTCCCACATGATTTCATTAAAATCATGTGGGAAGTATATTGTAGGTTTTCGATGATTATAAGAGGTATGATGATGCAATTCTTGGATAGACTTCCCTTCTCGTGTATATACATACGCATTTGAAATAATTTATTTATCATTTTTATTTTGAGATTTTATTTAAACCTTCATTTGAGGAATTAAGTGAAAATAAGTGAAAATTCCTTTTCTAATTTTTTAACACACTTTTACATACATGGTGTTTCGAAACTCATGGACAAAATTTTAAGAGGTAATAGAAAACATCTAAACAAGCAATTTTCACCGTACAATGTATAGGCGGAGAGCAAGCGGCGAACCATTAGACGGCGTTGTAATGGAAAGCATAAAATTCGAATTTTCTTGCCCATCGTCATTTAAATCATGGATTTAAGAAGCTATGGCCTTTCCTTGATTTCTGAACGTCGCCATATTTCTTGAAATTCACGGTAGAAATGACGATGTGTAAGAAAACTCGCGCTTTATGCTTTCCATTACAGCGCCGTTTAATGGTTCATCGCTTGCTCTCCGCCATTTCATTGTATGCTGAAAATAGCTTATTTAGATGTTTTCTATTAACCCCTTAAATTTTTGTCCATGAGTTACGTAACATCCTGTATAAGAAGGTGCTTATGTGTTAAGGAGTATAAAATTTTATATCATAAAAAGCAACAAAGCTGAAAGCAAGAATTTCAGATAAAGAAAATTAAAGTACTGTCATATTGTTTTTTTATCCATGGCGTACTCAATTTAAATATAAAATTCGATTCTGTAATTTCTGTACCTAAAAAAACACTAAATATTTATCTATGTAAGGCAGTTTTCGAAAGATGAGAGATCTTATTGAAATATTAGGGACATTTAGTTCACAAGTATCTAGTTATTCCGTATTATGATAACAGATTCTGTTAGCATAAAAATTATAAATATTATTTAAAATTTAAATTAATACCTCAGGCTAAATTACACTTTAAAAATTAAACTCTGTAGAAGTGGTCATAGAAACATTTATTTTTTTTAAGTAGCTTAATCTGTGTCGGTTTCGAACTATGTTGAAAAAAATTATTTGATACTTAATTTTTTTAGAATGTGGTACTCATTTATTTCTGCATAATTTATGAATCTGCATTCCAAAAGTAAAGTATTCTATCTCTCTTCATTATTTTATTGGATTGATGAAAGGCGACAATCCTTAGATTTCTCTTTTTTTACAGTATCCGTTTAAACTAAAAAAAATAAATAAAACCCTTATTAATTACATTAATTGAATTAAACTATTTTTAATTGACATACAAATCACTCATATAAGTCAACATACTGACTCAATTTTAAAGTGTAATTCGAAACAGTTGTACCACGAAATATGCTTGACACCGAATTGTTTTCATAAAAAATTTCTTCCTGACAAATCTTTATTGGAGTAAAAGCTGCATTATCTCTAGAAAGAATATGAAAAGCACAAAATATAACTACCACACAAAAGTAGGAAAATGATCCTTCATTTTTGGGTTTCAGAAGTATAGGATATACATCCGGAATATGTCTCTAATCAAACTTTATTATAATTTCTTCCCCATAGAATTAACACCTCTTTACATCAAAACACTTCAGATATTTTCTTGAAAAATGGAATACCATAAACCTCCTCCATTCCCTCATTAATATTAGAGACAATCATCTGGGCGTCTGTTCTAAAATCATCCATTTACGGAAACAATAGCCAACTCTCTACTGCCAATACTGAAAGGTGATAGACAAAAGTGTTTTGATCTGTATTTTATTCAGGGCATCTCGAAATTATAGGGTTAGGAAAAAGACCTGGATACCATCGAGGGACGAGGCAGCTTCCTGTTATCGGTGATCTGGTTTTGGTATAAGGACTGGAGGGAGTGACTGTCGGGTCTTCCTTGACCCTTTCTTCTTGATTTGATTACCCGTTCCTATTAAGGATGTTGCCTACTTCAGAAGTGTGTGGTATGTGGCAAAGACAGCTGCCCGCAAGCGCGTGTGTCTATGTAAAAATAAACTATGTAGCTTAATTAAATTGCTTTCAGATTGTTTCCCCTATATTTGTTCGACCCCATGGTAATGAATATGTCTGTTTATTGATTGTCAGAAATGGCGTGACATGCCTTTGTTCGCAAGGAAGAAATATTGGTAAGGTTATGAGCAGACACGATTAAGATTGACAGGAGAGAGACTATAGATTTATAAATAAATGACACATTATAGAATTAACAGAGAGTTTTTTTCTTATAAGAAATATTTTGACTTAATTTAAGGGGACACAGTGCCCGTGTGCAATTATTTGTATAATTGTATAACGGGCACTCTTTTATAAATTTTATAAATACTTTTATAAACTTTATAAATACTTTTATAAACTATATAAATACTTTTATAAACTTTATAAATACTTTTGTAAACTTTATAAATACTTTTATAAACTTTATAAATACTTTTATAAACTTTATAAATACTTTTTATAAACTTTATAAATACTTTTATAAACTTTATAAATATTTATATAAACTTTTTTCATATTTATATGAAAAAAGTTTATATTTACCACATCTTAACACAAAAACAAAATGCGCACTTGAAGGAAAAAAAAATTATTTTCGAACAAAAAGTTATTTAAAATTTTAATTTTTTAAACATATTTCACTATTTTCAAATTCCTACTCTACTTCTACAAATTTTAATAATATTAAACAATTTTTTTTCTCAATTTCTTAAAAAGGTTTCTTACAATTCTGTGCATAGACTCCGTTTCATTAGTGTCATTTATAATTTTATAAATTTTTCTTCTATAAAACATTACGAAAGACATTAAAAAATAGTTATATTTAAATTTGCAGATTTTTAAAAAAAATAACTATTTGTCTAAATCATTATTACATGCACAGAATTATCCCACGTATTATATAAAACAACCAGAAAAGGTTTCAAAACTTTATATTTATAACAAAAAAAGCTCTTGGTATTTTAATTACATGACTGTCATGAAAATTTTTAAAATGTTGAGAAAATTGTTTCACCAGTTCTTTAATCAATTATTGGTTAAGACTTTTGAGCTAATTTCATTAATTGGATCACGTTTCAGAGTAAATTCATGCAAGTTTATACACAAAAATTTGTTTTTCAACACCAAAAGAACGTCTTCATATTTAAATAATTTATTTATCATTTCATATGAAATTTTATACGCAAGGATATTTGTTTATCAAAAATATATGAGTAAAATTAACGAAATTCTTAACAATTGTTTGATCAGTTTTTAATCCATTTATGAATCAAAATTTTCTAACTAATTTCGTTGAACCTTTCATATTTCAGCTTAAATACATTCGTGTTTATACACAAAAATTTGTTTTCCAAATACTGAGCAAACTCCCCGATATTTTTTATTAACTTATCATTTGATATGAAATTTTACACGCATTAATATTTGTTTATTAAATATTGTGAAATTTTTACAACAATCTGAAATTTCAAGCGAATTCTGCAGCTCGAATATCATGCAACAAATATCTGTTCAGATTACAGGTGCCTGCATTTTCAGAATTACGAACAAAAATCGTATTTTTTCCCCTTTCTATTGCCAAAGAGGTGTACAATAAATGGCTGGAATTTAAAAATGCGAGCTACGGTCAAGTCACTACTTATCACTCGAAAAATGACTTTCAGTTTTAACTTCCATATTATAATTTCTAATATGTACCTTGGCAATACATTAGAACAGTGGCTCTAAACTTTCCCTCATAAATGTTCCTCGGATAAGAATTTGGATCTGATATTCCCTTTGATAACGAACAAATGTCTAACGTACCTTTGAAACACGATGGCCAATAACAACTCTTAATCAAAAAATATTTTTAAGCTGTTGATTTTTTCATTAGTTTGGATATTTCTACATTGGCTGTTAAAATAATTTGAATAAAAAAGTTCTATTCAAAGTTTGAAAAGAATAGATTTAGCCACCCAAGGAGCGCTTTTTTTTCATACTAATTATTATAAAATTACTCAATTAAATATAAGAATTAAAGTAAACGATGAAATATCGAGAAATGGACAACATTAAGCTTTTCAGATTTTAAATTAAAGGAAACGATAAATTATTAAATTGAATATATTTAAACTAGATGTAATTAAAATTGAAGCAAATGATAACAAATTGAAAAGTGATCTGGTTCGACAAAAGTGAAACAACTAAAACAATAGCCCCTAGGATGGCTAATAAAACAAAGGCATTAAATCGTTTAAAAGTTGTAGTAGCTTCATAGTCGTTACGTCTTTTGATCGAACCAATTTTCTTTAAACTTTCTTTATTTTTAGATATTCTTTGTAACTGCAAAGAAAACGCGGAATATTCTTTTTACTGAGAATGAAATGAAAGTAAAACGAACAAGAAGAAATTTTTAATATTATTTTATTATTATAAAATATGAATAATAGTTATTAGCTATTTAAAAATAATAAATACTTTTTCTTTCTGAGTCCTCATCAATAAGAAGTTGGTTTTTCTATTCAGAAAAGTTTATTTTCATTTGAAGAATGAGTCATTTATTTATGATTAAAACTCCTAACGATAAACGCAGTCAATACAAATTAACTTCCTACGTTATTCTAAAGTAAACTGCTGTAACAGCTATTCGCTATAGAGATAGCTGACTCCATTTCTGGAAAGTTAGTTGTTTACTGTTTATTATTTCCCTAAAATGAATCTTTAGATTTTTATGGAAGAAATTTTATGTGTATGATTTAATGGTTGTTATAAAAGATCTTGTAACTTCCCGATATTACTTTCTCCCGTTGCCTTTATAAATTATTTAAATAGTCCCGAATAAATAGTCAAATGAATAGAAAGTCAGACTGTGATAATAATAAAGTTATTTTATTCTTATCTCTATGAATAATCAAAATTCAATCCCTACCCAACTATTTCCATAGAAAAAATCTCTATACGAATCCGATTCTGAAGATTAATGTTAAAAAAGATTTTTTTTTTATCTTACGGAACCAATCAGGATCGAGTCCTTAGAGAACTTATAAAGATGAGAGCCTGATTCACTGACGCTATACAGTTTCTTCTTGTCTGTAATCTTATGGGGAAGCAGTGTGTTGATAAAACTGTCAATTCCCCATAATTTCATTTCAGAAGGGTGCGGAATGCCAGCAACTTTTCTGTCGTTCCGGAGAGCTGTTACATTAACATTTCACTTTAGCCATTAAATTAATTAGTTACATTAAATTAATTAGCCACACCGAAAACTTAAAAGAAACTTCAAATGTTGGAGCTTTTAAATAATACTTATTTTAATGTAAACAGAAACATCTCCAATCATTACAACAGTAGACATCATTACAACAGTAGACTGATTCTAAAATTTATAGAACAACACATAATAATGTTTTTGTTGCCAATCGCACAGGAGCAAATCTGTTCCATAATCATTTAAGCAAACGATTTTTTCGTAATATTTACTCTTGTCCTTTTTGAGAGACAAAGAACCACTCATTTATCTCAAACTTAACATTTACAAATTTAAAACTTAAGTGAGTGGAGAAAAGATCGTCTGCTCCTTTTCTTCAATTCTCCTTACAGCTCCGCAGTCAAAATGACGTCGAAAAATGACTCAGGAAGTCGCCACAATCTTACCACTCCTACATTTGTCTATGTATTCACTAATCCTTCCTTTAAAAGCTCATACTCTTCCTCCTCTAACTAAACTGCCAACCATCACATTAAGAACTTCACTGCATAAAAAAGGAATCTAATCATTTATGTGTTCTCTACATTTTAATAATTATAATCTAATCTACTTCACTTCCCATACATCTGGAAAGATCTTTAATTAAAACAACATCATTTAAAGTCTCAAATTGTTAAATTAAGGAGGAACGCGACGGTGTAACAACAGTGAAGATTTTTCATTGTGGAGTTTACTTGGAACTCCTTTCAGGTCTTTCATATACCCCAAGAGAGGGGCTTATTTCAATTTGTAAGCCATTTCACTGTAGTAAATTTGAAGTGTTGGTTGATTGTTTTATTAACGTTTTACTAGAAGCAACACGAGGGCTATTGTCAACTGATCTCATATTTTTGAACCTCGTCAAGTGACGAGGACGACACCTGAGCTGGCACCTCTCTCTCCTAGCTTCCACACCACGTAATTTTGAGCCACGGCTGTTTTAACATGCTTCAGCCCCAGCTACATGGCGGGTCATCAGGGCTCGAATCCATGACTCGACGAAAACCACCAGTTGAGAGTCCGTGGCCATGAACGCTAGGCTACCGCGGCCACAAATTTGAGGCATAACATCCCCTTTACTTCATATAATGTTTCTGATAGACTAATCTCGAACTGTTAACCCTATGCATAAGTTTTATTAATGCTAATAAGGCTTATGCACAGGGTTAACAGTTCCAAATATATCCATCAAGTGTTGATTTAATGTCTATTGTACATTAAATCAACACTTGATGGATATATTTGGCTTCTTAAGATTTATTTTTAGAGTGTGAAACAATTTTATAATTAAATACCTAAATGTGTTTGAATTTTTTTTTTCTAAAAGAGATTAAAACTAATTTAATTAAATAACGACTTATTTATTGAAATTAATTAAATAATAACTTATTTCATTTCAGTCAAGATTAACTTCAGGTGTATTAAAATTTAAGTTAGTATACATAATATTGCAATGTTAATTTTTTAAGATTTCTAAGAGTTTTTGAAGCTTTAAAAATGTTTTATGAAAAATAATTCTCCTTTCAATAAAGTTTTTCTCCACCAAAACTAACCACACACTTTTCCCCAATAATATCTACCACGTACAATAAAATATTTACAAAAATAAAAAGAATTTCCAGAACTCTGAGACCTCATATACGATTTTTAGCATTTTTTACTCAACAATATTAGACCAATAATTAGAAAATAATGATATTACAAAATTTATTATCGCCTTGATTATTACATGTAATACACTCACAGGTATAATATATATTATATAAAATAAGGTATGGTAATTAAATCACATGACTGACACTGTAAGACATTTTAATTTGCTGTCATACATATTTACTTATTATCACCTTCAATAGACACCCCCTCCTCAATCCCTACAAAGCTCCATGTCATAATTTTGTATTTTCTTTCTTTTTATTATATGTGGTGTGCCACAGTCGCGGACTTATGGCCGGCGTTGTTTTCGTCGAGTCGCGGATTCAAGACCTGATGCCACTAGAGACCCGCTGTGTAGTGGGACTGATGCATGTTAAATCTGCAAGGCCTCCTGTTGGCATGATGTAGAAATTTGGAGAGGGATGTACCAGCTACGGTATCGTGCTTGTCACTTGACTGAGATTCAAAATTACGAGGGCCGTCGTTAATAGCTTTCTGTTGCTCCTCAGTGCGACATTAATACAAGGTATAGCTATTGAATAACGAGACTGACTCTATGAAATATTTTAGTTTGTTGTCGTACATATTTACTTATTATCACCTTCACTATACACCCCTCCTCTTTCTCTACAATGCTCCATGCGAATCTTTCATTGTTCGAAATAGTGCTGGAAGTCTCCTTCTATCAACTCCTTCAGGACGCGTGCTGCTTTCTCTTTCACAGCTTCAGTGACTCAAATCTTGTTCCTTTTAATACAGATTTCACCTTAGGAAGCAAATAGAAGTCACATGGCACAAGATCCGGCGAATAAGGCGAATGGTCTAACACTGGGATGTTGTACTTGGCTAGAAACCTCTTGACAAACAATGTGGAATGAGCCGGCACATTGTTTTCATAGAAAAATTTGCCTTATGGATTCTTTGTCAATTTCTACAATCTCGGTAATCGTACGAATACTTAACCAACGGTCAGATCGAACCAGGTTATCGATTTATTCGATATTGTCATCCGTTTTTGACGTGAAGGATGACCCTGGCGTGAATCCTCTTCAACATCCCTTCAGCCATCTTGAAAACACTTGAACCACTTAAAAATACTTGCACGCGATAAACATTCATTGTAATACATTTTCAATATAAGTTTCTGTAGCATTTTCTCCATGTGAAATTTCACAAAAATTCGTTCCTTTATAGTTACACACAACATTTTTCCCGCGAAAAAAAAATTCTTATGGAACGAAAGCTATAGGTATACAGATTTGCTTATACAAACAAGAGGGCACTGCATTTGAAAGAGAAGACTTAACATTAAACAGCTATCTGACCCTGGCGTTTGGTGCATGCGTATTCCTTCTGTAGCAGCGTTAGTCTCGTTATTTGATAGCCACACATCGTATATTATACTACAATAGTATCTCTTGTAAGAGACACCTCCGAATAAGGGACATCTCTATTTAAGGGACAGTTCTTTTGGTCCGGGTCTCTGTGCATTATATGTATTTATCTCTTATAAGGGACACATCAATTTTAAGGACAAAATGTCTGGTTCGGTGGGTATCCCTCATTGACAGGCACTACTGTATAAGTTATTCTCTTTTTATTCGGTTATTAATGAAATTAGCGCTTGAAATAATATGAAAAAAACAATTTCATAATTAAAGCCAAATTACAATAGTTAAATAATAAGGTAAGATTTTAAAATGATTTTTTTTAATTTTAAAACTTGACACTTGCAAGAGCTAAACTACATTTATAAGCTCTTGGTATAAACTTAAAGTGTTTCCTTGTTATTTCAAAAGTCTGTCCGCTAGGCAGACTTTGTGTAAATTGCTGATTCAGAAATTCTGAAAAACAAACTAGAACAATATTACAATCCAATTACTGACATAGAAACGGCCACATGAGTAATGATCCGCTAACAATACTGAAGACTCATTTTAATCTAAACTAATCAAAATACTTTTTTGACTTATTTATCCTAACTGAAAATTAAACACACAAAAAAGGTACTATGGATTCATGAAATAACTATCTCTTCAAGCTTTCTAAATTCAAAATATTTCCTGTTATAAGTAAAATGCGTTCATACGTTAACTTTTTTGTATCTGTCATAGATTACACGTATTCAATCCATTTGTCAATTTCTCTGCCATTGTTTTGCAAAAAAATGTACAATTTGTAGAACATTTGTTACACTGACGGGACAATTTATTCTTTTCCGGCAAGAGAGAAAGCTTTAGACGGAGAATCTTTTTCATCCATCACTGGAAACGATACAATAGTATTCTAGCGTAGCTTTCTGCAGTTCTTTCATTACTTCTGTAAATTCTTTTCTCATAGTTTGAACTAAATCAAGGGGACTCAAAACAGGTTATTCAAATGATTCATTAGATTTCAATGTTCCATATTTTCAGAAATAAACGACACAGAATGATACATAATACATAAATACAAAGGAAAACTGGAGATTTTGTAAGCCTTCATGTGTTCTTCGTGAAGCTATTTCACACAAGCTGTTTTTGAAGCTTTCACATAACTATCTCATAATCGGATCGGTCCTAGTGGACCAGATGACTTGGTGTTATACGGTGGCCACCTAAGTCACTTGATATGCCATTCCCTTGTCTATCATATGATATGCGTTTGGCAGGAATTTACGTATCGAATTGACACTGTACGTGTAACTAAAGGAAGTTATATAGAACGTGTGCAAAAAAAACCTTCCACAGTTTTCCTTTGTATTCATGCATTATTTATCATTCTGCTTCATTTATTTTTGAAAAATATGGAATTTTGAAATCGTATGAATCATTTTGAATACCCCTTGTAACGTTTCCCTATAATTTGTTTCTGCAGTTGTTATTTCTAAGTTAAGCAGTCAAGTTGAAAGGAAAGAAATGGTGGATTAATATTAAAGTAGCTTATTAATATTCCCCAAGATATGAATGTTTATGCGGAATCACACACTCTCTCAGTCTAATAATCCTAAATGCACTTGAATAATAACTTGGAATAATAATCTAAAATTCAGTTTACTAATTAACTCGGGTTCGAGTAAGTAATATCATTAAGATTGTGACATCCTTCCTGCATTATTTAATTCTACCGACATTTTTCAGTCTAATTAAATAGCAAATAATTACTGGACTCTAATTTAAGATACGTAAGAAATACTTTATCAAGCACTAAAGAATATATACGGTCGCTTTCTCTCGAATCCCATTGAACACGCCAATCCTAGAGTATAATCTAACACTAAAAGATTAACTGCGAAGCTTCAACACAAATTACAAAATACTTATCAGCCTGTCGTTATCCCGTTTCTCCCTTCATTTTCCTTTCAATTCCATTTCATTTATATATCACTGTCTCTAATTCAATTCACTGCACTTTATATTTTCAACTTATTTGCGTAATCACCTGTCATTTGGGTTGGGAAGAAATTATAATTTTAAGCAATTCAAATTACTACCAAGTCCCCGAGGTTAGTGAAGAGAAAATCGCGAATAGATCAATGACACAAGATTGAAGGTTCGAGAGGGAAATCTGACTTCATCCAATACAATCTCACCTCACAAATTATCCTTAAACAAAAACTGTCGATCGATAATCATTTGTTACACGGAAATTTCTATCATACGCCAACTACCGACTACTCACACTCTTATTCAAATCTTCACCACTCTTTTGTATCACCTTAAATCCATTAGTTAAACTCCTTACCTTTTATCTAATCTGAGTACATCACGTTTCATTTTATTGGAAAGGAGTTGGAGATGTAAGCAATATCATGAAGTATACCCAATTCTGTTAGTTGGAAGAGAAATCGGGAATAGCCCAACAACCCAATCACCACTGTAAGCACTTTTTATAAAGTATTAAAAAGAAAATTTTATTCTTTATTCATTTTCCTTTCACCATATTTAAATACATATAAATTATGCATTTCAAAAATTTAAAGAAAATCTTTATTTTATAATAGAGAAACACTTAAAATTTTAATATTTTTCAAAATACTTCAATATTTTAAAATTTCTACTAATTCTGCAAATTTTAATATTATGAGAAAAAAAATCCTTCACTTTCTTAGAGGTATTTCTCACAATTCTCTGCGATGTGCTTAGTTCTATCAGTTTATTTATTTTTACTTTTTTTTTTTGTCAGACACTACAAAATTCCGTGAAAAAAATAGCTATATCTGATTTTGTGATTTGAAATATTTATTTTTGAATCCGTTTCCTAGGCACAGATTTGTCAAACATAATTATAAAAACAACCAGAAAAAAGTTTCAAAACTTTGTATTAATTTCTAAAAATACTTTAATATTTTAAATTACATGACCGTTTTGAAATTTTAAAACTGAGAAAATGCAACTTAAAGTTTTAAAGGCAATGCAAAGATTTAGTTCACTGTTAACGAAAACAAATAATTCACGAAATAATATATCTAGACCTATACAATTTTGTTCATATATTTAGAAAAGTTGTACAATTAAAATAAGTTTTCTAAAAGTAGAATTTCTGATTTCAAATGCTGCTACATTGTGTATCATACTATCTTTGTTAAAACAAGTAATATAAAAAAAAATTTAGACAATTCCTACTTAGGTCAACAAAGAAAAATTTTGTTTTAGTTTACTTTTTATTAAATAATTACCATTAATATAAACGTGTGTATACATATGACCGAATCACAATATTAAGTGGCAAAAGAAATTTTTTTCCAGCGATCTACTCACTTCGTCACTGACGGTATTTATTCCTAAATTTATATCCTGCTAAATATCTTATATAAGTGAAATTTTTTTTCTCCCAAATCAAAACTAAAATTAATTATTTGAAAATCAATTAAAAAAAATCTTATGCTTCGACCCGAAGGCATGAAGTTTCTACGCCGACGTTCTACCAACTTTGCCATTACAAGACAAATGACATAGCAGAAGCATTGGCTTGTTTCTTAATTCATCTGGTAAATTGAATAATTTGAATGCAGTTTAGCGCAACCACCCTTGGCGACAGGAATTATTTGGTGGTATTTTGCTAAAAGGCTTGTGGCTACCCTGTTCCGCTTCGCGGATTTAATGTGCAGCCAAAAAAAATTGCCATGTTTGGCATTTTTTGAAATCGCGCCTAATGGGTGGGCTAAATTGCATTTTTACCAATTAAATTTAATTAAATGAGTTAATGTTTGAAAAAACTGTATGAACATCATGAGTCATCCACTACAAGTTTAAAAAAATGTATTTGAACTTGAATGGATGAATAAAAAATATTTTATTAACGATTGAAAATTTGTACAAGATATATATAGGAGAGTGTGAACTAATAGATGGAGTGTAATTAACTGAAAGGATCTGGTCGTGAGGTAGTGGTCTGCACTGTTTCCGCTAAGTGGCTGGTTCGAGTTCTGATTCCACTAAAGAGAGAACGTGTAGCAGGGTTGATACACGGTAGGTATGTCTAGGCTTCAAGTCCTCACGGTGGTGTGGTATGGAAATTTAGAGAGTAGAACGCCAGCTCAGCTGTCATCCTAGCTGTCACTAAACCAAGGTTCAAACTTACGACATTCCGTCACGAATAGTCGTCACGTTGCTTCTTAGAGCGATATTCATCAATAAATAAATTGTAAACAAAATAACCTTCGGATTGATTGCTTGTTTATTAACATCGCTCTTAGAAGAATCGCATGACGGTGACTATTATAAAGTTAGTAGGATTACGAATCTCCAACAAACTGCTCCATCTCGATTCATTCCACTCGTAGTCATTCTATTTAATCTATGTTATCACCTTTCTCCTTTTCAGTTTGCCGTCTCTCTTGTTGACTTCATGGAGAAAAAGCAAAACAGGAAATTTTAGAAAATGCAGTTCTATACACTTCCTACCTATTTTAATAAACCTCAGAAGCAAATGTGTGCTCAATGAAAGAAGTATGACTGATAAAATTGATTAAAATGGTAAAAATGAACATAATAAAAACAACTTCACACAGTTAAGCACAGTCCTCTTCGAGAAAAAAAGCCATCTTCTTATTTTAAACTTAATATGAGTTTTCGTTTTCCTCCAAATAGCAGTATATATGCTCTTTCATATACTTGGCTTAGTATTCAACTTAATATCAAATTCGAGATTATTTATAAAATGTATAATTCCTATGTTTTTGGAAATAAGTTTCCGAACAAAAATTTGCCTTTCATCTTTATTATACTATATACCCTTTCCTACATTAAAGAGATTTCCTAGTTGTAGAACAGGATAGGAGTGTTTTAGTGATTTTTAACTCTAAGAAGTTTTAATACTCAATTAATTCTCGTTTCTTTTTGAAAAATATTGATACGGAAGGATCCGACTTTATTTTTTAAGGTAATTGAGGCGTCTTCGTCAAGAAAAAATGAGTTTATTTTAAGCCGAGATAAAATAATCCTCACTTTTTAAAATAATATAATTGGAAGTTATTGGTTGATGGGTTAAATTAATGGAGCTCTAGACACAATACGAGGGCTATTAGCGACGGACCTCGTAATTTTAAACCTCGGTCAAGTGACGAGGATGGCACCTGAGATGGCATCCACCCCTCTCCTGACTACTACACCTCGTCAACGGATGACTTTGAGCTTCGAAAGATTTAACGTGCATCGACCCCGACTACTAGGTAGATCTTTAGTGGCATCAAAGCTCAATCTCAAAGAAAAATCTCAGGCCGTGAATCCGCAACTGTGACCACAAAGTTACGCCAGTGGAAGTCATGTTTTGACATCTGCATTTATGTGTATGTTTATGCGAAGAAAATCACATTTATAATTATGCATGAGCTATTAATAATCAATTGCTAGATTAATATTTGTAAGGCATGTACCTACCTTTAGGTAAATCCTGCATATAACCAGTGACGTAGCATCGGGGGGATATGGCGGCTCTAACCCCCTCATAAGGATTGCTATATACCGAAATTTTAAAACTAAAACTTTTTTTGCGCTAAAATTTTTTTAAAAAAAAATTTTCAGATTTTTTTTTTCCTTCAAAATTCCGTACTCCACGTGCACCTTATTTTCACCTTGAAAATAAACAAGGAAATTTGAAATTTATTTTAAGATATGAATTGAAGTAAGAAGAAACCCCGTCCCCATGAAAAATTCTCCCTACGCTTAAGCGAATTAAATAATAAGCATTTTCATTCCTCTCATTAAGACTAATAAAGAACATCACAAAATTTTGTGAAGGTGTTATTAGTCTGCAATTATCTACATTATTGTAATAATTATGTTTTTCAAAAACATTGCAGTAAATACTGTAATACATAAATTAATACTTCAATAATAATTTATGTATCATGTTAATAATAAAAAACATGAATTTTATTTATAATAAACACACAAATTAACATCTCTCAAGTAACAAACTTAAATTATCTATTGTTCGTGTGTATATCTAATCTATTTGCCTTCCTCCACACAAAATGAGATTCAGATTTAGTTCTTCAAATCTTCAGTCTAATAACTTTCTATATTTTTCAGAACTTTGCATGGTACATTGTGAAATCGTAAACATATTATTAGAAACACTTACTTTAATTGAAGAAACAATAGCTAAAACATACTTCAATATTTTAGCGTTAAAATCACACAGCCACTTATTGAGCCACTTATTACCTTTTGTTCAAAACAACTTTAGAATCTGTTTATTAACACTAAAAGTATTCTAAAAGAACAAACACATTTTTTAAATCTCTCATTAATATCAATAAAACCATTTTGTTCTAAACTGTACAGTTAGCAAGAGTATATACAAAGTTTTCATTAAAATTAAAATGTTACGTCGGTAATTAAAGCTAAACTGTTTTGTTTTTTACAACAAACAAATAAAAATGGTTGCTTTGAAACTGTTCCACTCCCCCCGTCAACACTTGTTATTTACTACCTAATTTGTGTCGTCTATAAATCTAAATTGACATACTTTTCTTCAATGCAGTATGCAAAGGGTTTAATAGCTTCACGGATGACGTGAAACAGAGATACGATTTATACTTCTAGCTGTAGCACTGAGTTTAAAATAGCCACAATAGACCGATTCGCAAAAGCGATAGCTGCATGTTTAAGATTTTGAAGGTAGTTAACGATGCTATATTTGTCAGCAGTTGTCGTCAACCGTTTGTTTAGCGTCACTAACGGATCTTTCTATTGACACAAAAATTTCTCTTTTTTTTATTAGGATGAATAGTTTACTAGCCATTAGACTTCAAGAAAAAAATCATTTATTTAATATTTTCATTTTTTTTTTTTCAAAAATAAAATTTATCAATTGTTATAAATGCAATGAAACTCTTAGATTTTCAGATTTGGAGAAATTAAGGCTTTCGTCGCTGGCCATCTTGATTTCGTGATTATAATGTTAATACTATGGAACTTCTACCACAGTTCTTAAATTCTTACTATTTTATCCATTTGAAAGCAAAAGAGTGCATCCCAAAGAGCTAATAATAAAGAAGGTTTGATCAAAATTACACTTTCTCTCCTATTTTTAAATATATTTTTAGAATATTTTTGAACGCAGGAAAAACGACAAACGAATCATTAAAATACAGGCAAAAAATGTTTTTAAAAATCGGAGGGAAAATGTAATTCCGCAGGAGCCTTCATTATTTTTTGCTCTTTCAGATGCGCTTTATTACATTCAAATACATCAAATGATAAAATTTAGAGAACAGTAGTCGAAATTCGATAGAATTATCATTACGTCCACGAAATCAAAATGGCTGGTAGACGAGAGCCTTAAATGTATTGCGTTAACATGATATTTAACATAATGATTTTATTTTGTAAATAAACTAATTTTTAATTAAATTTATTAAACCTTTTGTTTATATTATATAATTATTCAGTGTGTTTTCAATAGAATATCCTAGCTTTTAAGAGTTACAATTGTGACGTTGTGCCTTTCTTGATGTCCTCTTCACTAATCTCGGAGAATTTTAGGAATTTAAATTGTAAACGAGTATAATTACAATTTCTTTTCAACCCAAATGAAACGACGTGATTAGATAAATTAGATGAAGAGAAGATGTGTAGAGAATTCAATTAAAGATAGTGATATATAAGAGAAATATAATTAAGAGGAAACGGAAAGGAGGAGATTGATAATAACGACAGGATTATAGATAATTGTAAATTGGATTGAATCATCGTAATTAATCGTTAGGTTGAAGCGATTCCTAGTTAAAGAAAGAAAATTCGTATATGCTATAATCGAGAAGTGCTTGAATCGGAAAGAGTGATTTGATAAGCTAAGACTTAGTTATTCGAATATAAATAAGAATTGATTGAGCAAAGAGGAATTTGAGGAAGAGTGACTTTATATAATAATTGATTAGTAAATTGATTTGTCCTGTTCTCTTCTTTGAACAAATCACTTTGTCCTGTCCTATATTCTTACGGAGAACAGGACAAATCACTCCAATCTTCAATTGGAATTTTGAATGGAGTCTTGAATATATCGACTATTTAATTATACTTTAACATGACTGTAGTGTTAAATAGTGAAGGAAGGAAGTAACACCATTGCAAAACTAAAGAAATTACAACCTTTTTATGGACTGTTTAAATTAAAAATATGATTTTAAGTTCATAAAATTATGCATATTCACTGTGACCTTCACACCAGAAACACAAACGATATTCAGAGGAACGATAGAGTGGATTGGTATTAAGAAGCTTTAATTTAACTCCTTGTGGTGATTTTTTACTTTAGGTCTTCTTGAAAAAGGCGTTTTTTCCCGCTATTTATCGACACACATTGATAAACTGAAAATACGACTAGCTACAGTCTTTCAAATTGTAACCTGAAACAGGATGAATAAAGATTGTTTACTGGATATCCTATATTTTCTGGTGGTGATCACATCGAATATTTATAATTTACAAGCTTTAAATATTTTAATTTTTCTTTTTCAAAAAATCAGTAACTTCTTTAGTTTTGTAATAGTATGTCTTCAAATTTGGGGTATCATTTTACAAACACAATGTTTTTCAGAAGCAATGAATTTATTTTTGATATTTATTTGTTACATTAAGTATATATGAAAACTGTAATCAGTTTTCGGTGAATATTTATCTGTAGAGATTTATCAGAGAACCGAATACACTGTCATTAAATGAAGTGTCCATTAAATGTCCATTGATGGAAAAGATTAAATCAGAGAGAGGTTAATACGAAATGAATAAATGGTCATTAAATGATGTAAGTGTGCATTAAATGGCCATTGAGGAAAAAGATTGAAATAAAGATTTTTAATGAGAATCCATTGTATACACTGAATAAGCAAGAATGGTATTTATATTTCTTTCTGAATCAGTAGTTTGTTGCAGGTACAAAATCTACCTATGACGATTTATTCTTTTTTAAATAGCTAATTTAGAAAAATTTCAGTTCCCTCAATCGTTAGGTAAAATTTTAGCGAATTAGATATTACCGTAATGATCCCAAAGTAAGATTTTAAGGTTTATATTACAAAGTTAAGCTTTGCCCTTGTAGCTCTGAATTCTAAGACTATCTGCAAGCTTATGTACAAAATATAATACTTTTTTATGTATATATATGCTTATTTGTTTTTGCCGTCGATAAGGTCTGTTTTCATTAATTATGTGTTTCACGCGAAAAATGTATTATAAAGTTGAAATGTTATCTTAAAATTCTTATTATAAACCGGAATAAAATTCATAAGAAATTGATTATTTTAATTGTATATTTATGTATTATATTTATTTATATAGTATCAGGAACCCAAGAAATATGACAGAATATGGAGGAAAATTTTCAGGAATTTCAAAAAAAATTGTGTGTTTACCCTTTTTAGCTCAATACTTTTAAATATTTTTTCTTAATTTAGCTTCTTTCTGCTTAAACTTTTGGGTTAGAATTATTTTGACATATTGTAGCGAATTGCCATTACTTGTATTTCTTTAAATTCTATAGTCAGACTTTCAATTCTGTAAGAAATTTTTGTATAAATAGATATAAGAAATAAGAAAGATCTAAACTTTTTCATATTGGGGGTTTCCTCAAGGTGTCCTAATTTTTTCCCCGCTGCTGAATAAATTTAATTTTATGCTTGATAAATCTAGCTTTATATAAACGAATAAAGTAGAAAAAAATTATATATTTATTGTTTTTACAACATCCAAAACAAATAAAGTTATTTTTCTTAAGAAAAAAAAATTGGAACTCTATATAAATAATTTCATTTGATAAAAAACTTTCCACCAACGAATATTATTCTAGAAAGAGATGTCTTTAATAGATGAAGTATTTCCGTACCGAACTATTTCTGTACGCATATTATTACTCTTTGCTTTAATAATTAATAATATACTTTTTTAAAATATCATTAGAACTCTTGATCTTCATATTTTTAGTTATTTATGACATAAAAAACTAGTAGATATTTGTTAAAAGCATAATCTTTAGGATACATACACACATATATGTATAGTATATATATATATATATATATATATTAGAAAGGCATTCATTTCCTGAAAAAAATATAACAGATGTTTCTTTTAGTTAATTTTCTTCTGAAACTGACACAATGAACGCTAAATTCTTAAAGAGAATCTCATCCCAATACTTAACATTAAATCGAAATATGGTGTTAAAATCCCAATTTTCTTCAAAAGTAATTATTTTATTTTCTATTTCCCCTCTCTCGTAGCTTGATTTTAGAATCAAACTACAAGAGAGGAGAAAGAGTTTTAGATTTTAGAACCAAAAGCCTAAAAATGCAGTTGAAAACATTCCATATTCTATTCAGAATAATTCAGATATTACATATTGGAAAAAAATTACTGTTAAGTCTTAAAAAATTAATGGTTACGAGAATAAAATATTACCGAATGTTTTGAATATTTTCAATCATTAAAAGATTTTTTACGAATCGTTCTTGTATGCCTAATGTAATAGCTCTCATAATTAAATTAAACTTCAGATTAAATTAAAATTCTTTTTGAAAATTTTGAATTATAACATTTTGGAAAACATTAATTGTGAAAAGCGATTTTCCTCTTTAAAGTATGTAATTGCATTCGGGATCAATTTTGCTTTTGAAATTCTGTTAAATTACTTTAAAAAAATACCTTAAACAAGAAGTGATGCAAAAGGATAAGTTTAATTTTAAAAAGTTTAATCTATTAAAAGTTAAATAATTTAAGAAGTTTGCCAGTAAATTTATATCACCTACAGCTGCCACTTAAGGATCAGTAATGCTTCTAAACAATCTTTTGATATACAAGTATGAATGAAATTTATGGAAAACGAGAAATTTCAACATTTTCGGCGAACTGAAATAGCGACATAAGTCATATTTTTAGACAAATAATTTATTCCTCAATTCATACATTGAAAAAGACATTGAAAGATAGAGATATAGCAAATTTTATCGAAATATGTGAATTTCTCTTTCAGTTAAATCTTTCGTTAAAGGATATTTTTGAAAATATGCATCTGGGTAAGATGTAATTAAAGCTTTGCAAATCATTCTAATGCAGCAACATTTTATTACTTTTGATTTGAAAATTCTTCCATTTTATGTATAATATGCATACCATAATCTAACCTTCATAGCTCCTCAAGAACTTATTTCTTATCCTCGGGAATTTCAATTTTTCTATTTTCAAATTCGGCAAATGCAGTTTATCTTTTTGAAAGTATATTTAGGTTTCCATCAATAAAATTAAAACAGCTGCCAAGGCAGATGTTTAATACATGCAATAGGACCATTGCCAGTTCCAAATTTTTTTTGTTGTTGAAAAGAAAAGAATATAGTCATAATAATATTTTACATTTGTTTCAAATATACAATATTTACACAAATAGGAATTATAAGATAATTTTGCTGCTACAGGAGATTTTTTTGAAAATTGAGCTTATTGAATTTTACATAACAGTTTCACGTAATTCAAACATCGAATATTTTTCAGAATCAAAATTTTTGTGTCAATCATTTTATTTTCAGTCAGTTTATTGGCTGCCCACATTTGACTTCATGACGCGTTTTTAATTTCTTTTTGTTTCTTGATGTCTGCTTTTTAGCAACACTGAAAAGCAACATGAATATACTTAAATGCTACAAAAAATTGAATTCTTCCATATTTTCCTCTCAAAATTTACAATTGAAAAGCAAATGAATAAAATTAAGAGTTATTCTTTTTGAAGCCATATTTAATTTAAAGTTTAAAAATTGCAACGTGGAACTCTAAATGAATTATAGAATCGAAGAATTCAATTTGCTTATTTTTAGTTTTAAATACAAAGCAATAACAAATGAAATCTAATTTTCCTCCAACTTCCGATTAGGTAATCACTACTTCCGTTTCAAAAAAACCTCCCTATAGCGGAAAATATTAGAAATAAAATCTCTTATAATTAACACAGAAATGAAATAAAACGATTTAATAAGAGGGGGAAACAAAATATTAAAAATTGCAAAGAAAGAAAAATCTGATTAAAAATCATTTTCAACGCAATAAACATACTTTAAAATACACATAAATTTATTATAAGCCATGTGATGACGGTTGGTATATCAATATTTGTGAACACTTAACTTTTTGATTTCATGAATAAGCCTTACCTTTTTTTTTTTTTAAAAAAAAAATTTATTTTAATTTTTTAAATGAAAATCTAAATACCAATACATAAAAGAGGATTCAGATAAATCTTATATAACACATATTTTCCGATTAAACATTCATTGAATCTTAAACTGATTCATTAGAGATCATTTATACAATCTTATATTTCACAAATTTCGGGAAAAATATTATATAAACATATTTTAGGCCAAAATATTATATTTCACATATTTTTCGTTAAAACATTCGTTGAATCTTCAAATGATCCGTTAGAGATCAGTACACAATCATTACTACACAAACGAGATTTTCGGGCAAAATATTATATAACATATATTTTCTGTTTGAGCATTCGTTGAATCTTGAAATGATCCATTAGAGGTCCATTGCTCCTTTGGATAATGCTAAAAGTATAATATAATAATATCGATGAAAAATATGTTGCTGTGATCAACGAAACCTTCTAACTGACAACCTTACATAACGTATTAATAAATACTGAGGATTCACCTCATAGCTAAGATCTACAATTTCAATCTCATGCAATCTCACGAGAGTTAACTTTTCAGTGCATCCCAATCATTTTTCTTCGAAGATGATAAACTTTGATAATGAGCATTTTTTCTCATGTCTGAGGCTATAACATTCAGATATAAGAGTAATTTACAATTTTAATTAAATATAGTATAAATCGCAACACTTTCAAACAATATTTTAATGGTTATAAGGTAAATTTATAGAATAATTAAGATTTTGAATTTATGAAATTTAAGTTTCTGTAATTAATTTTTATTCGAAGAAATTAGTTCAGATCCATTACGATACCAAAGAATGATATGGTTTTCCAGATAAAGCCCCTTTCAAACCTGGTTTTATACAATCAAACAACTAATTTCAAATTGAAATAATTTCGTTTTCTTCTAGTTAACTGTGAGTATTAATAAACCATTACTAAAAATTTTCAAATGCATCAATTCGTATTTAATATGAATTATTTTTCCTTACCGCCCAAGCTTATGTACACTGCTCTGATTTCTCGTTTGTTCTGTAATGATGTATTAAAAGGTTTCTTAAAGTAAAAAAAGCTAACTTTTATCCGGTTCACATATCTGATCGATGATCGTTAACAATCATCTTTGGAGTATCTTCTAAATCCTTTAATAGTCACCTTTGAACCGATTGTTATGATTGGTTAGTCGGTACCTTTCAAAGGATGACCGCATTTTCTAAATGATGATGGCTAATAAAAAAAATGGCCACACAAATAGCAAACTCGAACATATTTTTTTACAAATATGATGTATAGAATATAGTTCAAAAATATAAGATGTAATAAACACTGAAATTCATACTTTTGTTTACATTTTTAATTTCAGTTATACGTCGTTTTAATATAAATCCCGTTATTGTTATAAAATACAGAAACAAACTGGACGTTAGATAAATTAGATTAAAAACAAAGAACCCATTAATTTAATTCTTTCTAGTCTAGTTTTAAATTTAAGTATTGTATCATTACTTTCATTATAATAAAAAATTATAGCTGCTTTTTTCTAAATTCTGCTTTTTTTTGGATATTGCTTAATAAATTCCGGAATAAAAAATATCTTCCTTGGTGTAATCCTGGAACCAACTATATTTTTATCTCATATAAAAATATTTATAGGTGTATAAAAAGTGGTCTATTAGTAAAACTTTAAAAATTTAGAATTTAGGCTTGAAATATTTAAGATAAGTGAACGTAAATTTTAAATTAAATTCAGGTTTGATTTTTGTCCTTCATTTATTTTCTCATCACGATCGCTTAAAAAATACTTTTTATGTTTGAAATTTTACCCAAAATTTCATTTTATGTATTTTTCATCAAATGTTTATATTTAAAGTATCAAAAGAAAGTCTTTAATTTAACGATATGAATAAAGTGGTGAATTTTGTTAACTTCTTATAGTATCTATTACTGTTTTTGGACAAAATTAATAATAAAATTATAAAATATGCTTTATATATTTTGAAATAACTTTATGCATTAATTCTTACAACAAATATAATAAGTATAACACACAAAGGCTGAATTAATTAGGAAAAATTATTTTTCTTAAGCAATAATATTAACGACAGAATGTTATTTTTCCGAAGACAGTTAGGAAACATTAACGTAATTTATATAATTTTATTAAAAATAAATTGGAAACTTCTTGAGTTACTTACCTTTAGGATCTTGATCAATCTAAATATTCAAATGTGACTTCACCAGCAAAATTCTCAAATTTCGACAGCAGATAATGTTTCAACACATTTGAAACTATGATTATTTTTTAACTTGAAGTAAAGCTAAATTAAATTATATTAGCTAACAAACCAGAATCATAAAACATGGAAGAACGGTCTACGGAATTTTTTTTAAAAAAAATTACATTTAAAAGATTGAAAAAAGTAGAATTACAAATCAACATTTTTACACGAATACATCACGGAGAAAGAGCAAATTGATGATAATGAATAAAAATGTTAGAAATTTCCATTAAAAGTTTTAGTTCAGTTCTTGTGTTAGAATAAGAGCAACATCTAAAATAATAAAGAAATTATCGTTTTATTTTAAAATTGGCTTAAAAAAGAATTAATTTTCCTTACTTAACTTAATAACAGCTTACTTAACTTTTTTAATTTAATAAAAGATTAGTTTATAGCTTTACCGTTTTTTTTTAAGAAATATATATTTCATAAGGTATGAATATAAGTATTGCTTTAAAATTTATAGGAAGGCGTGATTTAA